>CM053601.1:129655202-129720583 GCA_028646575.1 Pseudocheirus occidentalis | reverse complement strand
CAACAATTGCAGAGAATTAAATTTAGTCATTTCACTAATACAAATAGCGTAATCAGAGTATGGAGAGAAAGTCACTTTTCTGTTAGGCTCTGCTTGCACGACAACAGTCAGCAAGGAATCGGAGGACTTTTCTTTTCAGCCAAGAGAGCGTCAGCCCAGATGTCACCGAAGTCAGGGCAACACCACACAACAGCATCGCCCATGGATCGATGCTGAAAGAATTACAAAGGCTCTAAATCTGTGCTCTCCATGATTTGCTGCTATACAATGAAGCATTCTGTGCTGGGTGAGATTAGGAGACTAATTTGGTAATTAACACAGGTGCTGGAAACACTGGGAGGGGAGAGGAGGGTGGTGGGGATGGGCAGGGGGAGACAAGATGCACATTTGTTCTAGGGGTGGGCGATGAGGTGGAGAAGGCAAAGGTCTCAGTATATTTAATAAGAAAACTACCTAGCTTTTGTGTAGGGCGTTACATTTTTTTTTCAAAAGGCTTTTCCATACATAGTAATTCACTATCATCAGTCTCTTCCCTCTCTGATCTATCCTATACACAACTGCTGAAATAATCTGCCCAAGGCACAGTTCCCTCTCAATTCAGCCCTTTCAGTGGCTCCCTTTTACCTCTATTACATGAACAACCCAGCCCAGTATTCACCTTCTTTCACAATCTGGTTCCAATTATTTTTATTTTATTCATTTGATTTGGTTGATTGATCATTTGTTCCTTCCTTCTTTCTTTGTTCTTTCCTTCCCTTTATCTCTATTCCCTCCCTCCCTTCATTCTTCTCTCCTCTCCCTATCCTCCTTTCCTTCCTCCTTTCTATCTTCCTTCCATCTTCCTTCTTTCCTTCATTCCTTTCTTCCATCTTCCTTCCTTCTATCTTCTTTCCTTCCTTCTTTCTATCTTCCTTCTTTCTACTTTTTCCTTCCTTCCATCCTTCTTTCCTTGCTTCCTTCTTTCCGTCTGTTCTTCCTTCCTATCTTCCTTCTTCCCTGCCTTACTTATTTTATCTATCTATCTATCTATCTATCTATCTATCTATCTATCTATCATCTATCTAATCTTTAGTCCAGGAAAACAAATTCCCACATCAGCTATATCCAAAAACGTACATTATTCTGTGTTTTCAATCCATCACCTGTCTGGCAGGAAATGGGTGTCATATCTCAACTTTATTTATCTATAGTGACAACAATACATCGATCAGAGTTCAAAAGTCTTTCAAATCTAGGGAGAACAAAGTGAGATTGGTGACTTGGCACAGCCCACTTATATCCAATCCACTTGTAAGTCATGGTTCTCTTTGAGAATGAAAGACAAACAACAACAACAAAGACTTTCAAATCCAAATTGCCTTTCCAAATTTTCCTTTTTATGCACTTTATTTTTCAGGTGAATTAGAAAGAAAGGAAAGGAACCCTTGTACAAAACTTTATAGATAGACTAGAGGGGGGTAAGAAAGAGACCAATACAAAGAAGACATAATAGGGATTAAAAGAAAGTGAAGAGAAATGTCCAAGAAGGAAGAACAAGATTGTCATAATAATTACATTTCTAGAAAAGAGAATGAGGTTTCTGGGTAAGACAGCATCTTGAAAAGTTCTTGGCACAGCCAGATCCCCTGAGAAATATCTGTGAATAATAAAGAATGGCCAAACACATTATACAAACAATGGAAAATTCCATCAAATAAAACAACAATGAGACAACATACCCAAATTTATGGGATGCAGCCAAAGTAGTCCTAAAGGGAAAATTTAGTTCTCAGAAAACTTTAGGCAATAACAGAAAGGTAGGACGAGGAAGAGAAGTAGATAAATTAATTGGGCATGCAATAAAAAAAAGTGTAGAAAACCAACAAATGAAAAAACCCCTAATGGAATGCCAAAATAGAAATTCTAAAAACCAAAGAAGAAATTAACAAAACTGAAAGCAAAACTATGATAGAACATATAATAAATAAATAAAAGTAGAAGCTATTTCTTTAAACAAAATCCAATAAAATGGATAAACCATTTACTAGTCTGGATTCAAAAGAGAAAAAATTTAATGTGTTAGTATCAAAAATAGAAAAGAAGAAATCACAATAAATAAAGAAATAAAGTAAATTAAGGAGATGTCTTCATTCAGAGAAAGATCTAAAAAGAGCAGAGTTTAAATGCAGACTGAAGCAAACTACATGCTCTCTTTCTTTTCCATGTTTGGTTTTGTTTCCTCTTTCCCATTGTTCACTCCATCGTTTACAACCCTTCCTTACAACCAGACTAATGTCTAATGTGAAAGTATTTGCATGCCATCATGGGGGAGGGGGGGTTGGGGCAGCAAGGGGAGGAAATGTGGAACTCAAGTGATTGTGGAACTGAATCTTGTAAACTAAAAGTAAACAAACAAATCAATAAAAAAAAATTTTTTAAAGAAATAAAGTAAATTATTAGGAACCACTTATTTGTATGCTAAGAAATCGAAAATTTAAATGAAATGGATGACTATAAACAGAAATTCAAAAGAAGCATCACATTAACAGAACAAGAAATAGAGAATTTAAATAAGCTAATATCAGAAAAATAAATTAAATAAACCACAAGTTAAGTCTTAAAGGAACAAAACACATAAACCCAGGACTAGATGAATTTACAAGTGAATTCCATTAAGCATTCAAAGAACAAAAATTGATGAGAAAAGCCAAGTGAATTTCAAACTCTGAACTCTTCTATCCTAAAAAGAAACACAAAAGGAGATGCTACCTGAGGTAAGAGGAAACTGACTTATTGTTCAATTATCCAATCTGGGGATGTTCAACCAGTAGTGGAGATGTTGCAGGGCATGAAACTTGAAGCCTTAGATTTCTTGATAGAATGTGGCTGTAGGTGGGTCTTGAAGCAAAAATTCTGAATATATCAATAAAAGCATTACCATCAAGAAGCTTGGTGAGTAAAAACAAATCAGACAAAAACAAAACAAAACAAAACAAAACAAAGCAAAATCTTCTGACCATGGAAAAATATTATGAATGTGACCTCAAAATAAACTGTTGGAATTCTGTATCTAATAACAAATTTTATATTCTGCTGAATATATTCAATGTTGTGTAATGAAAGAATTGCTCCTAAATAATGCTTCCATAATTTAAAAAGCCCAGCAACCTTCTAGTGAATCTGTCCTGCTCCCAGGCCCAGGCTAGGGATATGGAAGAAGATGGGTTCAGTTCTAAGCAGCCTCCCACCTACAGACTACAAAAACATAGACTGTAGAGCAAAGTTAGGAGCTAGACCTGGTACATCATTGTTTTGCTCTGAGACTGAAGTTAGACATAGTAACTGGGTCTAATTTCCCTGCCCATACAACAGTGCAGGAGGTGCCAGAACCTGACCCTGGAGCAAAATCCTCACCCAAAAGTTTTGCTATAGATACAATCAAACTAAAAACAAAATCCTCAAACCCCCAAACCTCACACTACAATAAGAAATACTGTGGCTTAAAAGAATCTAGAAATAAAATCTCAAAAGGAATGATTCAGGAGTAATCACCATAGAATCTCATGGGGGAAAATGTTTTGGCCACAAAGACTGCAAAGAATAATGGAGAGAAGAAATGAAGGAAGAGCTAAAAAAAAAGAGATTTAAAAAAAATAAGTAGTTGATAACCTTGAAAAATTGAATGAAGCAAACAGAACTCAATGATTCAATAAGGCAACAAGAAATATCAAAATAAAGTAAAAAGGTTTTTATTAATTAGAACAAGATATATTTACTACATGACATAGGCTCCATGCTTACTCTCCCAATCCCTGTTAGCCTCATCAGGCTGAGTGCTAAAAGCTTGGCTAGTTACAAACTCCATCCATATCTTCCCCTCAATATCAACTGACCAGATGGATTCTTCTCAATATCATCCAAGCAGTGATTACCATGGTAACATGATTTGGATCCAGGATCTTCTCAATGTTATTGAAATCTCTTCAATATCAATTAGGCAGTTAATATCAATTTGCTTTTACAAAGGAATATTTACTCAGAAGATACAGCAAGAACTGAAGGACAATAATGTCTGAAATTGAAAGCATACTTTCCTCAACAACTTTAGTCCTTGGAGAGAGTGAATTTATGCTGAGAATTCTGACTACAATCCACCCACCAAGTTCATGTCTAGATATGGCAAAACCAATGGGCATGTTGCTCCTTTTCTTACAGGTTATTGTGTCTGAACTGCTAAGTCAATACACTGCTGGTCTGAATCACACCAAGAAATAGAAAGGAAGATATGGCACCGCTAAGGTTGGAGATACGGAGAGAATTCAATAGGAAGACTATGAGAATTTGCAACTTAGAAAAGATGTTACAAAAATTCAATAAATAAATGGACTTTCTGAGGAGTTGAGGCAGAATGAAAAAAGTAGCAATAGAAGAACAAACAATAGAGGAAAAATAGGATAATAAAAAAAAAGTTGAAGACTTCAGGTCTATACAAATAAAACCAACAAAGAGATTTCATAGCTCAGTGGAATGATGTAATAATATTTGGTGTCCCAGAAAAATACAAATAAATTTAGAATCTTGTTATATTTGAAGAAATCATAGTATAAAATTACCTGTATTAGAAAAGGAGAGCAAAATACAAAAAGAAAATATCCATAGAATGTTACCAAGAAGAAACCCCAGGTTTAACTTACACAAGACTGTAACCACCAAATTTCAGAGCTGCAGGGTCAAAAGAGCTTCTTGCAAGCAGCCAGGATGAGACAATTTACATATTAATAAGCACTTATTCAAAGTTTGTGGGATTGATAATATTGACTGGAAATGAAAGAAGAGGTTAGAATTTAAGATTAAAAAAAGTGCAAGGGAAATGGATTCTTTCCCACCTTATCAATCCTGAAAAACTGAGGATATTTTCATCATGAGAAAAAGTTGTTCATTATTGTCAGGATATTCAGTTCCTTCCTTTTGAGAAATCTAGAACTTGAGAAGGACCTTTGACATGCAAACTGACCAAGGAGTTCATTCAAAAGTCTTATGGTAATATAGACTTGAATGCAAGGAGTGAGAAAAGACTTAGTGTTTATATGGTTTACAAATCTGACAGATCTACTGTGATTTTCAGTCATATCTATCATAAGCCTTTGAAAACACAAAGACAATAAATTTGAGGAAAAAATCCCTTGAACAAGGAATATACAACTAGATCATTTGGAAGAATGCTGAAGAATGGGATGGAAAGAGTGAGAAATGAAATGTTTTCTTTGTGCATCAAAAGAAGTTAACTGAATAAAGATGTTGAGATGGAAGAGGAAAAAGATATCTCTTAAGCCATATTCTTAACTATACTTGATGATGGAGAATTTTTAAAATAATGATTATGTCAATATAAGTAGAATAGCTGAGTCAACATGGCAGAGTAGATAGACAGCAAGCTTCAGAGTCAAGATATGGGTTTGAGTTCTGCCACTGACATATGTATTTTTCAGGGAGTGAAGGTAAGCTATTAAGACAGACAGCATTGTGCTGATAAAAAAAAGGGAAGTTGTGTAACATAATCAAAAAGAAGGAAATTAAAATCTGAGGATTGTAATTATTATAAACAATAATAATTATATTATTAGACTGAATTAATCCATAAAAGGAAAATTAACTGCAGAAGGGATTAGAAAGTGAAACCCCAAAATTTGTTGCGTAGAAGCATCTCATCAAAAGGAACTTTAACCAATTCAAAGGGTTGAACTATTATTGATTCTTGAGATAAATCCAGAAAAATAGTCACAGTTATAACTTCAAATAAGGTAATAGCAAACATAAAAACCATTAGTAGAAACAAGTGGTACTATAAATTGTGAAGCAATATCAATATTAAAAACATAGGCACTGAATGGCTTGCCAACTAACTCCTTAAAGAAAAGGCTAGCTGAATTGGGGGCATGGGGGTGGAGGTGAAAAAGCCTAAATGCTAAAAGATTAATTCTAGGCAACTTAACATGAAAAATCTGAATTGAGAAGCCTATGAGAATGATGTCTTAGAGAGCAGATGTACTTTTCAGGCTCCTTTGGAACTTACCCCAAAATGATTCATATGGTAAGGCAAAATTAATTCATAAGTATATGAAAAAACAAAAATCATAAACATTTCCCTTTGGACCATAATTCAGTAAAAATTGTAATCAATATAATACACATTAATAAAAGATTCGGGCCAAAGTAGAGACTAAAAAGCATCATAAATAATGAGTAGGTTATAGAACAAATCATAAAGACAATTTAAAAATAAAGAAAATGGTAATAAGATAATAAAAATTATGGAATTTATATAAAACATTGCTTAGAGGAAAATGTATGTTCTTGTATGCTTTTAGTAATAAAAGATTAAAAAGAGAGGACTAATGAATTCAGTATGCAATTAAAAAAATAAAACCCCAGGGGAAAAAATACATTTAAACTCTCTAAAACAAACACACAAAAAGGAGATTTTTGAAAGTCAAAGGTGAGATAAATAGAAATAAAATATCAAAGCAATTAACCAATAAAATAGGGTATGTTTGGGGAAAGAATCATGAAATTTATAAACCATTAGCTAGGTTAAAAGGAGAAACCCAATGAACAAAATAAACAAGAAATGGAGAGAAAATATAGGAAATCATTAGAAAAGACCAACCCAAAATTAAATGACAATAACACTGAGAACTTAATCAATCTCCTTCAACCACCCACCTCTTTGACTGAGAGTTCTCACTATTGAGTTTATGCCCCAAGGAGGTTAAGAAGACAAAAGCACACACTTTATCTCTGTGAGCAAGCTGTGATAGCAGCACTGTTTATAATATTAAAGAACTGGAAACTTTATACTGAATAGGAAATTGCTGAACAAATGTTGCTGTATGAATGGAATATTGCTGAACTATAAGTAACAGATATTAAAAAATTCAAAGAAATATGGGAAGCCCTGTATAGAGCAATGCCAAGTGAAGAAAACAGTATCAAAGGAATAATATGCACAAATTACTACAACTATAATAAATGAAGATGATTTTACAGGCCTAAAGAAAGTGAGAACACAAATGGAGAACGTCGATTCTAATTCTACACTTGTCCTTTCTTTTAGCAAAGGAAAAACTAGTGAAATGTAAGGTTGATGTGCTATCAGTCTCTTAACCAGTCTGCTTAACTGTTTGGAAGAATTATAGAATATGGGCTTTGTAACTTAATGTCTCAGCATATTCAAAGATGAATATGCTGGTGGTCTGCTTTCCTCTAAGTCTCGGTTACAATGCTGTCTTTTACACAATACTACTGTCTTCTCTCTTGGATGATCTGCAATTTATCTTGTATAGATGTATTTGTACATAATTGTTTATGTGTTGTCTTCCCCACTTAGACTGCTGAGTTCAGACCTTGGAATCAGGAAGACTAGAGTTTTAATCCTCCCTCAGACATTTATTAGTTGTGTCACCCTGAGCAAGTCACTTAAGCCTAAGGTGCCCCAGTTTCCACACATATAAAATGAGAATAATAAAAGCACCCATCTTCCAGGGTGGTGGTGAGAATCAAATGAGCTAATATATGTAAAATGTTATATAAATGCCAACTATATTTATTATTATTACCATCATCACTATTAGACTGAGCTCCTGGAGAGCCGAAACTTTCTTTTTAATCTTATTTTTGTCTTCTCTAATGCTTAGCTTAGTACCTTAATTGATACTTCGTTGACTGACCATGAGAATGCTTTGTACACTTTTATGTTCTAAGTTTTGTTACTAGGATTGTTTATGAGAAGGATCATGTTCTATGGACTCCCTGAGGAGGATCTTGGGCTTTAAGCCTCAGTTCTTCAGCTCTGGAAAAGTCTATTTTCCTTTCCTTTCTGACTCCATGTTCAGTGCTCTTTCCATTGTATCATACTCCCTCTCATAAAGAAAAGTTGGACAAGCAAGACCCCTCATAGTAACTCAGAGAACCTTCTCTCTTCAGATAATCCTTGAACTGGGGCCCTTCTAATGGATCTTCCAACTCTGGGATTCTATGGCTAGATGATTCTTTGGGTTTCCAACTAATCTCAGTTTTCTTGTCTGAGACCATCAATGCTTACATCAATGATCTAGGAGCCCTTTCTCAAGTATGAATCTGGCATTCTCAAAGAATCAAGTCTCTGTGACTGTCTAGTGCTGAGAATTTGACCCAACTACTTTCTGCCTTCATTCTACCTTATGAATCTGAGAATCTGGTAAGGATAGTGGATTAATGAAGCTACATATCCCTATTCAAATTTGGTCAAAATCATGTAAGAGCAGCAGAGAAGGCACAAAGATAATGATTGTTTGCATTGAGAAAGGACAGCAGATTCAGAGAGTTCAAGATGCTTGCAAGTGTGGCTCAGGCTTTGGGCAAATTTCAGGAAGTCTTTTCCACCCTTTGTAATTCTGTGCTATCTTTTATTGTCTTAAGCTTCTGGCTTGAAGCTGTTTCCTGAAAGGACAAATGACAGAGAGTGTCCATTGTAATCTTTATTTCTAGATGTGATTTGGAGATCTGTTTTATGTGCTTGATTCTGGCACTGGGAGTTTATTATAATTGCTTCATGGAGACAGGCATAGAATGTATAATTAGCTGCCTTGGACTCTGGCTGATCCCTCAGTCATCTATTTTGTTCCTAGCTTTTTGGAGTTTCTTCTCTTTTTATTCTGTAGGCATAAACAGTGTAAAAGGCTAGGGTCAGGGTTGGTTGGGACCAAAGGGTAGGAATCGTTCAAGTTCTTATTTTGGTTATTTTAACTCTATTTCCCTGTTTATGACTGAGTTTGAACCAGAGCATCCTTCCCCTTCCCCTGCCAGAAGGCTCTTCTCTTCCTCCTCCCTCACCCCCTGTAAAATTCAACAGTATCTTTCTGCTAATTTAGTAGCAATAGATCAAAATGCTACAACTGGAATCTCAGACTTTTTAGAGCTGGTGGGGATCTTAAAGAGATTATTTGTCATAGGATTAGACACACACATATATAATATACACACCTATATATGTATCTATGTATTGTATTTATATGTGTGTATATATGTATGTATATATGTGCGTGTATATACGTATACATATATATATACACATATATGCGAACCTATATAAAACTTTAGTGGTAGAAGGAAACTTAGGGTCTTCTAAGGCTAACCTTATGATTCTACAGATGAGATTCTGAGACCTGGAAAAGTGACTCAGCTAATGTCAGTTAGCTGGTTAGGGAACAAGGCAATCAGTCAACACACATTTATTAACACTTGCCCTGTGCCAGGCACTGGAGATACATGCAAAGACAAAAATGAAGAAATCCCTACTTTCAAGGTCAGGTTCTAAAGGAAGAAACAAGTACATATAAAAGTGTATATAAAATAAGAATAAAGAGAATAAATAATAATAAATAAATAAATAATACAAGTTAGGTAGGGAGGATATTGGCAGGTGGGGTGAACAGGAAAGACTTTGAGTTGTATCTTAAATGAAAAGGGGAAATCTCTGTGGGGGAAGATTCCATGTGGAGGAAAAGAGGGCATTCTCTCTAGGTTTGGGGATGGCCAGTACAAAGGCATGTGTGATGGAATGCTGTATGAAGAACAAAGGGAAAGTCCATTTGACTTGATCAAAAAATATTAGATGGAGAGGAAGATGCAGTGGGAGGCAGTTAGGTGGCTCAGTGGGTAGAGTGCTTGGCCTGGAGTCAGGCAGACATGAGTTCAAATCAGGCCTTAGACACTTACTGGTGGTGTAATCCTGGGCAAGTCACTTAACCTCTGTTTGCCTTAATCCACTGGAGGAGGAAATGGCAAACCCCTCCAGTATCATTTCCCAAATGGAAAAGTATTGTTGTGTACATGGGGTCGTGAAGAGTTGGATACAAACTGAGCAACTGAACAACAACAAGGTACAATGAGCCTAGAAATATAAGTTGGAGCTGGATTGTAAAGGGTTTTAAAGGCTAAATAGAAGACTTTATGTTTTGGGGAGGCACAGGATTTTATGGAGTAAGGATTTAAAGCAATTTAAAAATATCACTTTGGCAATTCTGTGAAGGATAGACTAGAATGGGAAGAGGCTTGAGGTAGTGAGATCAGTCAGGAGAATATTGTAATAAATAAAGGCAAGAGATAATTGAGGGCTATGTGAACAAATAGAAGGGCTCAGCTGCAAAAGATGAGGGGGCATGGTACCACAAAAGAGGTGAAGGGAGTCAGAATCCTGACGTCTAAGTTCAAATCCCAGCTCCTCCACTTCCTACTCTGATGACTTTGAATAAGTTGCTCAGCATCTCTGGGCCTCATTTTCCCCTTCTGTAAAGTGCATGGGTTGGGCCCCATGATTTCTAAGGCACCTTTCTGCTCTAAAGCCTATGATCTATCAATCAGTCAACAAGTATCCACTCCACATGATGTCTCTGCCTTTAGATTCTTTGAGGTGCTTCTTGTAGAGCTCCTTGAGGGCAGGAACTGTCCTTTGACTTTTTTATACCCCTAGTGTTTAGGTCAGTAGCTGGCACACAGTAGGCACTTAATAAATACTGACTACCAGGTGCCAAGGATGCAAATGCAAAGAACAAAACAATCTCTACTCACAAGGAGTTTGTATTCTATTTTAGTGGCAGAGCTGACACTATAAAGTCTCCTGATTTTCAGGCTAGTGCTTTATCCACATAACATTGAAATTAATAGCCCCATTGAAGAAGTTTATCTATGGGAGACCACTCAGAGATGCCCTTCCTTTCAAGGTTCTCACTGGCCATGCAAGTCATACAAGCTTCCTAAATGCAAGCATTTTAAAGATTTATCCTACCCATATTGCATAGGATGAATAACATTTCAAATCCCCGATGGTCCTTGGTGAGAGTAAGAGATTATCCTGTGTGTCAGAATCATCAGAGAGGAGCACCACTGAAGTACAAAAGAGGAAACTTTCAGAGCGCAACTAGTCCCTCTGATTATCTAGGCCCTGACAAGTTCTTTCTTCAAAGATCCCCTCAAAGATTCTAAAACTTTGCCTTTTAAAAAATGGTACTGACTTTGAAGATAAGCCTGAATTTACTTTTCCAGGGTGATGGGTTAGAGGAGAGAGGGGAAAAAAATAATCTTCCCCTCTCTCCTTCCTCAAGTGGTGCCCTACTCCCCAGGGAAAATGTGGAGGATGAGGTTGCTGGGGCCCTGTGCAAAACTTAGGAACTGACCAAACTTCCAAGCTATCCTTAATAATCTTCTATAAATTATCAACTGCAATGAGTTACTGAGGGAGGAGAAGCTCTGATGTTTTGGGGATGTTCCTAACCTTTGGTAAGGCAGTATAGTGCAGTGGAAAGAACACCAAAGGTAAAGGTTCAAACTCTGCCACTTCTACTAAGTAGCTGTGTGAACTTGAACAGTCAGTTTCTCTGGGCCTTATTTTCCACATCTATAAAAGAGAATATTTGGACTGGATGATCTCTAAGGTCTCTTCCAGATCTAACAATCTATGGAAATAAAAAAAAATTTTTTTTCAAGGTCCTTGCCAAAGACCTTCTGATGGAATCTTGACATTGGGGTGACACTGGGCTCTTCTCTGGGTGCAAGACACATATCTTGTCAAATTCTGCTCTATGAATCTAGGTGGATGTCAAGAAACCTAAGACCCACTCCCCCACCCCCGCCCTTGCTCAAACTATCCCTTGGTACCATGGTGAGACACAAAATAGGGAGTTGATGGGCCACAGTTCTATCTCAATGTAGTGATTCTCTTGTCCTAGCAGTTTTCTGTTTTTTGTACTTAACACTTGGGTTCAGTTGTGAGTGTTTGTGGTCATATAGTTTCATTTGTTACCATCTTCTTAGAAACAAGGACTGAAAGGGACCTTGAAAAATCACCTTGTCTCAACCCCTGCTTCTAGGCAGGACTATGACAGAAAAGAAAGATTGGTGTTAACCTTTTTCTTTAAAAAGCTCCAGAGAAGGATATTTTTTGACCTTTCTTACTAATGGGCTCCAATGTCTCAAATAAAGTGTCTTACTACACTTGGGAGTTAGGAGACTCTTTGTAACTAATGTTCCCCTTCTACACATGATGGAATGTTCTGATTTAGGAAACAAAGGAGTGCAATCCACCAGCGAATTTTTTCAAGAGAAACCAAGAACTTTCCTTTGGGCTGCCAATAACATTAATGGAGAAATGGATGATGATAAAGAAATAAATCTAAGAAAATTCAGCTTTAAAAAGTAGATTCTATGGGGGAATAAAAATTACAGCAATGATGCAGAGTAGAATAAATGAGCAAATTGAATAAAGAGAAAACAAAAGGTAGCACATCACTTACTTGCACCCATTGCATCTTTTTAAAATATTTCCAATGAAGGAATATCTCCAAGAGAAATCAATTTTTCTCATATTGAATTTGTAAATAATAACAACTGTAGTTGTCACTAATAGGTTATATTACATACTTATTTCAATAACCCTGTGAGGTAGGTACTACAGGTATTACTGCCCCTATTTACCACATAGTAGAGGCAGTGAGAAATTGTGAATATAAAGACCTGGATTTGGAGACAGGAAGACTTGAGTTCAAATTTCCACCACTAACACTCATACTGACTGTGTGACCCTTAACTTCTCAATGCTCTTGGTAACTCTAAGACTATAAGTGTCAAGGAAAGTGCCAACCTGTATTGGTAGAAGAAATTTTCTCATGTAGAAGTTCCCCAAACCAGTAAAATACCAGGTTCAGTCCCTATCCCTATTCCTTATCCTATTTAACATGTAAGAAAACAGATTTGGAGAAGTAAAATGACTTCTCCATTATCAAAAGTCTCTACTAATTCTGAGTCCATTGTTCTTTCCACTGGGCCACCCTGACTTTCTGTAATTATGTGCAGATAATTATAATCAATGAGTTTATATAAGTAAAAAAATTAAAGTAGCTTAAGAAAACAATGATTTCACATACCCAATCTAAGCCATCAGTGATGTAAGAAATGTGTCTAGGGGATATATTTGCCAAGACAGAACACTTTCAGGTTGACTTTGTTGCACACAGTTTAAATTGATTAGATGATGAACATCAACAGCAGGATGGAGAACTTGGAGCTTAAAGGTAAAGAGATGGGGAAAGACAGACATTTGGGGTGGGGGAAGGAGAATTGATGGCCAAGGCCAACGTGGAGCCAAATCTGTTTCTTTACCATTCTCAGCATTTGAGTTGTGACCATCAGACAGACTTATGTGAACATTATCATATGGAGTATTCATGCCCCCACTCCTTTTTCAGGATTGAAACGTGGGGATAGATGAGTGCACGAGCCAGCCCCTGGAGTGGAATCTCCATGTCCCTGTGGCTAGGGATGCTGCTGTCCAGTTCACCTATACATCAGCAACCATGAGAATCACTAAAACTTTCTAGGGTACTCTAATTCCAGTGCAGAGAACCCATTTTGAGTGTCCTCTCACTGGCAAACCAAACCAGTATCTTGGCCAAGAAAACCCAAATGGGGTCACAAAGAATTGGACATAACTGAAAATGATTGAACAAAAACAACTCACTGTATGGGAAGATGAGAGATCCAGTACACTATATGAAACTTCTGGGTAGCCTTTAGCAGCTCAGAAAACTGAAGGGGGATTTCAACTTGAAAGAGACTGGGTGATTCTCGGGGGAATTCAATCTGGGAATTGTGTAAAATGGGTATTCTGTGATACCTGTGTCTTGCTTTCTAGTTTTGTTTTATCATATTTTTATTTGTTTTGTTTTTTACTAACCAAACTATTACTTAACAGTTTCCACTGAATTTTCAGTGACTGAAATAGTATTGTATCTGGAAAGAATGTACGTGGAGTTATATTATATCCTGATTGACAGATACTCCTGTTCATAGAACCTGGGGTCATAAGAATAAAGGATGAAGTGCTGGGTGATTGATAGTCATCTGCCCTGACATTTCTGACTGTTGACAGGATCATCAGCCTGTTACAAAAACATGGCTCTCCATCAGAAAAGCTAAAATTCTTAAGTTTTGAGCTGGATCAAAAGATTTAGTTTAAAGCTTACTTCATCCTTAAATTCTTAAATTAATTTCAATTGACTTATTTCTTCAGTACGCATGGACTAACTTTATATTATGTTATAGGCACTGTAAGAGAAAGAATGTGGTACACAGAAAGATGTCCCCCACTTACCAGCTCTGTAACTTTAGGTAAATCATCTTAGGCAAATTGTAGCATCTCAGAATTGGAAGAGATCTAAAACACTATCTAGCCTTTCTTGACCAAACTGCCTTTTACAGCCTATGTTACCTAGAGCAGCCCCAGCAAGAGGCAGCCCAGCCTCTAGTGAAAGCTGCTAGTGAAGAGGAACCCAGTGTCTCTCAAAGTCCATTCTACCTTTTTAATAGCACAAGTTGTTAAGATTTCTTTAACTCATGATGGAAAATACTATCCACATCCAGAAAAAAACTATGGAGTCAGAATGCAGATCAGAACATTTTCTCTCCCTCTTTAAAATTTCTTGTGCTTTTTCCCTTCTGATTCTTCTTTCACAACATAACTAATGTGGAAATATATTTAATATGATTGTACAAGTATATCCTACATCAGATTGCTTGCAATCTTGGGGAGGGGCGAGAGGAAGGGGGGGAAAATGGAACTCAAAATCTTATAAAAGTGCATGTTGAAAACTATCTTTATGTGTAATTAGAAAAAATCTATTAATGGGGAGGGGGAGGGAGAGATGTCTTTATATTCAGCCTAAATCTGCCTCTGTGAAATGTCAAGCCACTGCTCCTTGTTCTGCCACTGAGGGCCAAAAAGAGAAAATCTAATGTCTCTTCTATATGATTCTTCAACCTTTCAAATATCTGAAGTTAACTATCATATCAACCTTTCAAATATCTGAAGTTAACTATCATAATCATCCCAAGTTTTCTCTTCTCTAGGCTAACTGCCTCTCATTCCTTCAACTGTTCCTCTTATGTTATAAAGTCCCCTTACCATGATGGTCATCCCTGTGTGGACAGACTCTATCTTATCAACATCCTTCCTAGGTTGTTTTGCCCAGAAGTGGGCACAGTATTCTACATGTGGTCTGGCCAGGGAAGAATCCAGTATAATTATCATCACTCTCATTCTGGGAATTACACTTCTCATGATGCAGCATTCTGGTTGATGTTGATTTTTTTTTTACCACCATCTCAACTTGGTAGTTAGTCTACCAAAATCCTGAGAGAAATTATTATTAATAACCAATATCTTGGGGGAGAGTCAGAACTTTTCCCTTCTTCCAAAGTCCTGATTTTTAAAAGTTCAGTCTTTTGAAGGACATTGCTGATAATGAAATTGGACTAACTTAAGACCTCACCCCTGATGGTAGCTGTTGTGTTCTGCTCAGGCTTGGGTGGGGTATACATTCTTTGACTAGATAGCCCACAGCTGTGGATGCTCTCATATAAAAATAGTTTCTTTGTCCAAAGGTGACATAATGTTACTCTCACTGTCCTTATTTTTAAAAAGCTCATCTTCCACTGTGTTGTCCAATCAGAATTATTTGCCACCCCCTCTGAAAGGTGTATGAATTGTGAACCCAGCCACCATGACTGTCTTTGATCTAAGAGAGATGGCCAGTGATCATCCTTTTATTAATAACTTGCTGGCCTTATTAATAAAATGATTAAATTACCCAGAAACTGTCTTTTGAACTTTTCTAAACATCCCAATCCTTAGACCTTCACACAAACTGTTATCTCTTCATTTCTTCCTCCTTCTCTGCTTGTGAAATTGATCTTTTATATCTGTGTATAACTTTGCATTTAGCTCTATTTTCATTTTACTAGATGAAGATTTATTGGATCCGTTTCATTTTGTTAGATACAAATTTATTAGATCAATTTTTCTAGACTGTCACCACTTCTTTGCACCCTAACTCTCTCATCCACAATATTTAACTCCTTCTCAGCTGCAGATCATCTACAAATTTAAAAAAATCCTTCAACTCTTTCAGCCAAGTTATTGATAAAAATGTTAAACATCTCAGGACCTAGGACAGATGCCATTCCAGTGACTTCCCTCTATATTTATATAGACTCTTCTTTGGGTCCAATAATTCATATTAATTAAAAATTCACCTACCTGCTCTAGCATCTAACCTATACCTCTAACCTCTCTACCTACTCTGCAATCATAATATGGAAAAAATTTGTCAAATGCCTTCTTGAAATCTAGATATCCTATGATGACTACACATTTCCCTGATCTACCAGTCTAATAAACCTGTCAAAAAAAGAAATGAGGTTAATCTGGCATGACCTGTTCTTAATGAAGCAATGAATGAACTCTTAATGAAGCTTTTAGTGATTACTGCTTCCCTGTATAAAAGCTCAAAAAATGTCACTTTAATAATGTCTAGAATTTTTCCAGGATTTAAAAGTCAATCTCACTTCTAAAAACTCCAGGGTCTTCCTTTTTTCTCCTTTAAACTCGATCTCCTTATCTCTTTAGGCTAGAATTGCAGTGATTGTTCATGGGTCTAATCCAGGTCTTTTTCCAAATGGGCTGTCTCACCTCTTCTTAGGCAACCTGGTGCTCCAAACTTGTCCCCCTGTCCAGAGGCTCACCAAATTGGTATTTGTATTTAGTGTAGACACTTTGATTTTAACCCTACTATAGCTCAGAACTCCTGAGCTCAAGTTATCTACCAGCCTTTGCCTCACCCAGTACCAAAGAGTACAGGTATAAGCCACACCTTTACCTTTTTCTTTAATTGCCTTTCTGTTCCCACATTTTTTTAAAGAGGAAAAAAACTGTCCCTGCATTCACACTTGCCAGTTCTTTTGATATCTTAGGATGAAAATTTTGTGGTCTGTTGACTTAAATTCATTAAGGGTAGACCAGTACTCCTTTCTTATTTACCATACATTTCAAAACAATTTAACCTGATTATTTTAGACTGCCTAGTCATCTCAGGACCTTGGAAAGCAGAAGCTCCAAGCAACTTGTTCTTCTGGAGTCTTCTGGCTAGAAAACTCTTCTGTCCTGCACATGATGTTGTGTTGGTGAATGTTGCACTAGTACATGCATTACTTCTCTAAGAACAAGGGAGCTGGAGGCAAAGACAGTAGAAATTTTGACTGGTTGTCTGGTCCAGTAAAAACCTGTAACTTCTCTTTAAAAATCATGGTGGGTGGTTGCATGTGGTCAAGGGGGAGGTAATGAGTCTCACCCAGAAGATATGTATATTATCCATGGGATATGCACTGGACTCTGTGGAGCCTGGTGACTGAGATCCAGATGGAGACAATGCTAGACAAGGTATTTGGGGCCTTTGTTCTGTCAGACCTTGTGATGATGTGTGAGATCTTGGTCTGGGTGGCACAACGTCTTTGACTGCAAACTATAGATTCTCAACTGCTTGCACTCTCCTGCTCTGTATGGCATCTAATACAGAATCTGAGGTGTGGTGCTTATGCAAAAATTCAGCTACTGCAAGTGAACCATTGCTTGGAGCCTCCACTTTCCAGGGTCCTGAGATGACTAGGAAATACAGAATAGCATGTTAAAATTGCTCTAAAAAATATGATAAATAAAATTAAAGAGGATACTGAGCTATTATTAGTGACATGTGCATTTATTATTAGTAATTATTAGAACTGTGATTATTAAAATGCTCTAATAATTATAATTAATAGAATGTTCCATGAGAATCAGGATTATTTCCTTCTTTTTATTTGTATTCCCAGAACCTGGACAGCACTTGGCACGTGATAGAGGTTTTATAATGTTGGTTGATTGATTGTTCCTACTGCATGGTATTTTTTTATGACATTCCTTGGATTCATATTTCAGCCTCCACTAGGCTATACCCTCTTCAAGGGCAGGAGCAAAGTTTCTTCTTCTTTCACCACCCTATCCCCTTCCCCCAAACACACACAACCCTTGTCATGGTGTCTCCAGACAGTTTGTCCTTGATAGCTGCTCACTGAACGAATTTACACCTGGAATTTAAATCTGTTTTGTGAGAATGATGTGATTTGAGTCACATGGAGCAGACTTTTCTCCTACTGAGGAGAAAATGTTTTATCTTGAATAATAAAGAAGAACAAAAATTGGAGCTCCAAGAAATCTACCTTTAAGCCTCCTACAAATGGATGGACTTTATAACATAAGAGGACAGTTGAAGGAATGAGAGGCAGTTAGCCTAGAGAAGAGAAAACTTGGGATGATTATGATAGTTAACTTCAGATATTTGAAAGGCTGATATGATAGTTAACTTCAGATATTTGAAAGGTTGAAGAATCATATAGAAGAGACATTAGATTTTCTCTTTTTGGCCCTAGAAAACAGAGACTTGGCACCACCAGTCTCATGGGAGGTGGGGGAATAGGGAGGTGGTAAGGGCTGGTTCTCAATTGGAGGGGGTCACAAGAACATGGTTACAACTGGATGTCAGGAAATCGTGTGTGTGTGTGTGTGTGTGTGTATGCGTGTGTGTGTGTGTGTGTGTGTGTGTGTGTGTACACACACATAGGGTATTTTTTATCCCCTAAAAAAACATTTCCTAGTTCTTTAATTTAAATAATTAGCAGAAAAATATTTAAAATGTTAAAAAAAATTATTTTAAATAATGTTATGCACTGGGGGAGATAAAAAAATTTTCTGTTTTTTTAATGTGGTTAACTAAGAGAAAGCATAGCTTGATGGATAGAAGGTTGACCTTGAACTGAGGAAGACCCAGATTTAAGTCCTACCTCTGACACATGCTGGTTTTGTGACCATTGGTAAGTTAATCAACCTCTCAGACTCTTCTCTAAAATTGTAAATTGTGAGACAGGTGCTGATCTGTATTAGTAGAGGGCTTTCCCTCAATGAGGAAATGCCTACACCAATGAAATCACAGATCCATACTCCACACACTCCCCCAAAAAAAAAGAATTGTGTGAACCTGAACACAGCTTTAAAAGCACAAAAAGAAAATCTATCATCATGTCGCCAAGGCCGTACAAAATAGCACAAACAGCCCAAAAACCTGAACTTAAATCCCAGTTGTGCAACCTTGAGAGGGTTCTTCTCTGGGCCTTGTTTGCTTCATCTGTAAAATTAGAGGGTTGATCTCTTAGGTTCTGTCCGGCTTTAAAATCCCCTAACTGCATCGATTGATGATTTACCTCTGCGCCTGCTTATCAATGAAATGAATTGCTGGGGGAGATGGTGAGAGGGTGGAGTGGGGATGGGTATAGAAGAGACATTTTTCAGAAAGATCATCAAGGAGAATGCATTTCTAAACTCATTAAGACATACATTCTTCTTAAGTTTGTTCTCAATTTAGCCACGAAGTTGAAACGACGATGTGCTGGTAGATTGGTGACTTTTAAGAAGTTTGTGGTTATATTTTTGCTTCATGTATGTATGCTCATACATAACTACCTCAAACTTTAAAGTATTGAGCATATATATATATATACATACACACACATATGTGTGTATGCATATATATGTATATAATATTTTTTCGGTTGATAAAAATGAAACCACTTTTTTTTTTGTAAGAGCCAAATAGACCAGACGATAAAAGAGACAACTGTGCTGGTCCCATTTAAGCTTTGGCTTTCAGAAGAACAAAAAAGTGACCCTATTTCAAGATTCATTGTCTCAATGGCCCCTAGAAAGATACATTATTTCCCAAGTCAGTCCAAAGGCCCAGGGTGTTATTTTAACATGCTCTTGAGAGACAAAAAGGCCCTTCAGGACTTTCCCGCAGAAAGGGCTAAAATTAAACAGGATGTCACAGAATCTCAGACCTTTTTATGCTCAGTTTGGTTCAGAGATGCAGCCCCAGCTGGTACAGAATGACTCAGCGTGTTTCTCCTTCTCTTCTTCCCTCCCTTCAGTCTTTGCCTGGGTTTTTGGAACCAGACAATCCAGGCATCCAGGGAAGCTGTCCATTTTGAAATCCAAAGTTCAGAACTTCCAGGTCATCTCCCCAGATAACTCCATCAAAAATTCCATGGGCTTAGATGATGGGCCACACACTCAAGTGCATGAGGGGCTTTGTTTATCTGATCTCTTCATCGGTTCAAGGGCAGTGGTACAGCAAAAAGGGCAAGGACTTTTGTCTCAGAACCCCCGAATAGAAATCCTGGCTCTGCCTTTTCTGGCACTCCATGTAATAATCTATATATCTTGTAGGAGAGTCACAAATTGTACTAAATGATTTCTAAGACTCTCTTCAGTTCTGTACCTTGTGTTTCTGAAGGTTACTGATAAGATCTCACCACAGAGTCGCAGTTAGAAGGCACTTTAGAGGCCATTTAGTCCAAAGAAGAATCCCCTCCTCCTGAACAAATGGATTGAATTAATTCCCACATCTTCAAATTCCCATGCTGTTTGTTATTAATCAAATTTTTACTGGCATGCTGTGGCTAGTATCCTTGGAATTAGAGAGGGTAACAGGTTGCCCAGGTTTCTAGGTAGGGACTTAAGTTAATTGGGATGCAAATGTGTAAATACCTTGAAAGGTATCACTGTCTACCTTCTTGTTGATTGAACCGGAGACACTCCAAAATGATACTTATTCACCTCAGTAAAATGACATTATTATTTGATCCTTAAGCGATTTGATTCCTTTTAGGGCTTTTGGTTGTAACACTGAAGAGATAGGAAAGAAGGTGAGGGAGAGACCTGTTCTGAAGGACTTCAGAACTTCCAAAAAGAGAATTTCAATGCTCTGATGGGCTTATTTCAGTCTTTATTCAGTGATTTTGATTGCAAGGCTGTTTGAAGAAAAGTCACAATTACCAGTCCTCTGGATGTCTTGCCACTGGCTTACAATTTCTTAATATAAATTGCCCGTAAAGTGCAACTCTGAACATAATTCAAGAAAGAAAAATTATATGCTATATCTCTTCAGAATGAAACAGAGTATAGCCTAGAGTTAGTCTTTGAAAACATTAAACAACTTTAATTCATCTCAAACTCATATGTTAAGAAATCTATTGAGCCCACTGTCATCAGATTAATCTTTGTAATATGTTGCCTAGGGTAAAGTCAAAATTCCTTAGCCTGGTATTTAAAGCCCTCCACAATCAGGTACTAGCTCTTCTTTCTAGTTTTATCTGTTATATTCCTCTACTGAAAAGCATTCACTTAAGCTAAACTTGTATCCTCTCTAAACTCTGCTCATGTTTTATGTTTTTTCATCATGCCCTTTCTTCTCCCTTTTGCCCATCCAGTCTCCACACATTCTTCAAGGTCCAACTCAAGTTCCCCTTCATTCATAAAGTTTTTCCAGTCTACTCCAGTTCATAATGATTTAACTTCCTTTAATGACTCCCATCATCTAAGAAACAAAGAATGGACTCATAGCGTGGAATTCAGAGCCTTCACAGTCTGCCACCAGCCTTCTTTTCCAGCCTACACCTTCCACTGCTCCTCAATACAAACGTAGCACTCGGACCAGATTGGTTTTTTCCTTATTTGTGGATCAGATCTTGGGGTTTTTTGGCCTCCATACCTTTGCTAACATTGTTGTCTCTACCTAAAACACTCTCTGCCTTTCCCTTTATCTTGCTTTCCAGACCCAGTTTCCATCCTTTCTCTGTGACTTTTGACTTGACCTACCCCAGTCCCCAGGGGTGTCTTCTTTGAGACCCTCTAGCATTTTGCCTCTGTCTTCTGCCTTATATGGCAGAAAATAGTCCTGGAAGGAAGCAACGTCCATGCTCTACTTTGGGTCAGGAATATTTGAGTTCATGTTCATCTTCAGACATCTATAAGCTGTGTGACCTAGGACAAGTCACTTTAACTCTCTGGGCTTTATCATACAATTAAAAGGTTGGGCTAGAGAATCTATTAGTATTTTGTCCAAATGGACTATTAAACTTTTTGATAGCAGGGGCCATTCTCATGTTGGCATTCATATATAGAGTAATTAGCTTAGCATCTAACACTTAGAAGGTGCTTAATAAATTCTTTTTGATTGTATTGAATTCATAGGATATCTCCCAAGCTGTCATTAGAACTTGGGATCTATGTCAAGACAATCAGTGCGGATAAGAGACACTTCTGTTCTTGTTCTTGTAGCAGAATTTGTTCATAAAAAACATAAAACTGTTTTAAGTAGTTTTAAGTACTCTAGGTAGTTTTGACTTTGAGGTATTTTGCATTCATTTGGTATAAATTATTGTAATGGAGCACTGGCCAATAAGTCCACTCTTTATAAGTCTATGCAAAGTGCTTAACTGAGGCAATCCCCACATGAACTTTGTAGCATGCATAGACATTCTGTAACTGGTTCTGATTGGTTACCCATGTGGTGAAGAGGAACCCCTTTGTTTGCCTGAGTAACCAGAAATAGGGTTGTATTCCAACTGTGCTAGTGGGCCAGGACCTCTTGTTTCTTTTCTACTTACTTCTGCCCTGGCAGCATCCTGGTAACATTACTGTTCCTCCTTCGCTCTCAAAAAGGACCAAAGACATCAGGAGGTGATGTCTTGACTTGTAAGTGAATTGAATTTAAGTGAGGCAGAACTGTGAAAATTCATCACCCTCACTCTTTCCTCCACAGTCCTTCAGGGCCCAGTGGCATAGAAGATGAAGGCAATGACCCAGGATGCAGAGGGAGACCTTGAACTTTTTAAGCTAAGGTCTTACCCAGGTTTCAATTTGCCAGAGGCAACACCCATTCAGTGATTAAAGGCTAGGTAAGAATTGAGGCAAAAGATGGTTTAGTTTGCCTTCTCAAAAGAATCAACCTGAGAGTGGAAGATGCTCAGGGTTTCTGACCAGAACAGAAACAATTGTTATTTACACTCATTTTGAGCTATCAAAACCCAAACAATGAGCAAATGTGGCTTGGGTTGGGACCTATTATTGACCAATCAGTAAGAGCCAGAGTAACTTGGATTTAAAGGCATAGTCAAGTAGCACCATTTGAATCCTAATGGGTCATATCAAAGCTTGGTTTTTTAGAGTTAGATTTCTAGAAATCATAAGTGAAAGCTATATGAGACAAAAGTCAATGACGTAAGTGGAGAGACAACAGTGCAAGAGGAGAAGTTTCCAGACCTCACTATCTAAGGCTGACATATGCCTTTTGAATATGGGCATTGATTCTTGGCCTCAAGTTAGACTGGACTGTCTGAGACACATATAAACTTGAGACAGAAACAGTGCTGGGGCAGGTGCATTTTATTGGTACTTAAATCCATGACAAAGTTAGAGGCATTACATCAGACCTACTGCAAGGAGTCACCATGTTTTCATATAGATAGATAATAGGTAGACAGACAGAGACAGATGAATGGACAGACAGACTGGCAGATAGATGGACAGAGACAGATAGTTACATAGATAAATAGACAGATGGACAGAGACAGATAGGCATAGACTTACAGACAAAGATGAAAATATTAGCAACATATCTTTTTAAAGCTTTTAATTAACTCCACTAATCCTTTCCCATCATTACAGACACAATAATTCCCTGATTTCTGACCCCTACGCTACCCAAAATATTCTCCTTGAAAGCAAACTTGAACTCTTGGACAATCTCAGCCCTGTCCTTAAATCAAAAGCCATTGGATTTATTTTACAACAAAGAGATGCCACACGGCTCTATAATTAACACAGAAATGGGAGAGAAAACTGGGATGTAGAATTTATCTAGTAGATGGCCCCTGGCACTAGGCAATCAGTCTACACAAAAATCAAAGGTCAAGCAGAATTTAAGAAAGCTGGTGGGAAGAAGGCTACAGCAGGTGAGACATTCAATTCAACAATCATTTGTTAATCACCTTCCA
Organism: Pseudocheirus occidentalis; assembly: GCA_028646575.1. Taxonomy (NCBI): domain Eukaryota; kingdom Metazoa; phylum Chordata; class Mammalia; order Diprotodontia; family Pseudocheiridae; genus Pseudocheirus; species Pseudocheirus occidentalis. The sequence goes on along the minus strand of CM053601.1, from coordinate 129,696,811 downwards.
TGCCCCCTCAGATTTTCCTTGAGATGATCTTCAATTTTTAAAGTGTGTGTATTATATTATATTTCTATTTTATATATATGATTCTTTGCATGTTATCTTTCTCTATAGTAAATAAGCTTCGTAGGGCGGCTAGGTGGTGCAGTGAATAGAGCACTGGCCCTGGAGTCAAGAGGACCTGGGTCCAGATCTGGCCTCAGACACTTAACACAAAAACTAGCCGTGTGATCTTGGGCAAGTCACTTAATCCCAAATGCCCTACCTTCTCCCCTCCAAAAAAAAAAGAAAAAGAAAAAAAAAAAGAAAGTAAGCTCTTTAAGGGCAGGAACTGTGTTTTTGTCTTTCTTTGTACCCCGAGTGCTTAGCAAAGTATCTGTCACATTTAATAAATACTTGCTGACTGACCAACTGACTTCTATGTGCCAGTGACTGAGCATACAGAGACCCTGAGCATACAGAGACCCTGACCTTGAAAAGCTTACATTCTACTGAGCAGTAAGAGGTTCTGAAGAGGAGAGGTACAGAAAGGGGTCCTGGAGTTTCACATAAATGTAATTTGCAAGCTTGAAACCATAACAATAATTCACATTTATGCAAAAATTACAAAGTACTTTCCTCAAAATGCCCCTGTAAGGTAAGTATTGCAAGTATTTTTGTCTCCATTTTTCAGATGAGGAAACTGAGGCTGGGAGAGGTTACTACACATATAAAGTATTAGAGCCAAGATCCAAACCTCTGTCTCTAAGGTCCTATCTATCGGTCCAGAATTCTTTCCATCTGCTTTGAGACTACTTGTAAAATGATGCCTATCACTTTTCCAACATCTTTCCACCTCTATCTGCTTCTCCCTCCCTTTAAAGGTCACATCCCTAAGCACACGCACAAGATGCAAAGGCTGGCTTTATCTCACTGAGAATTCTTTCAGCAAAAAAATGGAGACATTATGTACTCCAGGGGAAAAAGCCTGGCCAGAGAGCCAGGAGCCCTGAGTTCAAATCTCAACTTTAAAATTGTGATGTTGGGTAAGTTGCTTAACCTCACTGGTCCTCATGTTCCTCATCTGTAAAATGGAGCTACCACCCTGTTAAATCCATAGGATTGTTTCCAAAATAAAATTATATAGTAGATGAAAAAGAGCTTTGAAAAAATTTAACTATAAGTTACCATCATCCATGGTCAGCAAGTCATTACCCTCCTTACCTCCCTTTCCCTTTTTATGTCTAGAGAGGGCTTCTGTAAGGCACAGCTTCCCTGACAAAGCTTGAGAGTTGGGGGAAGCCCAGGGAGAGAGGGACAAAGGCCATTGTTACTTCTATGGCTAAGGATAACTCTTAATCTCCTCTTAATTCTGGGGACCAAAGGGCTGTGCAATAAGTTCATTTGCCTTCTGTGCTCAGTTGGGGCTAGATTCCTAGGGCTTTCGATACCAAGTAATAGCATTAATAGCTACAAGACAGAACAAGTTCTCTGAATGCTATATTTGAAAATTGTGACTTTGTGGCCCCCTGGTATATGTATACAGGTAAGTAAAGACGAGCTGTATAAAGTAATAAGAGGTAGATGGGTGAGGGAAGCACTAATAACTGGAGGACTAAGGAAAGATATCTTCTAGGAGGTGGTACTTAAGCTATGGGAACCAGGGATTCCAAAGAGGTAGAAAGGAGACAGAAAAGCAGGGTGTTGGGAAATGGAGTATCATGTGTTACTAATATCAATAAATAGGGTAGCTAAGTGCAGTGGATAGAGCACTGGGCCTGGAATCAGGAAGACCTGAGTTCAAATCTCACCTCAGACACTATGTGACCCTGGGCTAGTCACTTAGCCCTGTTTGTCTCAGTTTCCTCATATGTAAAATGACCTGGAGAAGGAAATGGCAAATCACTTCAGTATCTTTGCCAAGAAAACCCTAAATAGAGTCATGAAGGTTTGTACACAACTGAACAACAACACTGAAACACTGCACAACAATAAACCATGCTGCCTGTGTCAAAGAAGACCCCAAGAGAAGGACTGGTTTGATCCAGGTCATATCGATAAAAAATAGTGGACTCTAGGTTTTTTACTCCAAAGCCATTATACTTTCTTCTATTCCTGATTACCATGGACCTTCCCAGAAATAACTGATCACCTTGAGGAAGCAGAGAGAAAGGGTGTCATCATAAATGGGAGGGAAGTTGTATCCACTTAAGATCAACAATCTTTCCAAAGAAATTAATCACCCACATGTTATAGATCATCAAAAAGCCAGGACTATAGCTCACCACCCTCTAATTAGCTCACACAGAGCAGGGGTGGGTAATGGATGGGATGCTCTGGCTTTTAGCCTCATTGTGCTTTTTCTAAAGGAATTGTTTTGCCCTTCATAAAACCAAAGCGCTTGCATTTATTCAAAAGGGATTATGTTTGCTGAGCGCTGGGATGCATTAGGACAGTTCATTAGTTACTGCCTTTCAGAAGAGGGCACCAAGGTCCTATTATTGAAAGGATCATTTGGTAGGCGGCTCTGAGAATAAATCCAGTGCCGGGAAGTCAGACATCCACCTACTCTTTGAAAAATGGACGTTTTCTAGGACAGACTATACCCAAACCTGGAAATAGCTTAAGACTGGGTGGCTTAAACAGTGGGAACTTTGAATCTTGTGGGAGTATCTTGACTTTCACAGCGAATATGAGCAAAGAATTAAATCTGCTTTCTGCGGTATTTGAGAAAATCAAGATGTATGGATACAGAAATGGAAGACAGCCCTCACCTTTTTAGGAGCCTACATTTTCTAATTCATTTAAATGATAGATGACAAAACTCCCTTTTCCAGCTACTTCTATTGTATTTACTTTACTTACTTTTACTAAAATGGCTTTGGCAGTTTTGATAAATCCTACTTTGCAGAGAAACATTGAAGTGTGTTAATAGTAGCTTTAGACCTCAAGATCATGCAGTTATAGCTTTAGAAGTAGAAGGAGCATTAGAGGTCATCTAGCCCAACTCAATCATTTTACAAATAAGGAAACTAAGGCCCAGCAAGACTAGAATGATTTGCTCATTGTCACATAGGTTATAAGTAGCAGAAACAGGACTTGAATCCTGGTCCTTTGACTCAGAGTCTGGTGTTCTTTCTCTTATGTCTAAGTACTTCCCCTTTGGACAGTTAGGTGGCATCATAGTGGACAGAGTGCTGGGCCTGGAGTCAGAAAGACTCATCTTCCTGAGTTCAAATCCAGCTTCAGATATGTACTAACTAGGGTGACCCTGGGCAAGTCGCTTAACCCTGTTTGCCTCAGTTTCCTCATCTGTAATATGAGCTGGAGAAGAAAATGGCAAATCACTTCAGTATCTTTGCCAGGAAAACTCCAAATGAGGTCATAAAAGGTCAAACATGATTGAAAAATGATTGAACAACAACTTTCCTTTCCCTTAAAATGTCATGCCTCATGAAATGACAACTGCTATTAGAAAATCGTTAAGCATAATATATGGATATATATGCATAAATATATGAAAGCAACATATAGAGATAGTGACAGAGAGAGACAGAGAAACAGAGAGGGAGAGAGATAGAGAGGGAGAGAGAGAGAGACAGGAGGGGAAAGAGACTGAGACAGAGAAGGAGACAGACAGACAGACAGAGACAGAGAGAGAGGAGGGAGAGGAGAGGAGACAGACAGACAGAGGGAGGGAGAGAGGGAGAGACAGAGAGAGAGGGAGGGAGAGGAGAGAGAAAGAGAGAGAGAAAGACAGAAACAGAGAGAGAGAGAGGAGAGAGAGGAGAGATAGACACAGAAACAGAGAGAGAAAGAGGAGAGAGACAGAGACAGAGAGAGAGAGAGAGAGAGAGAGAGAGTACTGCATAGTGGGAAAAGAGATGGAAGAACTATAAATTGCATAAAGGATGCCAACCTGCATTGGTAAGGAGAACTTCATCACTGAGAATACCAATGAATCACAGATCCCAACAAACAAAAAATGTATATATGTATTCTATGGTCCAGAAACCCCAAGCCATGAGTTTATACAAATGAGGATGACCTCTCATGGCTACCTCAAAAGATCATCATTCTCTTTGGCTTATTATATCCCTTCCCAGAGTTTATTCTGGGAAAATATCTGTATAGAACTCACCTAGGTCTCTAGAAGTATGGGTAAAACTTTTCTCCAAATCTCACGGAAACATTCTCAATAACAATATGTGTGTTAGGTAAAGGGTATCCTTTATTGGAATAAATAATGTCCACAGAAATTACCAAGAAAAAAGCCTCGGAGCCTCCAGAAGTCCGTCAGTTATTTGATTATTCACCCTCTTCAGCGACTCCAAGACCCTAAAGTTCTCCATTCTCACAGAGATGCGCTCGTTTAAACTTTTTTGCAAAAGGAAACAAATTTGTGACTGATAGGAATCATTCTGGTAAGAATTACAGAGCCCTCCCTCCCTGTAGCTGGGTCTGGGGCAGTAGCGACCACTGCCGCGCGCATTTCTGGGGCGTTTGTTGTGCTTTCCTCACAAACCTGCGACATAGGTAGTACAGGTATCACTATCACCCCCATTTCATGGAAGAGAAAACGGAGTCTCAGAGAGGTGACAGCACGCACTGCTCAGACTCTTCTCCCCACCTCTACAATGTGCTTCTTAGTTCTCTTCTCGTGGTGATAGATGAATCCTCTGTATTCATAGTATCATTTTATGATTGGGAGTCCCTTTGTAAGAGAAATTCACTTGAACCTGCTATATAGGCCATACCCTGTCATTCTGGCGAGGCACTCTTCATGATAGATAGATAGATAGATAGATAGATAGATAGATAGATAGATAGATAGATAGATAGATAGATAGATAGATGGATGGATAGACTGATAGATTGTGAGAGAAAGAGAGATGGAAAGATAGATGATAGCTATAGAGATTGATGATAGATAGTAGAGAGATGTAGAGACTGATGGAGAGTAGAGAGATGTAGAGACTGACGGAGAGTAGAGAGATGTAGAGACTGACGGAGAGTAGAGAGCTGTAGGGACTGACAGAGAGTAGGGACTGACAGAGAGTAGAGAGCTGTAGGGACTGACGGAGAGTAGAGAGCTGTAGGGACTGACGGAGAGTAGAGAGCTGTAGGGACTGACGGAGAGTAGAGAGCTGTAGGGACTGACGGAGAGTAGAGAGCTGTAGGGACTGACGGAGAGTAGAGAGCTGTAGGGACTGACAGAGAGTAGAGAGATAAACAAACAGATAGATATGACAGATCAGTGGTTCTCAACCTTCCTAATGCCACAACCCTTTAGTACTTGTATGTGGGCATGTCTGCATGTGGGCTAACCCACCTGGAGATAGATAGAGGAGATTGCTAAAAACATAGGAAATATGTGTTTTCCAATGGTCTTAGGCAACCCCTGTGACCCCTGTGAAAGGCTCTTTTGACCCCAAAGGGGTCGTGACCCACAGGTAAAATCGCTGAGAGAGAGAGAGAGGGAAAGAGAGAGATATGATAGGTAAGTAGAGAGAGAGAGATAATAGAGATAGGTGGTAGATAGACAGATGGATGGATAATAAATTATTTACTAAGAGTTCACAATTGCTAGGCACCATGTTGAGAGGTGAGGACACAAATTTAAGCTAACAGACAGCCTCAAGAAACATTACATTCCACTGGGGAAAGAGAACACATGCAGGTGAGATGGAAGGTATGGAAGGGAGGCAAGGAGACGGGTACCTGAATAGGGCAAGACTGTTGGTGAGAAGTTCAGAGAGTTAGTCAAGCTGCTAAAATGGTGGTCCTGACTAGATAGCCACCAATGGGCCTTTGGCCAGGTGTTTCTGGGCATGAAGTCTTAGGGTGCTACTCTAAAAGTAAAAGCACTTGAGGATGCTAGATAGACAATTTCTTTTCCATTGGACCCTCACCCTTTTTATAACTCAGAGCAGTCGTAGAGTGTAAGTCTAGGCTCCTGGATCCTTATACTGTGGCTTTTAGTTCCTTATCTGCTCCTCCAGCTTTGAGTGTCATATTCAATTCTGGAATGATCTCAGATTATGCAATTTTCAACTTCCATCTCTAAGGCCAAGAGGCAATGTCACCATCTCCCTAGGAACTCCCAATACTCTTCCACTGCCCTATCTACGGCCATCTCTTGGGCCAAGGGGCTGCCATTTTTTTGTGTTCTCTCTCATTTGGTTCCTTTCTCCATGGCTGGCACATTTATGGTTGAGAGCATATAGCTTTCATGTACCTTATCCTAAGGAAGCCATTTTTAGTTCCTTGAGGTGACCCTAGAGACTGAGACTGATCATTGAGGAGACTCCAAAGGACATACCCTATGCCTCATAGGAATAAACAAAGATTCCTAGCAAAAACTTACCAAATGTTAAATTCATTGAGTTAATTATGGAACTCATTGATTAGGCTCATATGTAATACAATATCAGATAGAGCATGAGGGTATTGTCAAAACAAAACTGAGACTTCTCCTCCTCCTCCTCCTCCTCCTCTTCCTCCTCCTCCTTCTCCTACTCCTCCTCCTCTTCCTCCTCCTCCTTCTCCTCCTCCTCTTCCTCTTTCCATATACTCTTCTCTTTACCATTTTGTGTCTCCTTTTCCCCTTTGAAGCTGTTCTTGAGATTCTTTTTAACCTGAACCCACTTGGATAAGAAATGCTCAAGTGGAAAGAACCCTCAAAATAAAGCAGAGGATGATGAGAAACGGTGGTGAACTTAGAATCTTGGGATATGTGTTCAAATCTCCACCCTGACACTTACTGTGTGACCCTGAACAAATCACTTGGCCTTTCTGAGACTCAGTTTTCCCCTCTATGAAATGGGGGTGATAATATTATATTATTATGTAATTATTATAATAATTATATTACCCATGGCATAGGGTTGTAAGGAAATCATGATAAACACTATAGAAATGCAATTTTTTCGTGATCATTATTACCCTAGCCCCATCTGAAGGGAGTAAGTATTCTGGGGCTCTTATCAGAAGTGACGTGCTAGGTGGCCTACTGTGTATAAACTCCCTGTAGCCAGAGCAGGCCAAGTGCCAGCAGCAGAGATTTGCAAAATGGAAAGAAAGAGAGGAATGAGGACATCTGTTGTGTCCTCAAACCAAATCAGCTAGGTCCAACCATACAAGAACGTGGTCCACAGTTAAGTAGGATTCTCTTTAGTAGTTTTAATTTTAATTTGGAATCTCAGCATGGTAGCCTTTCCTGTATCTCCAGCACCTGAATTTTTTTGTGGTTGTTGTTCTTAAAAACTTTTATAGGTACAAACCTATCAACACTCTGTATTTTGAACCTGTGAAGGAACAAATGAATCTTAGCTAGGACTATCCTGGATTTTCTGTTAGAGAGAATAACTCACTATTTTAGTTTTTTTTTTTTTTTTTATAAAACAGCAGCAGAAATTTCTGATGTTGTATTGAAGCTACTGTGTGAACCACCATCTGATAGAATCCCTTTTTAGATTCTTCCACTGCCCAATTTCTATCTGCCCTTCTTAGAGGTTCCAGTTCAAATAACAGGTTAAATATGTTTCTAATGGTGAATTTCTCTGTGCAGGAGACAGGACTTACAAACTCAGATTCTTAGGGATGGCTTTCTGCTTGGGTAGTGGAGTAATACCCTGGATATTTGACAACATTTCTACTTATATTGGCACATCCTACTATTTTTTTGGAATGGGAATAATGCACACTCATTAGCTACTTCCTTCAAGTTATTACATTGAAGAAAAAACCCACATTTTTCTACGCATCCTTTAGGATATTTATTTAGGAACTAGCTTAAAAAAACGGGGGGGAGAAGAAAAAGAGAGAGAGAGAGAGAGAGAGAGGAAAAGAAGGAGGAGGAGGAGGAAAAGGAGGAGAAAAAAGAAAGAGAAAAGAGAAAGGAAGAAAGAAATAAAGAAAAATAAGGAAAGAAGGAAGGAAGGAAGAATAAAGGGGAGAAGGAAGGAAGGAAAGGAGGAAGAAAGAAGAGAATAAGGGAAGAAAGGAAGGCAGGAGGAAAGGAAGGACAAAGGAAAGAAATAAAAAAGAGTTTAAAGAAAAAATAATTTATTGAGGTTATTTTTATTTTCCAAAAATTAGGAATAAATTAGGACAAAAAATATGTCTTTTTGTGCTTGCAAATCCCAGAAACATCATGTGTTCATTCATTTTGATTGATACAGATATAATTATTTCACTTTTGTTAGTCCTTATTTTTCTAAAACACTCATTTATTTAAAAAATTATCTCATATTAGAGAATAACTAGGTTTCTTCACACACTCACACTCACATACACTTCAAGAGCAGCTTTGGTGCTAAGCAAAACAGGGCTCTTGGCTCTCCCAGTAATAACCAAATAGCCCTTATACTAACTTCCAGACATTGTGCTAAGTATTTTACAACTATCTCATTTGCTCCTGTCAGGACTCAAGACCACCTCTTTCTTTTTAGACACCCTGTTTTCCAGAGCTAAGACCCAACAAGCAAGCTGTGTCCTGAACTTGGCATAACAACAATCCTTTGTATTCATCCTCTCGATGAACTTTGCTGCAACTAGATCATAGAAATGGTGGTTCCTGAGCTCAGGCAAGCACCAACAGGTCCAGAGATGAAACTCTGCTGCAAGTGGACTTTTTGTCACTAGGCAGCCTTGTCTCACTGTTGCCGTCGGGCCTCACCACTGCACTGTTTGATTCTTTACCTAGCCATGGATATATAAATCAAGGCTTAATCTCACTCTGTTGGGTTTCCTACTAGAGGCCTGGACGCACGTGTCTAATTTCTCTCCCCCCATGGAATAAAGAAAACTTGCTTTTTAACTAGCATGAGCTCTTCGATATTTTTGGAGTTAACAGTGATTGCAAAACCTCTGTGAGTTTTTGATCATTTATTACCATAGCTGACCATCTTCATAACAGTCCTGGAAGGTAGGTGTTATTATTATTATTCCAATTTCACAAATGAAGAAACAAGTGAACAGAGGTTAAGTAACTCACCCAGGGTCACCCAGTTAGGAAGTGTCTAAGGCTAGATATGAGAACTCAGATCTTCCTAATTCCAGGCCCTGTGCTCTATCCACTTCTCTACCCACTGATACATGGGGCAGGCCACTTTGCTTGTCACCAAGAAAAGCTGTGAAGCAGAAATGCAGGATCACGTGTGGATTTGTCCATGGCCTCTTTTAGACTATTGGAAATCTGGGAAAGAACAGTTACTCCCTATTCCTAAGGACAAATCTAAGGTAACGTCTTTATCACAGAAAGGAGAAAATATAAAAAAGCAGGAGATTTGCCAGGACAAATTCTGATCACTTAACTCTCCCCATGCCTGTGTCTCTTGAAGTTGGTGAAGCAAGAGGTAGTGGGGGTTGACATGAGCTGAGATGGGCAAAAGGACAAGAGAGAGACATCTCTTCCCTGATTTTCTAAGCCTCATAATTTCCTTATTCAGCTACTAAAGTGCTCTAGTATGATTTTCCTCTATTAAACCCCTAATTCCACCATACGCACCCCACTCCATTCACTTACAATGTCCCAGTTTTTAAAAAGCTGAATGAAATCAGGTACAGATAAAATTTACATGACAATAGGAAGAGTTTCAAAATCACATTCCGAACTTTTGAATGAAATTGCATCTCAGTTCCTGGAAAATCCTGCTCATTATGAATCTTGCACAAAATTATAATCTGGTTTCCAATCAGGTCAAAAGAACATGATCAACCTGTGGGGGGAGGGGGAAGGATCTTTTTTTTTAATCAATTTGGTTTGGACATTGGTGACTGTGCTAGTGAGACATCTCAGCAGCATTGCATACTGTGGACGCATGACATTTTATTGAAGAGATTAAGATCTTGGCTAGGAATCTCATGAGTTGTTTTAGTATTGCTTATCTTGGAAAGGTTCTTGGCCAATAAATGGCCCTACCTTGATTGAATTTGCTTGTGGCTTACTTTCAATCTTGCCTCATTCTGACCCTTGCTTGTTGGAATGGAGTAGGTGGCTAGAGTCACCAGCTACCACTTTTGTGGATTGTCATGACCTTCATCCCTGACTGCCTTTACTATATATGGCTTCTGATCAGATACTACTAATAATAATAAAAATAAATTTTTGTATGGAATTTAAAGGTTTATAAAGCCTTTTATAAATGTTATTTTATCCTTACAACAACCCTGGGAGGTAGGTGCCATTATTATCCCCATTTTACAGATGAGGAAACTGAGGCAGCAAAAAAACCAAATCTAAGTGACTCACCTAGAGGCTGAGTGTCTGAGGTCAAATCTGAACTCAGATCTTCTTGACTCTTGGTCCAATTCCCTGTGCCACAGATATTGGGTTGTGGAGTAAATGGTAATGAAAGTTCTTCGCAATTCCTCTGAGCCTGAATCACCACTTGTTTCAGTAAAAAGAAATGCTGGTTTTGGAATCAGAGGATGTGGGTTTGAATCCTGGTCATACTATTTACTGTCTATATGTCTCTGAAATTCTATATTTCCATTTTCTCATCTATAAATAATAAAGGCATGATCCAAGACAGCCTCTAAGGTCCTTCTGAGCTCTCGATCCTTTGATATGACAGACTATGAACTAATCTGAACTTTAGACAATGTAGTGATCCCCCAGGAGCCTCAGGGAATGGTATGTAGTGGCCACTTAATAAATACTTATCCACTGATCATGCCTTAGCCTGGTTGGGTTGGGGAGTGACGGGGAGAAGGGAAGGCTCATCACCTTGAACTTTGGACTCTCTTTTTGTTTCCAGCACAATTCAACCTCGGGGCCATTCCTCAAAATAGAGTCAAAGTGATAGGCTCCTCTGGAACCATGAATAATACAGAGTAATACATGTTGTTGTTTTTTTTAATCCCAGTCTTTGGTTCCTACAGATTAGATTAAGGTCATACTTCTGCTTCTGGTTGAACCTGGAATGTCCTGGATCACCTCGCTTTGTGAAGTGCTTCAGGCAATAACAATGGTGACCTAATGTGGATTTGGAGCTGTTTTCTCCTATGCCACCATCCTGGGGCATAAGGGATCAGCATGTTCAAGGCAGTTATCTCAATAAGTCACAGCTAGCTCTTGGTCCTCATCATCATCATAATGGACAAATAATATTTGAGTGCCTGCTCTTTGACATGTGATCTGGCTGGAAGAGAGGCCAAACATATAAAGAGATGAGTTCAAGGTAGCCCAAGCTAGGTATCAAGAGAATGTTACAATACCTGCTACAATAGAACCCAAGAAAGAGTGGAGTCAGAAAAAGAAAAGGATTCTGGGGAAGAGACCAAGATAGGATTGGAATTATATCTCTTTTCCCCTTACCACCACCCTGCCCCAAAACATTTTTTAAGTTAAGTTGCCAGTCTCCAGCAAAGGAAGTGCCATACCTCCCTTCCCATTTGATGTGACCTAGGAAATGGATCTTCTTTCTCCAGTGGGAGAAACCCAAAGCCATGATCCTCTACTATTTCTAAGATTAAAAGAGGAATTTGAGGGAGAAAAAGTTTTTAAGTCCCTCCTCCCCCAATTCAAATTGCTCTTTCCATATGCATACCTTTAGAATTCTTGGGAACTCTTAGAAAATTAGACCCTGTTAAAGAAAGTATGCCTTTGATAGATGAATAGGACCTTAAAGGAAGGGGAGGACCTAAACAATGAACATGAGTTAGAGCATTCCAGGCAGGGGGGAAAGTCTGAGCAAGGGACATATAGGATGTGCCCAATAATTTTTAGGGAAAAATGATTACTCTAGTTTGGTTGGGCTTCGAGAGTTGGTGGAGGGGACTTATTGGAAAAGTTGAGCAGGTAATGTCACAGAGTCATAAAACTTTAGAATTGTGAAGGATTTCAGATGTCATGCTTAAGCTAAAATGGATTGGTACTTTCAAAGTTTTTTGTTGCTGTTACTTAGTCCTATCTGACTCTTCGTGACCCCATTTGGGGTTTTCTTGGCAAAGATACTGGAGTGGTTTGCCATTTCCTTCTCCAGCTCATTTTACAGATGAGGAAATTGAGGTAAGTAAACAGGGTTAAGTGACTTGCCCAGGGTCACACAGCTAGTAAGTGTCTGAGGCCAGATTTGAACTCAGAAAGATGAGTCTTCTTGACTCTAGACCTGGTGCTCTATGAGCTGTGCCACCTAAAGTTAATTGCCTTTAAAGTCCTGACTTATTCACTATTTGATTTTTCAGAGGATCCTGTGGTCATGTGTATCACCACTGCAATGGTTCCATGATCTCATTAGTGTGGGTACAGAAACTCAGCCTTTTCATCCTATTCAATGCCTGCCCAGATCTTGCCCTAAGTCCTGCCCTCTGGTCCTTGGACCCTTTCCTCAGGCTCTTTTCTATTAAGTTGTTGCTATCTCTGTTATCCATCACTTTCAAGCCACACAGGGCTAAAAACAAAACAAAACCAAGCCCCCCAAAGTGGCTTTGGAGGCCTTCAGCTGTCAGCCTCACCCAGAAGTGGAAGTGTTTTCTAAGGGGCAAAAAAAGGTGAAGGAGGAAGCAGAAAACTGCCATTGGCTCCCACTCATCTCTGGAAGGCTCATGCCTCCCCTGAGATTTCATCTGACCTTTCCCTCAGGTATCACTTTAATGAAGGAAGGAATCCTGTCTGATTGGAGCCAGGTTTTACCACCTGACATCTTAAACCACCAAGGCAGCAGGATATTGTATTGCTGGGTGACCAGAAGTCCCTTTCTGTTTGTCATTCTTGCAGAACGTGCTGTTCTTCCCTCTTCCTTCACACCCTCCTCCACCCCCAGCTGACTTGCCTAGTCCATAGGATCCTGCATAGTGATTGCTGCTGAGTCACCCTGGCCAGTCTCCAGCAAAGGAAGTGCCATACCTCCCTTCCATTTGATGTGACCTAGGAAATGGACCTTCTTTCTCCAGTGGGAGAAACCCAAAGCCATGATCCTCTACTGTTTCTATTCTGGGAGGGGGCAAAAAAGGACACTTTATTTGAGGGGGAAGCTTCCAAGAGAAACAAAGAATGATTTTTATGGGAATAGTTTATTTGAAAAATTCCATTATTTCCAAATTATACTTCCTGTGGTCTCTGAACTTTTACAGCAAATTCATCTCTTTTCCCCACATTGTACACATCCTTTTTTTTTTTAATGGAACCAGTGATTTCATCATTATGGAAACTCCTAGTGAATAGACTTCCTCAGCTGATACAGGTCAGCACTAACTCAGTAACTTACAGTTTTGAGAGTTACTTAAAGGCAGAGAAAAGTTTAGTGACTTGTCCAGGGACACACAGACAATATGTGGCAGAAACTTCAGGGAAAAGGGGATAGAGAGCTGGGCCTGGAGTAAAGAAGAACAAAATTCAAATACAGCCTCAGTTGCTTACTAGCTATGTGACCCTGGGCCAGTCACTTGACCTGTCTTTGCCTCAGTTTCCTCATCTGTAAAATATAATTTTCTTCCCTCAATACTAAAAGGGCATCTTTATTTACTTTTAGTTTACAAGATTCAGTTCCAGAGTCCCTTGAATTTCAAGTTTTCTCCCCTTCCTCTTTCTCCCTCTCATGGCGGCATGTAGTCAAGTATATATATATACATACACACATACATATACATACATATACACATATATGCAAATACTTTCACATTGTACATAGTCTGGTTGTATAGAAGTGTTGTAACCAATGGAGTGGACAATAGGAAAAAGGAAACAAAACCAAACATAGAAAAGAATGATAGCATGCAGTTTGCTTCAGTCTCCATTTAAACTCTGTTCTTTCTAGATCTTTCTCTGAATGTAGATTTCTCCTTCCATCCTGAGACTTGTAGAGTTGTCTTTTAGCTGTGGGTTTCTGAGAAGAGTCAAGTTTATCAAGGTTGGTTGTCACACATATGATGTGCCTGTGATTGTGTACAAGTTTTTACTGGTTCTGCTCTTCTCACTTAGCATCAGTTTATATAAGCCTCTCCAGGTAAATATGAAATCCATTTCATCCTCATTTCTTATAGCATAATAGTATTCCATTACATTCATATACCACAACTTGTTTAGCCATTCCCCAGTTGATGGGCATCCCTTAAATTTCCAGTTTTTTGCCACCACAAAGGGAGCTGCAATAAATATTTTTGTGCATATGGGTCTTCCTCCCCTTTGTATGATCTCTTTGGGATACAACCCAAGAAGTGGTGTTACTGGGTCAAAGGTTATGTGATTATTTATAGCCCTTTGGGCATAGTTCCAGATTGCTCTCCAGAACGGTTGTATCACTTCACAGTTCCTCCAACAATACATTAGTGTTCCAATTTTTCCACATCCTCTCCAGCATTTGTCATTTTCCTGTTTTGTCATCTTAGCCTATTTGGCTGGTGAGATGTGGTACCTCAAAGTTGTTTTGATTTGCATTTCTCAAATCAAGAGTGATTTAGAGCAATTTTTCATGTGCTTATAGATATCTTTCATTTCTACCTCTGAGAACTGCCTATTCATATCCTTTGACCATTTATTAATTGGGGAATGACTTGAATTCTTATAGATTTTACATAGTTCCCTGTGTATTTTAGAAATGAGGCCTTTGAAATATAAAATGGTTGTGAAGATTGACTGAACACACACACATGAAAGTGTCTGTGGCCAATAGGACTTCTTTATTTCATTTATTCAATAACATTTCGTAATCTGCTATGTGCAGGTACCTGTACCTTATAGGCTCCATGGGAGAAACAAAGTTTATAAAGGTTGACTCTTATTCTAAAGTAGCTTACAATCCATCAGAGAATATGTCACATGTATGCAAATGGACATGCAGGGATTAGATTAGGGGATTTCCCTCTTTAGTAAGGTGAGGTTAGAAGGTAGGAAGATTTTGTTTAAGAGCCTTCATATGGACTTAGGCATTCATACTTCTTCAAGGATCAGCCATCTTAAGTCTCATTGTGAGTTTGTGTTCTTGGAAGGTGGAGTCAGTTTTCTGAGTTCAACCTGGCTCAATTGCAAAGTCAGCCTTTCGCCTTTTTGTCCCATTCAGAGTACTACAGAGAGATGAGAATGAATCAGAGACCTGACTTTAGGACCTGAAGTGATATCCATGGAGCCCCCACTGACTAAACCCACCTAAATCCAAGACATGGGACAATGGAAGATTTTAAGAGTTCCAGGTTGTACAGTTTGGGAACACTGAGTTCTGTTCCCAGCCATGGAGAGGCAATGATAGAGAAACGTGCTTGCTTTCCTATCACGCAGCTCCAAGGGAGGGGAGCCGTATGGCTCAATAGTGAAAAATTTCTGAGTCTTTGACTTCTAGTAAGAGAAGAGGGCATTCCTGAATAGTGTTAGCCTCAAGGTCGCTTCTCACACCCTCAAGATCAAAAGTTCTGAGATCCATGCTTTTAGAGGGAAAAGAGGAAGAAATCTCTATACTGTGTCAGCTTCTTGGAAAGAAGAACTGTACATGTGACCCCAAAGCCAGAGGAGCACAAGGGGCTAAGACACAGAACAACACACTGAAAAGTACTCTTTCTGCTTTTTCCATGAATTGCTTGGTTAGTACCTGTCCAATAGGAAGGACTTTGTTTCTCTCGCAACTCAAGGCCCTTTGTCTTACTTCCAGGGAGAGTATGGGAGAATGGCTAAGCTATAAGGTGGAAAGTCTCTGTGCCTGTGGTAAAAGTAGGACACCCCACCAGACTGTCAGAAGTGTACCTAGAAGCACTGAGATCACTACAGCAACCACCATTAACCCGAAGGGTATCTCTTCAACCATTCTCCAAATAGCCATGCCCGCCCCCAGCAATAATCACAGCTTCATATCACAATTCATTACAATCAGCTAGAGAACCTCACGCCTCCCAGGTGTTGTCATTGTTGAGAATGCCAAATCTTCCTCTCATTCCACATCCTCAACAAGGATTTTTACTCTTTTCTGGAAAGTCCCGGTTCTTTCTACTACTGAGAATTGAAGAATTCTGTTGATGGTCAGCTGTGGCAGATACACAGAAACTGGGCACTTGTGACTTTTTGCCTGCTCCAATTCAGACTGGTCTTCCAGGTGGTTGGCATCACAGACAATGAAGTAGAGAAGCTATTTGCTGAGAATATGAAGAAAAGCTATGTATAAAACCTCCTCCATCATCAGATATAACTGTTGGGGGAATTCTAAAGCCTCATCTACTGCATCTTCTGTTCCTGGCTGTGGCGTTGCTTTGCTGGTGATAATCTAGTCTGCTTGCTTTGCGAATTTTTCCTTGCTGCCCTGGGGTTATCTTGGGTCTTCTGGAAACTTTGTAGACAGCTAGAGACCTTCCCATTCCAGCACTCTTGCCATCCCATGAGCTAGTACCCCCTTTACTATACCTATGAATAATACATGCCCCCCCAGGCAGCACCAAACTCAGCCCCTGTGAAGAGATCTCTCCAGGAAATGGTGGCAATAGCCTCTCTTATGCAAATGTGGCTGCTTCTGCTAATGTGTACCGGCATGGTGCCAGTTGTGCAAAGTACCAAGCACTGTTGGGGGCACTTCCTCCATTTCTTGGCTTCTACCTCTCCCCCTCCTGGAAGGGAGATCAAGAAGGCTGAGTGGGTGGTGTCTTGAGGCCCCTTCTCTGACGTCTCCTCAGACAAGAGCCCCCATAATACGCTTTCAGATGATGGTGCCAGAGTCTGCCTGCTGCTACCCCACCCCCAATACCCTGTTCCAAAGGACAGTGCTGCCTTCTGGTGTATAATGGAACTAGAGTAGATTGGAGAGGAGTGGGGAAAAGAACCTGCATGTGACCGAATAAAGCTGATGAGCCCCACAAAAAAAGAGAAGAAGCCACAAACCATCTATGTTATGACTCTTGACAGAGAACTTTGCTGGCCACGTGCTTTTTACTAGTAGCCTCACTTGATTTGCCCTCTGAGGGAAGTTCAGGCTTCCAGGCAATGATCCAAGTCTAGCACACTAGATAGGACCCTGGAGGGATGATGGGACTCACTAAAGGGGGAGAAGAATGATATTTATCTTTTATGTGCTGCAATGAGTCCTTTATGTGTTTTCTGTATTTTCTGTGGATGAAATGAAGACTGTCCTGTGTACTTGACACCATTGTTACCTTGAAAACCTATGTGGAAACTCGGGACCCTTTTATCCATATGTATGGGGAGTTATACAAAAGCTATACTGAAATTTCCCAAAGAGGATGCTAGGTGGGAACAAAATGAGGTCTAGAATTATGATTTGGCTTTCAGGATCGAGTATAGTCTACCCAAGCCTAGAACCTGGGGTGCTGAGCCATGGATAACAAATATAATACAAATTACCATGGGATATGTACCAAAGAGGAAAAAAACAGGCCGTGAGAGCAGATGAAGGCAAAATCACTTTCATGTGAGGAAATCAAGGAAGGCTTCATGGAAGATGTAGTGAATAAACTGCACCTTAAAGGATGGGCAAATCTCAGGGGTGTGCTGATAAATATTTAACACCCTGCTCTTAGAAAAAATGTATAAGCAACACACTTTTAAGTTTAATTTGCATTATTAACATTTTCCCTATCACTTTCTTAAGTTTGGACAGTTAACAAAACAATAAACTTCATTTATAGCATTTGCAGATTTCTGCGATATAAAATGCTTCCCCTGAAAATTTAACCAGCAGCTCTCAAGATCTAGTAAGAGCTGCTTCCATCGCCACCTTGGAAGTTCACAGGTTACACAGGGAGGGGCTAGGGGAGAGGACTTCCATGATTATGGGCCAGCCTATGTATATATGTCCACATTCAGATATGGACAAACACAAATGTGCCCATTGTGCTATTCACATTTTTCTCTGACTTCTCTTTCGTCTTTTACCTGATTGCAAAGGAAAGCAACCTTCTATCTGCGTGTCTTTATTCTGTGGTTTGTGATGACCCAAGTGTAGATTGTAGAGATTTCATAAATTCCAGACAGGCTTATAATTTCAGTGGCAGGTGTCCAATGCCTACAGTTTAACACCTTGTAGGTTGGATTAGATCTTTAATCCCCAAGGAGAAAGAAAATGTTCAAGTAAACAGACATTTGATATTTTAACCAAAGGGAGGGAGGGGAAGACACTTAATAATTATTTAATTCAACTCAACAAATCTTTACTAAACTTGTACTGCATACACTATACTGTGTAAGGAGCTGAGCATACAAAGGGAGCACTTCATCAATGCCTTCGATTAGTTTATTATTCATTGGGGGGAGGTGAAATCTCCTTCAGAAGTAGAAATGACATGACGTAGCATTTTATAGGAGCAAAACAGAAGTCTAGAAAAAAGGATTGAAGGAAATATGAAGCAGAGAGAAACTGATCCCCCAGAAGAATCAGGAAAGGGTTACATCTAAGCTGGGTTTTGAAAGAAGAGAATTTAGTAGAAGGAGAGAGGGCATTCTGGGCAAGAGGGATAGATGGCCTGTGAAAATATAGAGAGGCACAGGGGACCAAGACCACATCCAGAAATAATAAGGAGTCCAATTTGCCTGGAACATAGAGGGTGTGATAGAGAGAGGATTAATGTGAAATAAGGCCAGAAAGGTGGGCAGGAGGCCAGATTGTGGAGGCCTTTAAGTGCCAAGGGGAATTTGAATCCTATTGATACCAGATGCTTGCCACTGTGGGTTTACATAGGACTTTTATCCAAGAATTTAAAGATACAGAATTTAAACTGCTGTACCAAATTTGTTTCCAGCACCCAAAACATAGAGCACTTATGCTAAGAGGCACTATTGAAATAATGAGATTTTTTTCTTCCTCATCAGAATCAAATTTTAGTTATCAGACAGGTGCTAGCAAGGACCACCACTATACAAAGTTCATGTAAATGTGTGTGTGTGTGTATGTGGAGAGAGAGAGAGACGGGGAGAGAGAGGGAGGGGGGGGAAGAGAGGGAGGGAGAGAAGGAAAGAGAGGAGAGGGGGAGAAAGAGAAGAGAGAGAGAGGAGAGGGGGAGGGAGGGAGGGAGGGAGAGAGAAGGGGGGAAGAGAGAATGAATAAAGCAGTTTTCTGTGTGGTCAGTTATATTTCGTGGATACCTAGCCTACTAGCCTTTTCCCTGCCATGCAAAATGGATGTACAGATGCCATTGGTTTCCTCTGAAAAGACAGGGGATTGAGTTGGCAAGATCTGTGTTCTGGAGCCTGGGACCTGCCTGCCATTTGGTATTCTGTCAGGCATTACCAAGGAGGTCATCAATCTTCAACTTACTACCCAGTCTTTGGGGGGGGGGGGGGTTGCACTTTCCTCACTGTTCTTTGTTTGGCGTTGACATTCAGGATTCCTTTACAGGGATCTGTGTGGGGGCAGGAAAAAATACTCTGTGAATTATGTCCTCGTGAAGTCACCATCTGGTCAATATTCATCTTGCTTAGAGAAATACCAAAGATATCTGCCGAACGCAGATGTTAATGCAGATCATAAGGCACAAGTGACCGAGGTAATAAAGCAACATGCAATCAAGGGTAATTAATGCACCTGCTGCCCAATTTCACCCAGGGCCAATTCAGCTTTCATTTCATCTCTACCCCTAAATTTTTAAAGTCATTTCTTTTTTCTTCCAAACAGCTTGAATAAGCCTAAAGCACCCCTTCAGCGCAAGGTACTAACTTTTAAATGGCAAAGAGTTCTCTGGTTTGGAAGAGAAAGAGACAGAGGGAGAAGAGGGAGAAGGAGGGAGAGAGACGGAGGAGAGGGAAAAGAAGAAGGAGGGGGGAGAGAAAGGAGAAAACAATAGAGAGGACAAAGAGGAAGGGATAGAGAGATGGAGGTGGATGGATGGGAGAGGAGAATGTCTTGAAAGAATCCCTAGCATCCATGAGAAAGGACAGTACTGAGCCACATTTTGTGACTTGAAAAGACTATTGTCCTGTGTCTGCTGGAGAGGCTGTACTGTTGGCAACTTCTCCCTATCCGGCTTGGCAGGGCTGCTGGCTTCTAAGAGCTTTCATACCAGATGGAGTGAGCAGAAAGAGCCCAAGGAGGGAGGTAAAAAATGACATCCTCTATCAGCTGGATTTCACGGCTTCCTTCTCTCTCCCCACCCACTCCTGGTCTGCTCCAATTTTGTGCTAAAGTGAAAATAAACAAAGAAAAGACAAATAAACAAAACACAGTTCACCTCCCCCTTCCCCAAATCAGTGATACCATAAAAGCGCCTCATTCCAGGAGGACCGGAGGGAGGAAGGAAGGGAACAGGGTGCCAGTAAAACGGAAATTTCAGGAATTCATGTTCTATTTAAATGCTTGAGATTTAACAACTCTCTTTCAGTTGCTGACAGAAGATGAACGTTGGGGATGGGGTCGGTAGATGAATGTTTCTCAAGGTTGGTGTCCAGGACCTGAGCAGGAGGGGCTCCGTGAGAAGAGTTGGGGAAAGAATGGACTTTGTTGGGGATTTCTGTAGCAGAGTGACTCAAACTCTCCCAGGGCATTCCCATTCTCAGAGGAATGAAGTTCTTAAAGGGACAGTGTGGATCATCAGTGGGAACACTGGAGTGGGAGTCACATCTAGGTTCTAGTCCTGGCCCTGTGAAAGCCTTAGATGAGTCACTTTCCCTCTTCAGGCCTCGGTTTCCCTGCCTGTAAAGCAAGAGATATAAGATCATAAATTTAGCGGCCATCTAGGCCAACTCTGAGGCCAGAGAGATAAAGAGACTGCCAAAGGTTATACAGGTGCTAAGTAGCTAATACTAAATCCAGTATTCTTTCCACATCTTCCATCTCTCTCACAACACCTGTTCATCCTATATCTTAAGGGTATTTGTGAGGAATAGATGAAAACATTTGGTAGGGCACTTGTTAAATGTTTTGTTGTTGTTCAGGTGTGTCTGACTCTTTGTGACCTCACTTGATGTTTTCTTGGAAAAGATCCTGGAGTGGTTTGCCATTTCCTTCTCCAGCTTATTTTACAGATGAGGACACTGAGGCAAAGAAGGTTAAGTGACTTGCTCAGGGTCACACAGCTGATACGTATTTGAGGCTGGTTCTGAACTCAGGTCTAGCTTGATTCCAGGCCTGGTACTCTATCTACTGACCCACCTTGCTGCCCCTACTTTCTACAGCTATACTCATGGTAGGAGGACCATGGTAAGAGTAGGAGTCAGAGACCTAGGGTTCCTTCCAAGCTCTGCCACTAACCAGCTATGCAGCCTTGGGCCAGTCACCTGAATTCTTTGGGCCTCAGCTTCCTTATCTGTGAATTGGGGAGAGGGAGGGGAAGTGGGTGAGATAACTTCCAAAGTCTCTTTTCTAAGCCCTAAACCTATGATCTTATGATCTGGCATTCTAGGAAATATGGTGTTGGACAGTGATCATGTATATTCAGAATGATCACACTAAGTCTCTGTAGGACTTCAGTCAATAGGCACCTGCTATGTATCAAGCATCATGCTAGGCACTAAGAACACAAATTTAAAAAGTAGAAAGTTCTTGCCCTCAAGAGGCTTGTGTTCTTCTCGGGGAATATCACACATAGTAGAGAATGATGGTGAAAGGAGGCTTTGGTTTAGTTCAGAGAGGCTTAACTTTTTCTGTATCATGTAATCCTTTGAAAATCTGATGAAATCTATGGACTTCATTTCAAAATAATGTCTTTAAATGCATAAAATACATTAGATTTAAAAAGGAAATGAATTATAATTTCAGCCAATATTGAAATATAATTATCGATACATTTTTAAAAAACAAATTTTCATGGAACTGTGAATGATTAAGCTAGTCTGAGTATTACAAATGTTCAAATCAACTACAAAAGACATATGAAGAAAGATTCTGTCCACCTCCAAAGAACTGATAAATAGAAATATGCAAAGTAGGGTTGCATATATGTATACATAATATATATACATTATACATGCGTGCACTTGTGTGTGTGTGAACGATGGCCTTCTCTACTATGAAGTGGGGAGGGAGGGAGACGGTTCAGAACTTAAAAATGTGGCCAAAAAATGAAATTAAATGAAAAATAGTCATGGGCCCCAGGTTAAGGACCTTTGATCTAGAAAAATCCCAGGGATTTTAAGTAGAGCCATGGAAGAGCAGATTGTCATGTCTTTCCTAATAGTAACAGGAACACTGATTTTGATTATGATTTCCTTAGCAAGAGATGAAAAGTAGGGAGGGAGAGCCGGGCAGATGGCTAAGCCCTGGTGGATGGCTGGATGAGATGAAGTCCATTCTCTCCTCTGGTGCTGGTGGTTCTTCAGGGAGGGGGAGGGGAAGAGTTTGCAAGTCTCAGGCAGTGTGTTTAGCCTGAAGAAGAAAAGCCTGGGAGGGGACATGATTTCTTTATCTGCCTCTAAGTATTTAAAGTGATGTCACATGGAGGAGGCATAGCCTTCTTTCATTTGGCTCCAGAGTAATGTTATTAGTCCTTCCTTCTCAAAGAGCACCATGATATCAGGAAGGTGATGCCATGACATGCAAGTAAATTGGATTTAAGTGAAGCAGGGCTATGCAAAGTCACCAGCCTCACTTTCTCCTCCAGAGCCATCTGGGTTCAGTGACAAGATATAGATCAGGATGGCTGGAGATGACCCAGATGCAGTGGGAGACCTTGGACTTCTTAGACTAAGGTCTTTCACAGGTCTCCATCTGACTGAGGCAGTGCCCATTCAGTGATTAAGGCTGGGTTAGAAAGGAGGCAAAGAATGACCTCTTTTACCCAATTAAAAAGAAGTCAATCTGGAAGGGGAAGATCTTCAAGACAGAAACTATTGCTGTTTACTTTGACTCTGAGTCAGTAAGGGCCCAAACAATGACCAAGTGGGGCTTGGCCTGGGACCTACTATTAGCCAATGAATGAAAGCCAGAATGATTTGGGTTTAAGGCATGGACCTTAAGAAAGAAATCTAGCCAACAAAACCCAAGATATCTTTCAAGGTTTCAGCAATCAAAATTTACATTCGTTTGGGTAGAGCACCTGGAAAGAAGGAAGAAGGGAGGGAGGGAGGAAAGAAGGGAGGAGGAAGGGAGGAAGAAAAAAGCTTTAGAGTGTCCTCTGAATCAGTCAATCAATCAAGAAACATTCATTAAGTGCCTACTATGTACCAGGCACTGGGCAAAACTCTAGAAACACAAAAAGAGGCAAAAAGATAGTACTTGCCCTCAAGAAGCTTACAATCCAATGGGAGAGGCAATCAATCAATCAATCAATCAATAATCACAAATAAACTATATACCGAATAGGAAACAAAGAGAGAGAGTTCGGAGGGTGGAACGTAGAAATGGAACTTTGCAGGCTGAGAAACCAAGGAAAGAGTCTTTCATTTTGCATCTTAAAGGTTTCACATCTGGGAATTGTGAGTAGAATCCTTCACAGAAGACAGGGAGAGAATTGCTAGCATTGCTAGTAAACCAGCAGTCCCTAGAATGGCATGTACTGGTCTAAATTTTCAGTTTTCCTTTGGAGGTGTCAAATGTAAATGTGCATCACTGAGGAGATATGATTACAATAGTTTTGTTTGTTTTTTTTAAGAGGAAAGTAGAATAGTCTTTGGTCTGGGATGATGTCAGTCATTGACTCAAACATTTATTGAATGTCCACTAGTACTCCTGTTGCAAGAAAATGTGGGTTAGTGGGAAAAGCTCTGGATTTGGCCTCACTGGAACTGGTTTTATAGCCTGGTTCAGATATCTCCTATTCCTATGAGTGTGGCAAGGTCCTTAGCCTCAATGGTCCTTCATTTCTTCACCCACGTTGTTCAGTAGTTTCAGTCTTATGCAACTCTTTGTGACCCCATTTGGGGTTTTCTTAGCAGAGATACTAGAGTGGTCTGCCATTTCCTTCTCCAACTCATTTTACAGAGGAGGACACTGAGGCAAACAGAGTTAAGTGACTTGGCCAGGATCACATAGTTAGTAGGTGTCTGAGGCTGCATTTGAACTCAGGAAGATGAGTCTTCCTGCCTCTAAGCCCCATCCTCTATCGACTGTACCACCTAGCCACCCTTTTCACCTAGAAACTAAGGCTAATGATATATGTCCCATCTATCCCACATAGTTCAGAGGACAGTGTCATAGACATGAAAGTGTTATATCAGTGTAACCAGGCTTTGTACATGCCTCAGTCTCCTAAAATGAAAGCACCCATGTTGGAGACAGGCAGGAATGTGCTTCTGAAGAAGACATCCAGCATTCTCCCACTGTATGAAAGGTCGCAGCCACTTTTCATTGGGACAGGCTGCATCTTTGAAACTACCAGATTGGGATAGACTTTATTTCTCTTTCTAGTGGTATCCAGGGGTTGAGGATCTAACCTGAAGTGCTAAGCTGAATATGGGCGAAAGGATCCATTACCTCCTTTAAGCCCTGGAGCCCAAAGAATTAGGCTTCTGGTTTTTGGTCTGTTTCCTTTATCCTTTTCAGTTCTAGGTGCAATCAATGGAGTCCTTGGACCTGACAAGCATGGAGCCAGGATTCCAAGTCATATGTTTTTGCCAGTTCAATAGGGAAGCCCTGAGAAGTCAGGGTTCTAAATTAGGAGCTCATGAAAGGTTTGGACCTAGAACTTGAAGTTATAGAGAAACCAAGTTAAACTGTGAATTTAATTCCCCTCCTCAGAGATCAAAGAAGTATAGTGGGGATTATGATCTCCAGGAATTTTTAGGAGTGTTTTCTGTTTGTTCCTATTATACCTTTGAAGTAAATAATCCTTTGTAGAAGTTACTCTGTCTGTTAAGTGATTAGATGGAACTAGAACACAAGGGATCGATAAAATTGAGAGGATAGTCATTTGAGGCTTGAACCCAGTAACAGAGGCTAGACACCTAGCCTTCTTGGGTCCCAAAGAACCTTAAGGGAATTGTTACTTAAATGAGTAAAATGTAATGTACCTGACCTTCAGGCAATAGGGTCCAGTGAACATCTCGTAAGTATGGATTTTCACTCTCTTGTAAGACCCTAAGCTAGATGCTGGAGGAAATTGTGTAAGGTACATTTACTGGCTTCCAGACTGTCATCCCTTGACTAGATAAGATATAGACTTCCATGCTTCAAGGATCTGAGATGCTGTCAAGGTGGGTCCTCCAGCATAGACCACACCATCCCTGAGGGCCTTTGTAAATGACAGGGGGCTGAAAATATCATCACTGCAGACCATCTGGTGGTAGCATCACCAAATTTGCTAGCCAGGTCTTTGGATGGCTCCTATGTGGCCCATAGTCATCCAAAAGTCAAAGGCCTTCTAGCTTGGTATGGTCTCATGGAACTTGGGGGTCACTGGCATAACTACTAAAAATCCTTGATCACTTAATCTAAGAAGAAACGGAGGTTATACAAAGAGCAATAGAAGGAAGCAGGGGGTTATGGTAGACTATGGCACATCACCCACAATGACCTTCATGCAGGGGATTTAAATATCCTTGGCAGATATATGGGGAATACATGTGGCAAGTGTACACGTGTGAGAAGCCTGTGTGGTCAAGGCATATATGTGGAGGGGATATATATGACCTCTGATACTGTGGGTCTGTAAATATCTCGGAATTATTGTCATGCTATGCTGGGAGTGTTGTATCTATGCTGGGTGCATCTTTTCTGTGCTAATAGATAGTTTCTATGTTCTGCTGTGTGCCTCATGGCCTTTATGGTTCCTGTGTCTTTCTACCTGTTACCAGTTCTGAACTTCATCTCTTCAGGACCACTTGCTAGTCATTTCAGCTTCCTTCTATTAAGATGTAGTGATTAGACAACCTCTACCTGCTAAGATCAGGCAAAAAAAAGCCAAGCAGAAAATTCTGTGATGAGATTTCTCTGAAGCCATCAGCCAGGATGACTCCTGGATAGTCTGTTGCTGGATTTGTATTCAGAGACTTGACGACTTGATAGAACCTACAGAGTTATTGGTTATGGTTCTTGTTTTTGTTTTTTCATTATAAAGGCTTTCAGGAAACCAGGGTCATCTATACAGCACCAAGAGGCATTGGAAGAGGACTTGAGCGGGCAGGCTTCAGCGTCTGATCTATCCACTGCTCTGTCTAGCGGAGCATTTCTCAACCAACCCGTCCTAGCCTTCTGATCCTTTTCCATATTTGTCTATCAGTCTTTCACAGATGGATCTACTTAATATGCTGCTGGAGGCTTTCCTGTAGGTCCTTTAACATTCTATAGGTACCAAGGCAGTTCTCAGATTACCCATTTATCTATCCCCTGTTCACACTTCATGATCAAACTACTGCCTTTCTTGATCATACATGTCCCCACTGATATCTCTCTCCTAACTCAAGAAGTGGTTTAAATTTGGAGTCAGTGGACCTGAGTACAAATCCTACCACAGATACTTATGATATGTATGACTCTGGGCAAATCATGTAACCTGCCCAGGCCTCAGTTCCCTCATCTGTAAAACAAGGAGGTTGAACTAAATGGCCTCTGAATTCCCTTTCACCTTTAGCTGTATGATTCAAATATGATTCCAGTTCCACATCACTAATCACCTGATGGCTCTTTCCAACTTAAAGTGCCATAGGCATTTCAAACTCGACTTGTTGAAAACAGATTTCATTTTCATACCTCCCTACAACACTCTCCTTTTCCTAACTTCTTTGTATCTGTTGAGGGCACCAGACTTCCAGGTCTGATACCTCAGGATTATCATCACCTCTCCTTCACTCCTAGAATCCAAATACAATGCCCAATTTCACTGGTTTTACTTCCACAAAGTATCTCGCATCCATCTCCTTGTCTCTACTCACACAACCCCTACCCAGGTTTAAGCCCTTATCTCTATCAACTGGATTATTGCATTGGCCTCCTAACTGGTTTACCTGCCTCCAGTTTTCTCCTCACTGATCCTTCATCCTCAATGCTGCCAAACTGACTTTTCTAAAGCAATGATCTGACCATGTCATACAGATCTACTCAAGAAGCTCCAGCGACTCCCCCTTAGGTCTGGGATACAAAGCAGATTCCTCCGTTTGACCTGGAAAGCCTTTCCCACTCTGGCTCAAGCCTACTTTTGCTTGTTGGTCATTAGTCTCCTTCATGCACTGTGGGTTCTATCCAAATTGGCCTATTTGCTGTTCCTTTTACATAACAAGCCATGTCTTGTCTCTTTGTGATTGTCCTGTCTGTCCTTCTCACCTGAAATGTAGACCCTCCCTGCTTCTGCCTTGTAGGATACCTAACTTCCTTCAAAACTCCTCAGTTGCCATCTCCTGTAGAAGGCTCTTTTCTTCGTCTTCCCAGTTGTTAGTGTCTTCCTCCTAAAAATGACTATAAACACACATGTGCATGTATACATGTATGTATATGGGTATAAGTATACATATGTATATTTGAATCTGGTTCTCTACATTCACATTTTTTTCTTTCACTTCAATGTAAGCTCCTTGAGGACAGGGACTTTTTTCATTTCATATCTGTGGTAGCTAGTACAGTGCCTGGAGCATAGTAGGTGCTTTTTATGTTCCTTGAATTGAATACCTTTTATGTCACTTTTTGCATATCTCTTTATCAATAACATGCTACGTATAACTTGCCAATATCCACCACACACCTCTCTATTGACCTTTAGTTTTGTAGAACTTCTAAAATAGCTTCCAATGTAGAAATTCCTTCCATTGACATGGAATCAAAATCCATCTATCTTATAATCCTCAAGTTGCCTAGGTCAGAGATAAGTTATTTAGGCTAAATCCTGGCCTATGTTCACACAGCCAGTGTAGCAGAAGTAGGATTTGAACTCAGGTCTTCCTGACTCTAAGATTAGCCCTTTCTCTATCATGCCAACCTGTCTCTCATATATCTTTTTTAAAAATAACACAATATTGTTCTTAAGTTTTTAAAGCAGGGAACTGACATTATAAAAGGGGTAGAGAAGCATCCGGAATATATTATTGCTCTTCTTATTCAAAGTTGACGATCCTAGCTAGCAGCTTTGGTATCCATGGAAGCAGGTGTGATTGAAAAGACTGATGCATGCCCGACGGTCCTTCCCACTGTGCACACTGTGAACGCTGTCCTTTGTTTTGTGGCCATAGCTGCTGTTTGTAGAACATCCAAACCAAACTCAAATGCTAAATGTTTGGATGCTCTTCAAAGAGCAGCCAGGGTTGGACTGGCAAGGAGAGATGTCCCTGCTAGGAACACTGCCAAAGAGGCCCCAATCCCACAGAGAGGGCATGAAGGGGCTCAAAGAACCCATAGATGGTCCTACTGGTAAAATGTGGCTTTGTTTGTTAGGTTCATTCAGAATCCACAATGTTAGAGCTGGAAGTGAGGTTGGAGACCCTTTCACTTTACAATGAGGGAAACAGAGGCCCAGAGATAAAAAAATCTTTTGTCCAATGTCACAGGCATAGTGAGTAGTGGTCAGGATCTGAACCCGGTTCCCATGGATCCTGGCTTAGTACTCAAATCAACCCAACCACTATACCAATTCTAGGTTATAATTTTGGCTCTGCTACTAAATAGCAACTCAATGACTCTTCCTGAACCTCATTTATAAAATGGGGAGAATATGAGAATTCATGTTCTGATCTATGATACGTGAGGCTCTAACAAGACAAGAAAATGTAAAAACCGCATACTCTTTTCAGAGCTGGGACATCCTCGGACCTGGAACGTGGGCAATGTTTTAAGATTTTGCTACTGCATCCATCTTTTTGCTCATGGTTTTTTCTCCTTCTTTCCTTTTTAAAGTATATTCTTTGCAATGTTTTGTTATGTGAAACAGCTCTCTGAAAGAGAGGGTAGGTGGAGGAATGCGTCAGCAAAGTTAAGTGACATTAAAACAAAAGATGAAAATTTATTTTAAAAAACAAAACCAAAAAAGCAATTCAGTTGCAAAGTGTACTGTGCCACACGACACGGCACAATTTATTTCCAGTGTTTTAGTCTGGGTCTCTGGCTGTTTCTATTTTTGCTGCCATATCTGATCCCAGCCAAAAACTATCTGAATAAGCCAAAGATCCAGATGGGCACAGGCTGCACATTTGACATTCTATTGCAGCATGGTTATAATTCCATGGTTTATTGGAGAAGGACCCTGGAATTGAATCTTGCCTCAGATGCTTATATGACCCTAGGCAAGTCATTCAACTCTGAGCCTTGATTGTCGCATCTGTAAAATTAAAATATAATAGCAACTAACTCACAGGGTTGTTGCAAGGGTATAATGAGATAATGTATGCAAAGTCTAATGCAAATCTTAAGGCATTATATAAATATGAGGTATTATGGTTATTATCATATGCCTATCCCTGCACATTCCTGTGGTAGACCCTGGATTTTTTTAATAGCTTATACTTGGGTATAAAGCTTTAGAATAAAACAGCTACTTTCACATAAATGACTTTATTCTGACTCTCACAGCTATTTTTTGAAGTGAGTAGTACAAGCAAAGATTATAATTTCCCATCTCTGAGCTGAGGCCCAAAGAGTGATGGAATTTACTGCTATGGAAAGGTAGTGAGCTCCCCGTCACTAGAATTCTTCAAGCAGAGGCTAGATTACCACTTTTCCTTTTCAGAAACATTATAGAGGGGATTCATCTTTTCACTGTGTGTTGGCTTACATGCCTTTCTTCTAAATTTTTTTTAAGTTTTATTGACATTTTATCAGTTTTTTTTAATGACTTTTAACTCCTTCCCTCCTCTCCAACAGAACCTTTCATGAAAAAAAGAAATGTAATAGAACAAAATAAATTAAGACATTGACTATGTTTGAAAATATGTGCCTCATTCTATGTTTATAGTCTATCACCTCTCCAATGAGAGGCATAAGCAAGGGGTACATTGGTAAAATGTTTAACAATAGGCTGGGAGTGAAGGGGGACCATACACAGAACATGATTTTAAATTCAGTCTGTTATGAAAATTTTCACTATCACCTTCTTAAATCAAGAACGTGAAAAATAAATTGACTTGATTTTTAGTGTTTGCTAGCTATATGACCTTTCTCCATGTCTTAACCTTCCTTGGTAATGCACATGCTTACTGGTATTGTTGGGTCAAAGGGTCTGATGAATGTAGTCACCTTCTTAGATGTTCTCTGAAGTTCAGAGTTAATATAACTAGTTAGTAGTAGTGCTGGGATTTGCATCTGAGTCCTATGCTCTTTCCACGACACCCTCCTTTCGTGTTGATGAACCCAGAGTGCTGTTAACATTGAGAGGGGTGTCCAAGCTGAAATCAGGTTATTCGGATTCAGACTCACTCATTTGACAAAAGCCAGTGAATGGACATCTGATGGGGCTTTCTTTTCTGTTGACCCTACCCTGGGCTGCCTTCCAGCTGGAAGCCTGTCTGGTAGAAGACTGTCTGGCCTGTCACTAATCCCATGAGCCAAGCAGTCCTCAGCGTGCTGATATTTTTAGAACCCTGGCACAAGCAAAAAAAGGAACAGAATTTGATATTTACTGAGACCTAGTTTTCCTCTCTAAATATCAAGTCCCTGTAATTAGTACCCAAACTATTTACTATTTAGTCAATCATTTTAATGACTAAAAATACCATTTGTTACCATTTGAAAAACAAATAGTGTCCATATGGTTTTCCCTTAGGGAGATCTGGCCCTTTATGATCAAACATCATGATTTTAAATTTAGAGAATAACAGTTTTTTGTTTGTTTCTTGGCCACATGGTGGTTGGAGATAAGAAAACGCAGGCGTGCGTACACACACAGACACAGACAGACAGACAGACAGACACACACACACACACACCCCTATCATCTGTCTGAGGATCATGAGGACAGAGATTATTATTTAGCAATGATGATGATGATGAAGCAGAGGAGGGCAACTCACATTTGTCTGGGTTTGCAAGATGCTTTTTCTACCATTTTGTTCAATTTGATTTTAAATCTCCCAAATAACATCCAATCTTCCACCTCCCAGAGAGCAAAATTCCTTAATTGTACCATTCTTCAATGCAGGGAGGTTTACTTGCTACTCATTGTTTTCTTTCCCTTTCTTAATTACATTCTGCAACTTGGAATTCCTCTATTTTATTTGTGGCCCAAGTATTCATCCCCTTTGGGATAGATGATAGATGGATAGATGGACGGATGAATGGATGGATGGATGGATGGATGGGTGGGTGGATAGATAGATAGATAAGGTAGATAGATGATAGATGAGAGAGAGAGAAAGAGAGAGATATGATAGATAAATGATAGATAGATATAGAGAGAGAGATAGATGATAGATTGATAAGGTAGATAGATCATAGATAGATGATAGATACATAGATAGATGATAGATAAATGATGATAGATATGATAGATAAGATAAATGATAGATAGCTAGATACATAGATACATAGATGATAGATAGATACATCCATACAAACATATATACCATTTAAATGCTCATAGGTTATTATAGTCAAACTGCATATATTTAAAACCAGACTCTCAGAGCTAGAAGGGATTTTTAGAACAGAGAACACAGAATGTTAACATTGGGAGGGTCTTCAGAAGATAGGATGATGGAGACGGAAGGGCCCTAAGAACGCTGAATGTTAGAGCCAGAAGGGCTTTTAGACAGAACATGGAGTGTCAGAGATAGAATGTGACATAGACATTTGCCTGTGACTTTGCCTGTGACTTTGCGTCATGTTCCAGGGGCCCCGGAGTTGAATGTATGCCTTGGGACATTCCCTCCTAATGCCTAAACCCCTGTGGACAGTGATAACCTACCTACCTGAAATCATTTGGCAGTTATTAACATAACCACATAATCTCAGTGACACTGAACCCCTGGTTACCATTATTCAAATGTTGTTCTCAATCCCCACTAACCATTCCTTTATTCTCATCCCTCTCCACCCAACCCTTCTGACCTTCCGCTTCAAAGTTATGGAAGCCTTCCACTGTGCTCTCTGCAATGCCTGCTCCATAGATAACAAAGTAGATGCCATCTTAAACCTTTTCCTGTCCAACTCCCTCCGTCTCCTTTCACTCATCTCTCCTAAGGAATTTCTGGCTGCCCTTTCCAGTACTGGTTGTCCTTTTACTTACTCCCCCATTCATAGATTTAGGTGGGAGAGTTGGAACACTCCTCTCTTCCCATTGGATCAAATGAGATATTTGTAAAGCATATGGTGCAGTGTTTAGCATGTGATGAGTGCTATATAAATGCTTAGGCAATGCAGTGGCTAGAGCATCGGGCCTGGAGTCAGGAAGATCAGATTTCAAATCTGGCTTCAGATACTTCCTAGCTTTGTGACCCTTGACAAGTCATTTAACCTCTGTTTCCCTCCATTTTCTCATGTGTAAAATAGGGATAATAATAGCACCTGCCTCCCAGGGATACCATGAAAATCAACTGAAATAAGGTGTTTATGTAGCACAATAAGTGCTATATAAATGTTAGCTGTTATTATTTTTATTCTCTCCCCTCCTCCCCCACCCCATCACCACTTTCTGGTCCTTCCTCTACCACCATCACTCAGTAACCTCTCCTTCTTTGAGGTTTATTCAATTCATGTTTATCACCTAATCAAGATTCTGGGAGTTACAGTCTACAGATCACTAGTACACTACCTTTCCTTGTTTTTTTTTAATTGGGATTAGGTGACTTGCCCAGGGTCACACAGCTAGTAAGTGTCAAGTATCAAAAGTATTTGAACTCAGGTCCTCCTGTTTCCAGAGCCAGAGCTCTATTCACTGCACCACCTAGCCGCCCCATTTTTTTTTGCCTATTTTTTTGGAGGGCAATTGGGGTTAAGTGACTTGCCCAAGGTCACACAGCTAGTTTTTGTGTTAAGTGTCTGAGGTCGGATTTGAACTCAGGTCCTCCTGACTCCAGGGCTGGTGCTCTATCTACTTCACCACCTAGTTGCCCCCCTCCTTCCTTCTTCAATGAATTCAGTACCTGGTTCATAGTCTTCCTTTCCTTTCTAACTTCTGCCCTCCTACTACAAAGATTGACTATCCCCCAAATCCTCTAGCCTCCTAATTCCTCAACATGTTCATTTCCCATGACCTAATCTTCCACTCCACCACAGCTACACAGATTGTCATACTCTTGATCTTGCCATCATCAGCTTTTTTCATCAGTGTTCACGACCTCTAAAATTCCTTTATGGCATCATAATCCCACTGTCCCACCGTCCCTCCATCTCTTCCTCTGCTTTATAGCTCCTAGCCTCTCATTTATCTTCACTGCAAACCCCACCTTCAGTTCTTTCCTAGACCATCACTCCTACATTGGCTACAGTCTTTTCTCTTCCCTGTCTTGGCTCCGTGGTGAACCAGTTCAACTCTACACTACTGCCTTCCATGAAATCCCTTGTCTTTTTATCATACTGAAGATCTTGCCCTTCCAGACCTCAGGAGTAGATTATTCCCACTATTTGCTCCCTTTGGTGGCTGCTGAACAAAGCTGGAGAAAATAATGAAACCACACTCTCTGGGTCCACTACAAGTTAATGTTACATATCTCAACTGGGCCTTCATTGTTGGCAAGGCAATCACTTTACACCTCCTTAATCAAATCACTAATTTCACTGACTCTAGCAGTTCTTCCAAACCTTGTCATCCCTCCTCTCCCAACCCTCTCAGCTGAGAACCTTCCCTCATATTTCACTGGAAAAAAACAAAAAACAAGTGAGGTCATTCACAAAGAGTCCCCTTTTTTCCCCATTCCTCACGTCATGTCACTCATATGTCTTCTGCCACTGCCTTTTCCTTCATTTCTGCTTCATATAAAGGAGGGGCCTTTTTTCTTACCAAGGCTAACCCTTCTCCATTCATAAATGATCCCATTCTATACAACTTCTCTAGCAGGTTGTCCCCTCTATCATCCCTGCCCTCACTCATCTTCAGTTTCTCCCTAACCTCCTGATGCTTCCTTATACCTACAAACATGCCCAAATCCCTCCCATCCTCAAAAAAAATCCTCGCTGAATCCATTCATCCCTGCTAACTATCATTCTGTATCTCTCCTCCTTTTTAAAGCTATAATCCTTGACAAGGTCATCTAGCATAGGTGCTTTCCTTTCCCTCTCTTCTTAACTCTTTGCAACATGGCTTCCAACGGCATCATTCAAGTGAAAGTGCTCTCTCCAAATTTACAATGATCTCTTATTTGCCAAATCTTATGGTCTTTTTCTCAGTCCTTATCCCTCTTCTCTCTGTAGCCTTGAAACTCTCCTCCTTGACACTCTAGATTTTTGTGACACTGTTCTCTCCTGGTTCTCCTCCAATCTGTCTGATTGCTCCTTCTCTGTCCCCTTTGCTGGATCTTCATCCACATGAAGCCTGCAAAATGTGAGGGTCCTACAGGGTTATGTATGGGAGATACGAGGTCCAAGAAAACTAATACCTCTGGCATGAGGGTTTGTTGAGCCCTCTTCAGGTCTACTCATCCACCCTGGATGTCTCTCTCCCCCTGCCACTCCTCCTTCCCAAGACAGCAAGCAATCTGACACAGTTTATACATATGCAACTAATATTAAACATATTTCCATATTAGTCATGTTGTGAAAAAAGAAACAGGACAAAAAGGAAAAACCATGAAAAACAATAAAAAGGGAAAATAGTATGTTTCAATTTGTATTCTGAATGCACAGCTCTTTCTCTGGATGTGGATAGCATTTTCTATCATGAGTCTTCTGGAAGTGTCTTGGATGATTGTATTGCTGAGAAGAACTAAGTCAATCATAGTTGATCATTGCACAATGTTGCCTTTACTGTGTAGAATGTTCTCTTAGTTCTGCTCACTTCACTCAGGATCAGTTCAGGTAAGTCTTTCCAGGCTCAACTCTTACCTATGACTCCAAGAAGCTGCAACCACATAATGCATAATAGCTACACCCTGGTAAAGCCATCTCAGCAGATAAGCTAAAGCAGGTTAAGGACAACTGATTGACCTCAAACCCATTGGTGAGTTAGGAAACTGTCTACCTCAAACACGTGAAGATTTCCCCCAGTTGAAGGAGTGAATGAGAACAATTTGTTCCAATGGTCAGGAAGGTTGCTGAAGCAGGCTGTGGAGTACTTAAAACTTGGTCAGACACAAAAGATTCCAGGGTCATCCTGGAATCCCAGGATGAATCCCAGACTACCGCCAGTCATTTTGACTTTTGTCTTACCACTGGACTTTGCTAGCTCTGGAAGAGAGTGTGAGACTGAAAACTTTGTGCAACTCTACTTCATTTAAATCCCATTCATATGCAAGTCAAGACATCATCCTGTGATGTCATTGGTTCTCTTTTAAGAAAAAAATAACAGAACAAAGGAAAAACAACAAGAAGGCTGTGTCTTGGTTCTTCTCCCTCTACACTACTTCACTTGATAATCTCAAAGACTCCCATGGATTCAATTGTCATTATGAAAATGATTATCACATCTGCTCTCCAGCCCTGACCTCGCTTCTGACTTATAGTCTCACATCACTAACTGCCTATTGGATGTTTCAAATTGGATGTTCCACAGACATCTTTTATTTTATTTATTCATTTATTTTTGCTTTTTGAGGGGGGAAGGTAGGGCAGTTGGGGTTAAGCGACTTGCCCAAGGTCACACGGCTAGTTTTGTGTTAAGTGTCTGAAGCCAGATTTGAACTCAGGTCCTCCTGACTCTAGGGCCAGTGCTCTATTCACTGCACTCCACAGACATCTCGAACTCAACATGTTCAATGTTAAACTCATTATCTTTCCCTCCAAAGTCCAACTTTCCCTGCTACTCTCTAGCATACTGACATCTTCCCTATATCCAGGCTAAAACCTGTGTCCTCCTCAGCTCTTCAGTCTCTTTCATCCACACCCCTCCCATTCAGGTGTCAAGTTCTGCTGTTTCTGCCTTTGTAACATCTCTTGTATATACACCCTTCACTCCTCTGTCACCGCCCTGGTACAGATACTCATCACCTCATGCCTAGACAATTCCAATAACCTACTGGTTGGGCTCCTTTCTTCCAGTCTCCCCTCCACTCAGCTGTCAAACTGATTTTCCTAAAGCACGTCTGAACATGTCATCCTCCTAGTCAATCAATAAAGTCCAATGGCTCTCTGTTACCTCCAGGATCAAACATGAAATCCTCTCTTTGGCTTTTAAAGTCATTTGTAACCTGGCCCCTTTCTACCTTTCTAGTTTACTCATACCATGCTCCCCTCCATGTATTCTTTGAGCTCTTAACATTGTCCCTTTGCTATTTCTCGATGATGGTACTTTATTTCCCAACTCCAGGCATTTTCAGTGGCTGTCTCCAATGCCTGGAACTCTCTCCCTCCTCATCTCCATCTTCCCTGGCTTCCTGAAGTTCCTTCCGTAAGAAGTCTTTCTCAGTCCTTCTTAATCTTAGTGCCTTCCCTCTGAGACTGTTCACAATTTATCCTGTCATTTATTTGAACATAGTTGTTTGCATAAGCTCCTTGAGAATAAGGAATCATCAATTTAGAGCTATGCCCAAAGGGTGATCAAACTGTGCCTACCCTTTGATGCAGCAATACCACTGCTGGCTATGTATTCCAAAGAGGTCATATAAAAGGGTAAATGGCCCACATGTACAAAAATATTAATAGCAGCTCTTTTTGTGGTGGCCAAGAACTGGAAGTCGAGGGGATGTCCATCAATTGGGGAATGGCTGAACAAGTTACGGTATACAAATGTAATGGAATATCATTGTGCTATAAGAAATGATGAGCAAGTGGATTTCAAAAAAGCCTGGAAAGACTTACCTGAACTGATGCTGAGTGAAGTGAGCAGAACCAAGAGAACATTACACACAGTAAAAGCAACATTGTGCAATGATCAGCTATGATTGACTTAGCTCTTCTCAGCAATACAATGATCCAAGACAATTCCAAAAGAATCATGATAGAAAATGCTATCCACATCCAGAGAAAGAGCTGTGCATTCAGAATGCAAATCGAAGCATACTCTTTTCCCTTTTTTATTGTTTTTCATGGTTTTTCCTTTTTGTTCTGTTTCTTTTTTCACAGCATGACTAATATGGAAATATGTTCAACATGACTGTACCTGTATAAACTGTATCAGATTGCTTGCTGTCTTAGGAAGGGGAAGTGGCAGGAGGGAGGGAGAAACATTTGGAACTCAAAACCTTATAAAATGAATGTTGAAAACTATCTTTACATGTGATAGGAAAAAGTAAAATATTACTTATTAAAATGGAGCAAAAGTTTAAAAAAAGAAAGCAAAAAAGGGAATAAGGACTCTTTTTTGCCATTTTCTGGATGCCCATCACTTAGCATAGTGTCTGGTACAAAGCAGGTGCTTTAAAAAAAGCTAGCTCAGGGCAGCTAGGTGGCACAGTCAATAGAGCACCGGCCTTGGAGTCAGAAGGACCTGAGTTCAAATCCGACCTCAGATACTTTACCCAAAAAAACAAAAAAACCCAAAAAACTAGCCGTGTGACCTCGGGCAAGTCACTTAACCCCAATTGCCCTCCAAAAAAATAAAAATAAAAAAAAAGCTAGCACACTGACTGATTGGATAATAGATTGAAGCTAGGGAGGGATATTAGAACACAGAATATTGGACTTTCAGGGTATCTTAGAATGGTGATGTAATGCTGAAATAGAAATATACTTCCACCATAATTCTTATATCAAATCACTCATGTCATGTCATTCTGCCCACAACAGTGGTGTCAAACTGAAATAGAAACAGGCCACTATTTCTAAACGCTAAGAATCCCTGCTCATGTATATTGACTTAGAAAACCACATATTAACATTGTGTTCTATTAGGTTTTTATTTATTTCACTAAATGTTTTCTAATTAATTATATTTTAATATGGTCCTTTAGGAGTATGGCTAGTAATATGCTTTCAGTTTGACATCTCTGAACCGTACCACCCAGTAGCCTCTGAAAATAAAATCTGTGGTTTTTTTGTTTGTTTTTTCCAGTAAATAAGGGTAAATCAAATAAGCTAAAAAGTAAAGACCTGGGAGTGTATCCTGGGCTCCCATTTGCTAGCTGTGTTAACTTGGACAATTCAATTAACCTTTCTTGGCCTCCTCTATTTTTTCAACTGTAAAAGGAAGCTGAATTAAATGACCTGTAAGCTTCTTTTCAGGTCAAAATTTATGATCCTCTGTTCCTATAGGGAAGTGGTATAGCATAGTAAAAAGAATATCGAAGGACCTAGGATTCAATTTTTATATTTGGAATTGTGGGGAAAATCACATTTCCTCTCTGGACTAGAATTTCTTTATCTGCACAAATAAAGTGTTTGCTTTCATGGTCTCAAAGATCATTTTACTTCTAATGTTTTTCTGTGGTTAAAATAATAATGTTAAAAATAAAAGGAAGAGATTGCTTTTGCCACCAGCTACCCCACCATTCTTCCCAAAATTCTTTGTTTACAGCCTTGGAGAAAGGTAGAAATAAGCCTTTTCAAACATGTCCACTTGAACAAATTTCCCAAGTAAAATTTCATGAGCCTCCAAAAAATATCCTCTCCCTCACTGATATACATCTGGATGTGCCCAAAGCAGTGGCCTCCCTGCCACGTGCTTATTCTGTTACTCTCTCAAAGACTCAGATCCTGTCTGTCTGGCAAGGCTTGGCCTTTATGAATCAGGCTCATCTGGGAATAGTTTGAGTTTGCTCATTGCAACTGTAGAACCAGCAGATGGTGCATCCCGACATTGTGTTTTATGAGCCTTTCCACCCCACCCGAAACACTCTCACACAAAAAGAGGCATCTGTTTATTTGTTTAATTTTTTTGTAAGGAAATGATAGGTTAAAAAACCAAACCATGCTAAGGTTGACCTTTGGAATTGTGGAGGACCTCCTGTGGCACAGAACAACCCATTGAAATGAGATGCACTGGTGTTTTCAAGGACTTTAATAAAGAAGTTAATTTAAAACTTATTGTCAGGAAAAAAAAAATTGACAATTGGAGC
Organism: Pseudocheirus occidentalis; assembly: GCA_028646575.1. Classification (NCBI taxonomy): domain Eukaryota; kingdom Metazoa; phylum Chordata; class Mammalia; order Diprotodontia; family Pseudocheiridae; genus Pseudocheirus; species Pseudocheirus occidentalis. The sequence goes on along the minus strand of CM053601.1, from coordinate 129,658,035 downwards.
TGTCCACAATTAGAATGGACTGCCTCAGAAGGTGGTAGTTTCCCTTCTTTGGAGGTCTTCATGCAGAGGCTGGTTGATAACTGGGTGGGTATATTATAATGACGATTACTTTCACCTATGAATTGGACTAATCACTGATATCCTTGTTCCTTTCAGTGTCTATGCTTCTGACTCTGTAATGACTCTAAAACCCATTACAAACCTAAAAATAAGGTCTCTTATAACACAGCAATGGGTCATATGACTCGTGACTCAGATCCACGGAGCAGTTCAAGGGTACTGATAAGTTTGTTTCTGAATCAATCAGATTTGGGTTTCAAGTCCTGTCTAGGAAATAGGCTTGCGTGTGACCTTTGTAACTCCTCAGGCAACTCTCCAAGACTTAGTTGTTTAGATCAGGAGTTTCCTCACTGAGAATTCCCTACACTGATGAAATCATACTTTAAAAATGTATACAAATAAAGGTATAGCAACCCTGTCATGCCTCAGGGTTAAATACCAACCAAACTCAAGGAGTCTACCAAAAAAAGGAACATTTTACTTCACAATTAATTCAAAAAGAACTTCTTCTGAAAGATTTGCTTAGGAATCCAAAATTTAAATGTAGACCACCTTCCCTCAACTTAAAAGATATTAGAACTGAAGAGGGCTTTGGTTATTTCTAAAATATCCTTTGGATACCAATCTAGAGTGTTGTATGCTATTAGAAACATTGAACTTGGAGGTGAAAGGGGCCTTAAACACACAATGCAGTCATAAAATCATGGGATTATAGAAAGTGAAATTGGGAAGAGAGCTTTATTTAGTCCAATACTTTAATTTTATAGATCAAGAAACTGATACAAAGGTAGCTGAAGGAATTTAGGAATTTACCCAAGTTTCCTTCAGATAATAAGTAATGGAGATAAGATTTTAATCTTGTTTCTCTGACTCCAAGTCCAAAGAGAATGTAAGAAAATAGCTTTCTAAAAAATTGCTTTTAATATTGCATTGTATTCTACAGAGCAAATGGCACCATGAAGATTCTCTTCAAAGCTATCTCATACGTCTATTAAAATGTTGCTGTGGAGAAGTGATAGATTCTCTGCGACCTCATGACCCCATTTGGGGTTTTCTTGGCAAAGATAGAATGGTTTGCCATTTCATTCTCCAGCTTATGAAGAAACTGAGGCAAGCTGTGTGACTTGTGACAAGTTAAGTGACTTGCCCAGGATTATACAACCAGTAAGTATCTGAGGCCAGATATGAATTCAGGAACATAAGACTTTCTGACTCCAGGCCTGGTGTCCTTTCCACTGTGCCATCTTAATTGCCTATATTAGAGTATACAGGAGGAATAATCTAGACCAAAAAAGAAAAGAAAAAAATAACTAACCTCAATAATTCAGTGTTTGATAAACACCCAAACATAAGTTACCTGGGAAAGAACTCCTTACTTTACAAGAATGCTGGGAAAACTGTAAAGAAGTCAAGTAGAAATTAGGTTTAGATCAATATATTATAACATGTACCACAATAAATGATCTGAATTAAAGGCTGTACCACAAAAAAAAAAATTAGAAGATAAGTAGATCATGCAAATACCTTTTACAACTGTGGGAAGGGAGTAAATTCTAATTTAAATGAATTATAAAGGCAACTATAAAATATACATAAATTAACTTAAATTATAAAAAACTAAAAGCCTTTAAAAACAAAATTAATATATAAAATATAATATATATAGTATATAGTTATAATATATAAAATAAATTAAATTACAAGAAATTAAAAAGATTTTTCAAAAACAAAATCAGTGCAACCAGGACCAGAAGGGAAATAGTGAATTAGAAGAACATTTTTAACAAAGTTTTTGTAAGGGTACGATAATGAAGAAATATAGATGACTTGAATATTATACACACATATATATACACACACATATTTATTTTATATATAAAACCCCAAAACATGCCCTAATAGAAAAATAATCAAAGGATATGAATAAACAGTTCTGAAAAGAAAAATTGCAAGTGATGAAAGACTCCTAAAATCACTAACAATCAGAAAAATGTGAATCAAAACTACTCTGAGGTTTCCTCCCATACCCAGAAAACTGGCAAAACTAGAAGAAAAAAAGTCGTAAGTAGTTCATGTTTGAGGGGTTGTGGAAAGGCAACTTAAGAACTGTGACTTAGCCCAACCAATCAGGAAAGCAGTTTGGAATTAGATAAAGGGGTGACTAAAATGTACCCACCCTTAGACCCCAAGGTTCCACAGCTAGCACATAGCCCAATGATCAACCCAAATTTCTCTCTTGCATTTGAAGCCCTTTACAGTATGGTTCCTTCTAACTTTTTCCGACTTATTACACATTCTATTTTCCTCAATTAGTTCTATGGCTCAGCCAAATGGGCCAACCTGTTCTCTGTATACAATACTCCCTCTCCAAACTGTGCCTTTTTATGAGCTGCTTCTAAGCATGGAATACACTCTCTCCACCTCTTTTCCTTGAAAGTTTTCCTCACATTTCCTATGTGAGATCTTTCTTGATGTTCTCCGCTCCAGTGCCTTCTGCTGAAATTACATCACTTTAAATATATTTTCTATGAGAACCAGAATTATATTGTGGATAGAGAGCCCACCTTGCAGACAAGAACTGAGTTCAAAGCTTCTACACTGAGGGATCAAAGGGCCTGGAATAATGATATTTCGAAGATCAAGGGAGCTGAGATTGAAACCAAGAATCACCTACCCAGCAAAATTGAGTATAATCTTCCAGGGGAAAATATGGTCATTCAATGAGGTGGAGGACTTTCAAGCATTCTTGCTGAAAAAACCAGAACTGAACAGA
>CM053601.1:129623664-129654702 GCA_028646575.1 Pseudocheirus occidentalis | reverse complement strand
GGGGATGAAAGGTGAGATGATGGAGGGGAGGGCAGGGTCTGGGGGAGGGATGCTGGATGCTCACACTTCAATAAAGAGAGAGGGACAGGGTAGAGAACAGAACAAGGGGGGAGGGATAAGAAGAAGGGACATATGATCACTGTCACAATATGTCCCCTATGAAGATGTCCTGTATAATCACACCTACGCAGCCTGGATTGAATTGTTTGTCCTTCCAGCCAGGGTGGGTGACAAGGGAGAATCAGAAAGAAGCTAGAATTTAAAGCTCTGCAATACCTGCAACTAGGAATCAAGATATACAGGGACTGGGATAGGGAGACCCTCCCTGCCCTACCAGAAAGTTAGAGAGCAGACCAGGGGAGGGGCTCTACAGTGGGAGTGCTGTTTTGGGGTTGGGGTAGGGGAAAGACAGGGAGAAAATTTGTAATTCAAAAATCTCTTGAAAATAAAATTTTGTCTTTTAAGTAAAAAAAAAAAAAAAAGAAAAAAGAAAACAGGGTTTGCTTTAATCAGGGAGACAAAACTTTTTACCTAAATCCAAAGTCAATCAATACAGTCATCTGTAAAATAGTTAAGTGCAAGGTAATTTGGGAGGAAGAACACCACCAGCTTTTGTGGGGAGGAAAGCTTCTTGCAGAAGATGGCACTTGAAGTGCCTTAGCAGTCCTTGATCAGTGCTGGTTGGATTGTGCTAGGGTCCTTTCCAGCTTTGATATTACCTTTTCTGGACTCTGATCTTTTCTTGCTCTGACATTCTCTGCTCTGAGCCCTAAGGTTCCCTTCTAGCCCTGCCATCCTGTAGTCTATGTTCTAAGCAAGGCCTCCAGCATAAGCATTAAATTCTATCTTCCATATTCCAAGGTCCTTCCCAGCTCTAACACTCTGATTTTCTGATCCCCAGCATAAGCATTAAATTCTATCTTCCACATTCCAAGGTCCTTCCCAGCTCTAACACTCGGATTTTCTGATCATGGAAAGCTTGGACTTTGCTGATTGCCACCCACTGGCACTTTCCCTACAAGAGGCATTGTTTCTCCAGAGGTTTTCTTGTTGTGTTTTTCCACTGGGCCACCAGCCAAAAGCCTCCAAATCATCCTGTGCTGCCATTGCCCTTTTGCCCCACATTAGCATGTGATTGGGATAAACATCACAGCCCAGGGGGGATGTGAAACCTAGAGAGGAACAATGGCTCAGCTGATGCCTTTCATGCTGATCTGCAAAATTCTCTGCAGCACTGGATTCCTAGATTGTTTTCATTGCAGTCATGGGCTTGGCCAGAGATTTAAGCTGTGACTGTGAAGTGGTACATTGGATGGAATCTTGGATCTGGAGTCCTGACCCTGGACTCCACCCTGATTCTGTAACCAAGTAGGTGGCTGACCCGAGGCTAAATCAAATATGTGGGCTTCAATTTCTTCATCTTAGAAAGAAGCCAATAATACCTTTGTCTCCAGGTTATAATGAGTGACATAGAAACAGGAGTTACTTTGACCTACCTACCCTTTCTTCTAGATCTCTCTGGGTAACCTAACCTTTGGAATAATCCAGACCACAACCTTGAAATGTCTCCTCCCAGCTCCCAAAGGACTTTAACCCTTTCTTATGCCACATTCCTCTGGTGTCCGTGTTGTGCTTAGTCCTGCAGGCTTAAAACTCGGAGAGAAAGAACCGTCTCTTCTGTCACCTTGTGCCGAGCACAGGGCCTGGCACAGAGTAGACACTTGCGAAATGTCCTAAACTCAGGGCTACCTGACCTTCTCTTGTAGATTAATTACTCGGTAAACCGTGTAACTGTGAGTTATTGTAGTTGTGTTTGTCTCCCAGATGTCTTATAATCACATAAGTTTTATATTATGTTTACTATGGAATCAGTGTATAGAATGGAAAAGGGAGTGAAAACAGGGCTGTGCATTGATAACTTTCCCCCAGGGGTGATTGGTGGGGGTGGTGGCAAGTGGAAGGTAGATGGGTTAACCCCGGCTGGCTGAGAGATAAACCAGACAGATGAGTCAGTTGGAGAAGCCTGGTATAGACTAACAAGTCAAGTCCAATGGACTGCAAAAGCATTTATTAAGTACCTACTGTATGCCAGTCAGGGTGCTAAGTCCTAGGGATACAGAGAAATGCAAAACCAGTCCCGGCTTTCAAGGAGCTCCCTGTCTCATGAGGCAGACAACATACCAACAACTGTGTCCAAACAAGATATAAACCGGGTATACTGAAGATAATCTCAGTATGAAGCTCTAATGAGATTAAGGAAGCATGGGAAAGGCTTGCAGAAGGTGAGAATTTAGCTGAGACTTGAGAGAAGCCAGGGAAACCCAGAGGCAGAGATGAGGAAAGGCAGAACTCCAGGCCTGGCGACAGCAGGAGAGGGGCAGAGGGGAGATGGATGGTCTTGTTGGAAGAACAGCATAGCTAGTGTTTACATAACTTGCTAAGATTTGCAAAGAGCTTCTCCTTTGTAATGTTATTGGAGCCTCACAACAACCCTGGGAGGTGGGTGCTATTATTTTCCCCATTTTACAGATGAGGAAACTGAGGCAAAGCAGAGGCTAAGACTCTTAGCTATATGTAGGGCCTGAAGTAGGATTTGAACCTTGGCCTTTCTGATTCCAAGTTCTATTAACAACACTAAGTTGTACCCAGTAATGACTAGATAATATTTAAAGAATCAAAGTTGGAAGTAATCTAAACGGAAAATGATAGGCTGCGTCAAATGACCAGTGATGACTTGATATACAAGAAGTATGATAAAAGGGGTAGCTATGAGGTGCAGTGAATAGGGCACAGGCCCTGGAGTCTGGAGGCCCTGAGTTCAAATCCAGCCTCAGATACTTAACACATACTAGCCGTGTGACCTTGGGCAAGTCACTTAACTCCAACCGCCCTGCCTTCACCCCTCCAAAAAGCAAAAAAAAAAAAAAATTTAAATAAAAAAAAAGAAGTATGATAAAAGACTTCATCAAGGAAAAGCGCCATCAGAAATAGAGGACGTACAGAGAGGAGAGGCCATAGGCCCATGGGCTGCATTGAGATTCTTGGAATGTGAAAAGACCCAGAGGAAGGACTCTCGGAGCACCTTCCTTCTATAAGACTACACCGGCAATAATGAAATGTCAAGACTTGATTTTCTCCAGTCCTCCAAGGAAGCAAGGGGGAAACCTTTCATTATCACTGACTTGCCCCTGATGGGGGGTGGGGAGGAGAAAAGTTCTCCAAATCTACCCTAGCCCAGATTGGCCAGGATGCCTGATGCTTTGGACATCTTACCCCTCTTCCTCTTCTCTCCCCATCCCTCAGCTCCCCGCCCCCAACATACACACACACTTTCTGACTACTTCTGGAAACACTCTCATTCCTTGAACAAGCATGTTCATCCTTTGCTCTATGGCTCTATTCACTGTTCCAGCAATTTCTCAGACTAAGTGACATCTCCCTGGCCACCACTCCTTTATCCATTGTCTTCCCTTAATAGAATATAAGCTTCTTGAAGTCAGGATCTGTCTTGATTTTACTATTTGTACCCCAAAGCTTAGTTAACATGGTACCCTACTTTAATGTTAAAGGCTTAATAAATGCTTTTCATTCATTTGTTGTTTCATTCATTCATATCTATAGGCTGGCAAGGTAGTATAAACATAAAAAAAAAAAACAAAACTAAAAACCAGAACTTGTGTTCTCCAAATTGAACAGAAGACATCCACAGGGGAGTGTGGCCCCCGACTTGTGGCTCTTTGGGTAGATGGCTACACTAGAGATTTTGCTAGTATTCAGCAGATTTCTCTTGACGAAGCAACACAGTCTGGGGCAGAAACATAAAATCTTTAGGGAAACCAGGTTTGAGAGGAAAAGAGGAATAACAAAAGAACATGAGAGATAGAGTGAAATGATCCCACTGAATCTGGAATTAGAGGAAGTGGGTTTGAAACATTGTTCTGCCTCAGTGTCCTTGGGTAAGTCACTTCTCTTGAGGGTCCAAAGGACCTCAGTTTCCTCCTCAATAAAAAGAGGGAGTTTGGCTAAATGACCATTACGGCCCTTTTCAGGTGTGAATTATAGGGCTCCGTGGGATAAACACAATGACAAATGTGCCTTGACTTTGTGCACATTGTCATCTGCATGTTCTGATACAGTCCTTTTGGAGAATAGAAAAGCAGCTGACCTCTGCTATGATGATGCTTTTTCTTCTCAAGGGGGCTGAGGAAAATCGACTTCTTGCTGATGCTTGGATAATTTTATTCGTTTGATTTTGTATGGCAGGATTGGCCACCCGGTTCAGGGACATTCTTACCTCTTTTTATGGGTCTGTGTGTGCTCCAAGAAGTATAAACGAAATCCCACAGTTGATAGAGAGTTTGCACAACCAAAGCCTCAAAGTATGTTTACATAAGACGTCTGCCTCAGATGGTGCTTCAAACATCCCTGCTAAGTAGACAGGCATGTATTATCATCATCTTCCTTATTTTTGCAGGAGACAGGGACATAGAACATGTCTCAAATATCCTCTTTCTTTATTTCAGCTTCTTCTTTCAAAAGTCAGCTCAAATGCCAGGAAACTGTCCTGATCCTCCCAGCTGCCAGCTCCCTCCCGAGAAAACCTCCCCCTACCTTGTATTAATTTCATATGTGCTAATTAACATGCAGGAGTAGGCTGGATTCAATTGTTACATTTTCAGTGTGAGCATTTACACCTTGGAAACTGGCACACACTGGCTTCATTTATTGTTTTGTTGATTGTCACTTTAGAAAGTGATGGAGAAAATGAACAATGCAGATTCAACTTAAAAGTATGTCCTGTTTGATTTGTTCTCTCTCCCTCCCGCCCAAGCAAGTGTTATACTTTCACCTGCACACCCCTGTTTATATGTATATAAATGGTCCTTCCTCCACTAAAATGCAAGTATTAAATCATTACTATTCAATACATATTTATTTAGATCACATTACTAAGAATTTCAAGTGTTATCTTCTAGTAGCCTTAAATAGTAGCATTATTTCTGTTTCAAAAACCACCACCTCCATAAGAAAATAATTCATAGCTGAGCTCTGGAGCTTGCTGCCAGGATGACCTTTTAAAAGTGCCTTGACCTCTCTGAGATTCAGGTGGTTCTTCTGCAAAATGAAGGTGTTAGACTAGCTCACCTCTGAGATCCTTTCCAGCCCTAAATCTATAATTCAATGACTTATTCCAAAGTCTCATCTTTTTACCGCATTTTAAGGTTTGCAAAGCATTTTTTTCATAACTGATCTAATTTGAATCTTGCTATAAGAACAGGTACCCTAGTGATTTCTCTTTTTGTTGATTGTTGTACAATTGTTTTCACTCATGTCCAACTCCTTCTGACCCTATTTACAGTTTTCTTGTCAGAAATAATGGAGTGGTTTCCCATTTCCTTCTCATTTTATATGGGAAACTGAGGTAAACAGAGTTAAGTGACTTGCCCAGGGTCACACAGCTAGTAAGTGTCTGAGGCTGGATTTGAACTCATGAAGATGATTCTTCCTGACTCTAGGCCTAGCACTCTGTCCACTGCATCACCTAGCTGCCCTGATTCCTCTTTTACAGAAAATGAAATGGAAAGGTAGAGAGGTTAAGTGACTGACTTGTTCACTTGACTACTCTTTCAGAAGCTGGATTTGAATGAAGACCTTGTTGACTCTAAGTCCAACACTGAGTTATCCACTATTCCGAGACTAAGGCTTAGTCATCAGCGGAATACTTTGTGGAGGAGCTGGCACCAGAGTTGAGTCTTAATGAAAGCCTCTTCCATATCTGTGATTCTTATATGTCTAAGATTTCTAAAGGCTCACTATAGTGGTTTACCATTGTATCACATCTCAAATGCAAACTTCTTTTTTTTTTTTTTGGCTTTTTGGAGGGCAATTTGGGTTAAGTGACTTGCCCAAGGTCACTTGGCTAGCTTTTTGTGTTAAGTGTCTGAGGCTGGATTTGAACTCAGGTACTCCTGACTCCAGGGCCTGTGCTCTATTCACTGTGCCACCTAGCTGCCCCTAAAATGCAAACTTCTAAGCATTTACTGACACATGACCTGTTTGGGTTGAGGTTTCTAGGTTATAGTCTTCTATTTCATCTAGGTTTGTTTTCCCCCAGCATTGAACTCAGCGGTCCTGCTCCAACCATACAAGGCATCCCCAAAGCCTAGAACATCATCCCTTTCACTCAATCCCAGATCCATCAGACCATGTCTCTTCCTGCCATCATTTCTTTCTGTTCTAGGAGAGAAGAGACATAGGACATCTGCCTCTCTTTCTCCTCCATTCCTGCCATTTTGTCTCCAACCTCCTGAGGCCATCCAATACTATCTTAGACTCCCCTTATTCACCCATGCTGACATTTATTTTTGTAGATATTGCAAGCCCCCTGAGGGTTGCCTTTATTATATCTTGCTTCACAGTTTGAAGATACAGGAAGGGTTCAAAATTGAGCCAACAATACTGACTAAAAACAAACGTGGTTACTGAAAAGAACATTAAATCAGAGCTGCGGGGCGTAGGGGAAGATGGGTAACAAGGCTTTGCCCCCTTACACAGGGTAGTGACAGTACTAGCAGTCAGAAACTAGTTAGCAAGAATAATTAATTAAAATAGGAGGTAGCAGATGGTGGGCTGGGTAAACTCACTCTCTCAACCCAATCTTTGTCAGCTGATTATGTGCTTCAGACTGCTAACCTCTAATGTGGTTTGTGGTCCTTACTCTGGGTACAAAGATTACTTTGATGACTCTGAAAGAAAGTTTTAGCACATAGTAGAGGCTGGTAGGTATTATACCACAGCACCAACAGGGCAAGCAGATACATCCTAAGACAAATGCTTCCCTTTCTCTGTGTCACTTCTTTCCTATTCAATCAACTCCAACGATTCCCTATCACCTTCCGGATCAAATATAAAATCGTCTGTTGGGCATCCAAATTCCTTCCTATGCTGGCTCCCTCCTACTTTCCAGTCTTTTCACCCTTTCTCTCAACCTTGGTGCAGGTGGTCTCCTAAAAGGTGTTCTTTGCACAAGACAATCCATCTCTCCATTGTTCCTTTGCACCCACCTTTGCCTTTGCCTAGAATGCTCTTCCTCCTCATCTCTTCCTCCTAGCTTCTATGGTTTTCTTCAAGCCTTAGCTAAACCCTTGCCTTCTGTTAGAAACCTTTCCCCTTATTGCTATCGTCTTCCCTCTCTCAATTATCTCCTATTTATCTTGTTTGTACATAGCACACTAGACTGTAAGCTTGAGAGAAGGGACTGTCTTTTACCTTACTTTGCTTCCCTTTTCTTTGCACGTAGTACAATGCCTGGCTTAATAAATTGGTACTTAATAAATGCTTGCTTAATTGTTTGCATGCTGTCTCCTCCATTAGATGCTGAGCTCCTCAAAAGCAAGGACTGTCTTTTGCTTTTCATATCTCTAAATTCTTAGCAGTGCATGAGACATAGCAGATGCTTTAACAAATGCTTCTCGACTGACTTCTCTGCTGGTTTTCTGCTATTCCCTCACTCATTCATTCATTTAAAGCGCTCAGACCTTGCCAAAGCACTTTCCTGGAAGAACTCTATAAGATGGCTCTTGTAATTCTCATTTCCTGGGAAAAGGAAACTGGAGCTCAGAGACTAACTTGTTGAGGGCACAGGCATGGCGGAGAAGGGGCAGAAGTGAGACTTGAACTCAGTGCTTCTGGGTGCATTATTTACCATGTGCTTTGGCCACTATGCCAATGCTTAAATGTAATTGTAACTTACTTCTTCACAATTTTCAGTGGTTGATCCTCTCAACAGTCCTAGGGACTAGGCAGGGTACAGATACCACTATCCCCATATTACAGACAAGAAAACTTATTCCTGAAGAGGTCTGAGTGACTTGCCTAGGGTCACACAGCTAGTTAATGTATGTCCTCCTTTTAAAAACCTTTCTCTCTTTCTTTTTTGTTTTTAAAGAGGAGTAAAATATATCAAGGTAGTAATTCATGAATGAGCTGGTCACTGGAAATCAGCAAGGGATAAAAGATGGAGCCACCTTTCATTGATAACTTAAAAAAAAATCCAAACACCTTTTTTTACCATGAAAAAATAAGGGCTGACAGTTTAATCCTGGCTCCTTTGACCTCCGGAATATCATAGTCCAAGGTCCTTGCCCCAGAAGAAGGCAAAACTTTTCAGGTCCTTGTGTCTGGGACAAGCAGAGGGACAAGGTCTTCTGAGGAGCACTCACAGAAAGGGGCATAAACCAGAGCTTCATGCTAAGCATCATGCAGCCCTTTCGGCAGCAATTTATTCTTCTGACCCTGATCACTTGCACTTTTATCTCATTTTTGGTATTGCTGAGGTTGTGAATAGTTTGACTTTTAGAGTAGAAGAAAAAAAACCACACCCAGTGGAAAGAGAATGGAATTTCAATTACCAGTTTCATCATGAAACTAAAATTACATATGACTGTCTCTAATTTTTTCTTTAAATGTTTTCCTCCATTAACAAGCATTTATTTTCATTCCCTTCTGTCCGTTTCCTGTTGGGACAGAAACAATAATAACAAAACCTTGTAACAAACATGTATAGTCAAATAAAACAGAACCCCCAAATTGGCCGTGTCCAGAACTGTACGTCTTTCTATACCCCCTGAGTCTTTCTATCCAGAGTTGGATAGCACTTTTCATCACTGGTCCTCTACAGCTATGGCTGGTTATTGTATTGTTAAGCATTCTTAAATCTTTCAAGGTGATTGGTCTCTATGATATTATTATTATAGCACTTTAAAAATATTATCTCTTCTGATGCTCACAACAGTCTTGGAAGGTAAGAGCCATTTACGTTCCCCATTTTACAGATGAGGACACTAAGGTTCAGAGAGGTTGAGAAATTTGCCTTTCTAAATGTCTGAGGTCATATTTGAACTCAGGTCTTCCTGATTCTAGGTCCAGCCTGTGCCACCTATCTAAGTGGACAAAGTCTGAGTAAGACAGTCTCTGTCCTCAAGGATCTTATATTCTAATAAGAAATCATATATATATATATATATGTATATATATGTATGCATATATATGTACATATATACATACATGCACATATGTAGATATATGAGTATATATACATATGTATGTGTATATATACATATACACACATATACATATATCTCTATCAAAATATCTATCTCTATCTCTACCTATCTCTCTATCTCTCTATCTCTCTCTATCTCTATCTGTAACTCTCTATCTCTCTCTGTCTCTATATCTATCTATCTATCTATCTATCTATCTATTTATCTATCTATCTATCTATCTATCTATCTCTGGGAGTAGTAGTCAGAGAGAATTACTTTGCCTGAGAAGTCACTGGGATTGTGAGTGGAGCCATAGGGCAAATGATTAACATTTCCTTTCCAGGAATGGTAGTGTTGATTTAATTAATTTTCCTAGAGCTAGAGGAGAAAGTATTGGCTAGGCAGAGCATGGCACGAATAAGGTTGAAATGGAATGTGCTGTGTTTGGGTTGGCCTAACAGGGAGAACCCTGGCCAAAAAGGAGTTCAGGGCCACCGGTTGGGAGTTAGTGCTGAGTAGGAGTCCAAGGCAGAGGCAGAGGGGAACATGGCGATGTGAGAACATGACTGTACAGAGTGCAGGAAGCCGGACTTGGAGCTAAAGATTTGAATTTGAGTTACAGCTCGACCTCTTTTAAGCTGTAGGACTGCGGCGAGCCACTGGTCCATCACCTCTGGGTCTCACTTTCTCCAGCTCTCAAACGGGATGAACATCAGCTAACTTGTCACACAGTGTCCTGGTGAGGATCAGATAAGATAATGAGTATAAAAGTGCTTTATAACCATGAAGTACAGCACAAATGTGAATTATTGCTTCTCTTCTTGCTTCTACAATCATTCATCTTCCCCCACATTTTCCATTCTATGGCTTTGTTTTTGTTTTTGTTTTTGTTTCTTTTGTTTTGTATCCTGGGAATACTCACTTCACCTATTAGAGAAACCAGTTTAATTGGTTGTCAATGGAATCCATTTTTCTCTTGAAGATGAAGATTTTCACATCCTTGTTATCTTTGGAGTCCTTTTTCTGCAGTATTTGACTGTGAATTATGCCATGAGATTTACTTATAATGTAATTTATGTTACAGAGATAAAAAGGCTGGGATGGAGGGAAATTTCTTATTCTATGATCAAATAATATTTGTAAAGAGCTCAGGACAGTGCCTAGCACACAGTAGGCATTTAATAAATGCCTGTTCCAGAGTCCTTATCCCCATGAAGACAGTAGAGTGTAGCAGGAAGTCCAATGGGCCAGAAGGAGGAAGACTTGGGCTCTGTTCCCATCTGTGCCCATCACTATGTGATTTTAAAAAAGGATATTTCACTTTTCTAAGCCTTGTTAGATAATGCCAAATGTCTTCACTAGCTTTAACATCCTATGGACTAAGGTTCCTCCTAGGTAGGTATGTCCTACATTCTCATATCACCTTTCTTTCTTACATTCTCTGTTCTAAAGTCCCTTCCAGCTCTGAGATTCTGTGTCTGATATTTTATGTGCACAGTATAATTAGGTCAGTATTATTTATTTTCCTGAGCTAACAATCCTTGTACATTGCCATTTCTGAAGCCAAGTTATTTCTATCATCCCCAAAGGGGGTCCTTGTTAGGTGCTATTTTTATTAACAAACAAATGTTCCAACTTAATTGGCTTCCGGGCTAATGAATTTGGTTTTTCCGTGAAATTAATCAACACTAACTAGGTTTCTAAGTCATTCCTTTGTCCCTTTTTCCTTTGGCCTGGGTTCGCTTTTCTATCTTTGGCACTGCCTGGGTTTTTCCAAGCCAATGTGGATGTGTGGACCAACCCCCAACCAGGCTGCTTCTATTGAATTCCTAGTCAAATTGGGTTTGGATGCTACATATCTCCTTGGCCTGTCAGGTTTTGTTGGCTCTGATCCCAGGCCTTCAGTGTCAACACAAGCCTATCCAACATGCTGAGCATCTTGTAGAGTCAATGATGTTTGGATATCAACAGAAGTACCTTCATGTGCTGAGATGCTGGCCAAGTGAGATCACTGGGAGAGAATGGTTTTGCCAGTGGCGAAGGCAAGCTTAAAGAATCGAGCTACCAGTGGCAAGCCAGGGACACAATAGCAGCAGTTGAATTCGAGTCACAAATGATCAGAACTGGAAGGGATCCTAGCAATTATCTAGCCTTTGTCCTCTTGTTTTGCTAATAAGGAAGTCAAAGAACAGAGAAATGACTTGCCTAAAATCACGTAGTGAATTAGAGTTGTAGCTGGGACTACTCTGAGATGCTGTTTTCTATATCTAGAATCAAAGTTGAATGTTTCCTATCAGAAGTAGCTCAGTGGCACAGTGGATAGAGTGCTGGACCTGGAGCCAGGAAATCAGTTATGTTTGTCATGTCCAACCCTTTATGACTCCATTTGGGGCTTTCCTGGCAAAGATACTGGGATGGTTCGCCATTTCCTCTTCCAGTTCATTCTACAGATGAGAAAACTGAGGCAAACAGGGATCAGTGACTTGCCCAGGGTCACATAGCTAGTGTCTGAGGTCATATTTAAACTCAGGAAAATGTGTCTTCCTGACTGCAAGCCTGACACTCTATCAACTGTGCCCTTTAGTTGCCTACCCTATGTATCTTATTTTATGAATTTAAAAACATTATTCTGGGAGGGGATCCTTAGGCTTTACCAGACTGCCAAAGGGAACTATGACGAAAAAAAGGTTAAGAATCCCTGATCTGGGAGGTTATCTTTATTTATTGAAGTCTGGAGCCTCACACTCTTTGAGGCTGGGATTTGGGGAATTTGGCCACCCAGTGGGAGAACATTCTCTGGGACCCTGCTAGCTTCTTCAAGTAATAGAGGTCTGGGAAAGAAGGATCTAAGGGAATGTGAAAACGGGGTTAGTCTAGATCAAGAACCCAAGTTTCTCAGAAAGGTCAAAATCCAAAGGGATTGAGATAGGAAGTAGGACTCCTGGGGCTTACTAAGGACCATCTGATACACGGATCAGGAGGTAGGCTTACTATCATTGTCTGATGAAATCTGCTTCCCGGAGACTTTGGCCTTTTATAACAGGGTGTGCATTTCCTTCTCCAAGCCCTTCCCCCTACCCTGTTTCATTGCTGTGCCCTACCCCTCTGCTATTTTGCTTTGTCACAGGTCCCAGCCCCCTCCTGACTCCGACAAATAAGACTGACCTTGGACAGGTTTCCATTCACACTGGTAAAGTCGACTTTTCCTCTGTTAAATGAATGGTCTCTGAAAGATGGTCTCTAATGTCCCTTTTAACTTTAATGTTGTAGGATTCTTCTTCTTGTTGTTTTAAACAATATCGCATTTCAATTTAAAAATGAATATCGGGCTTTGGATTTTCAGTAGGGTTTAAGTTTTTAAGGTTTAAGTAGGATTCAGCAATTTACTCACTTGGGAATTAGCTGTTCATTTTCAGACTTCCCTAACCTCTATTCCAGTGTTTTTCCTCTTTTAATTATTACCTATCGATCCTGTATATAGCCTTCTTTGGGCATATTTGTTTGCACATTACCTCCCCCTTTAGATTATAAACTCCTTGAGGGCAGGAGCAATCTCTGGCTGCTCTTTGTATCCTCAGTGCTTAGCAAAATGTCTTGCACATAGACGACACTAAATGTTTGTTGAATTGAATTGAAAGTTCCTAATCCAAAATAATAAAAATTCCAAATAATAGAACAGTTTTAGAAGAAATTCGCCTTTATGCCTTTCAAAAATATATTTTTAAATGCCTCATATTTTACAAATCTAGAAATGTTATATTTTGTTTTGTCTTTCTTTAGCTTTTTAAATTAATATCTTTTTTTCCCTATCTCTTAGTTTCTTGGCGTATTGTATTCATCCCCTTTCATACCCAGAGAGTCAGAGGGAGAAACAGAGACAGAGACAGAGACAGAGAGACAGAAATAGAAAGAGAGATGGGGGGGCAGAGAGACAAAAACAGAGAGAGAGAGAGAAACAGAAATAGAGGGAGACAGAGACACAGAGATAGAGACAAAGAGATGGAGAGACAGAGATAGTGGGAGAGACAGAGAAAGATGGACACAGAGAGACAGACACACAGAAAGAGAGAAAGAGACAGAGAGAGTGTACTGATAAAAGCACTAATACATACTAAAGTTAGTATTTCTTAGAAAAGAAAGGAACCAACAGACCTTTATTTGGGCTGTGCTCTTAACTAGGAAGCAAATTCTGTCAATTATTCCACAGCAAAACATGTAGAAGGCAAAAATAGGACCAAGGGAACCTTAGCATTTATCAGTTTCCTCTGTGTTATTTTCAGAGGAGAAATAGCATTTTAAAGAAAAAATAGTCATCTTTCATCCCTCTGTCCTTAGGCCCTGGGCTTCCTGTGCTATACTCACAACTTCTGGGGTGATTATAGTGATCAGGGGAAAGTCATCAGTTCAAAGTGTTTGCTGACTTTCTCTAAAAGTTATTAAGCACCTACTATGAGCCGGACACTAGTGAAGGAGACACAAAGAAAGGCCCCCCAAAATAGTCTCTGCCCTTAAGGAGCTCACAGTCCAACGGAGGAGATAATGTAGAAGCAGCTATAAATAAATGAGCCATAGAACAGAATCGATTAAGAATGTGTGGTCTCAGACGGAAGGCACTAAGAATAAGGAGGACTGGGAAGGCTTCTGGCAGACGGTGAGACAGGCTAAGAATCTAAGGAAACCAGGGAAGCCAGGAGACAGAGACCAGAAGGGATAAAGTTGCAGGCAGGAGGGCCAGCCAGTGAAAATGCCCAGAGGGGAAAGATGGAGAGTCTTATTCCAGGAACAGAATGGAGGCCAGGATCACCGGAGGAGGAGAATGTGGATGAAAGTATGCATTAGGGGCAAGAACAGAGGTTCCCTCCACTATCGCTCAAAAGACAAACATAGCTGGCAAGCCAGAGGGAGGAAGCCGAGATTGTTGGGAAATCTTACTTAGGCTAGGGGCAGAGGTGGGGGATGGGGAAGGGCATATGAATTGGAAGGATTTGAGAAGCTGATTAAAAAAAATGTAATTGCCCCCAGGGATTCAACCTTCAGCTCGAGAGTGCTGAGTTGGGGTAGTATCCCAGAGAGGGCACTGGGTTTATTTTTGTGGTTTCCAGGTCAGTAATCATACTGGCTTCCAGGTTAACTCTATGAAATTTAGTAGCTTTTCCTCAAAGAAGAAATATAATTGTCCCTGAGATTGGTATTATTACTGTTTTCTCCTATAAACTCAGTGACTGGAAGAAGATATCATAGTCTTCCTGGACCTGAAGTAAGGGCATCTGGGATCAAATCCAGCATTGCTACCTATTAACCAGGAGACCTTGCCTGTATCTGAGTACTAGTTTCCTTGTCTTTAAAACATCACTACTATTATTTGCAATATCCATTTCACAAGGTTATTGTAAGGGAAGCAATCAATAGATGTTAAAGCATAATAGAAATGTAAGGAGTTATCATTATTAAGCCACAGGATGTAGAGCTGAAAGGGGCTTTGGAGACCCATCCCATCCCAATCCTTCATTTTCTAGAAGGGAAAACTGAGAGCCAGAAAGGTGAGGTAACTTGTCCTTAGTGACTTTAATATATCAGTAAATCTATGTTCCCAAAGCCCTAGGCACTCCCTCCAGTAGTGGGAATACTAATCTATCTACACTTTCTCATCTTGGGTAATTCTCATTCATATTCCCTCACAAATCCCAAACAATGACACTGCCCAGTGCTTTGCATCATCAATGGAAGAATACTGGTGTTTAAATAAAATTGACTCTTTTGTCACTTTGGGGTCACTGAAAGCTTTACCCACTTTCCCAAATGCAATTCAACCCATTCTCTTCCTTCTGTTCCAGTTTCAGGTTAGTTCATTTTCTGCCCTCAGCCCCTGTCCAAGGTTTGAGTGCTGAAGGACCAATACAATAGCCTACACCTGGAATTCCATATCACAGCCAAGATAAAAGACTTTCTTCATCCATTTCCACCTCCCTCCCCCATATCACTTATTAGGTATATTTTCTTTTGAGCAGCCAGACCTTTCATGGAGGAAATTCTGCAGTATTCTTGGGGCAGAACAATATTCTAGGGCAGCATAATACCATCTGCAAATGAGCACATCTGGAGGAACTCATCAACTGCTGAAAAACCTTTTATTTTAATTCTTGTTCAGGACATCCTCCATGACTGTAATAAACACTGTTTAGGAGCATGCATCCAGTTGTCCTATTTTTTTTATTTATGCTTCCTTTGATGTTCATAATCAGAAGATAATTGAACAAAGTTTTCTCTTTCATCACATCTTCTAGTGAGGAATAATATAAGATCTTAGCACATGTACTTTAGACATCATATTGGAAAAGAGTCTTTCAATGTTCTACCAAGCCAAATGCTGTTTTGTAATCAATAAAAAATAAACACATCAGGATCCCATATTTTAACTACCTCTCAGTGTTATTATGAAGATGTGGTTTACTGTAGAAAATCATTTGTAAAAGGCTACCTCTTCCCTTCTTTTGTTTTCATTAAGTGCCTTTGATACAAGTGATTCAGCAACATTTTTTAAAAGATTTTATCAAGTTAAGGAAATACTTGCATGTCACTCATTATGTTTATTCTTTCAATAACCTTTTTATGATAATACCATCAGCGATATTTTGCAATTATGATGTACTATCCCTTCTTTTTAGATAACTTGAAAATCAACTTCTGTGTGCCATGAAAGTTGGCTTTTATATGTGTGTGTATAAACTTCTTGAAAGATATGAGAAATAGATAGATAGATAGATAGATAGATAGATAGATAGATAGATAGATCGATGGATGGATGGATGGATGGATGGATGGATGGATGGAGAGAGAGAGAGAGATAGATAGATAGGTAGATAGATGTATAATATATACATACATGCATACATATACTTCTAGAAATTTCTTCTGTGTGTGCTTGGTCTAATCTAGCTATTATTTCCTCATTTAAAACTTGAATATCATTTCTACTTCTTCACATAGTATAGCCAGTAAGTAACTACTAGAGTTAGTCACACTCAATTAATATAAATAAATGTAATTAAGTGCCTGGCACTGTGCTAAATGTGAGGGATAAAAAGAAAGACAAAAGATGGTCCATGCTCTCTAGAAATTCACAGTTTAATAGGGTAGACAAAATGCAAAAAAAAAAATGATGGCTCTATTAATATTAATGAAAAATATAGATTTTTATAGAAATTCTGGTGAATTTATTTAGTTTTTTTTGTCCTTTTGATTTTTCCTATCAATGCTCTTAGAATGGCATGGATTAATGGGTGTTATGCAGGATTATGAAGACTCTGTTACTCATCTATTTTATGAGACAATGTTGTTCATTATCTTCTGACATTGTCCTCTGTAGAGTTTTTTCAAATATGTTTATATTCTCAAGTTCTGTTTCTGTCATGCACCATGTCACTCCATCAAGGGAGGAGATTAATTGGATTGTTTCTGGTACGTACACACACATGCAGGTGTGTGCATGTACACAGAGACATATATGCTTGTGAGTATATGCATATATACACATGTATGTGGGTATATATGTGTATGTATACATATGTACATATAATGCACATACTTTGGCCTCCACATTATAATGATTATAGCAATATTGTTTTAAATTTCTACAGAATATGTTGATATCAGAATAAATCTATTTTCCTGTAGGAGAGGAAGCAGGATGGATGGATTGTTGGGTTTAGACTTGGTAAACCTAGACTAAAATCCCACCCATGACACTCAATGACCTTGGTGAAAGTCACTTAAACTCTTTGAATTTCAATTTACCCATCTGTAAAATGAGGGGTTGGACTCAATGGCCTCTAAGTAGTTCCCTTCCAGCTCTGAATCTATAATTTTCTTATCATTTTCCATTTCTTTTAGCCTTAATGGCTTGAGTTTGTTTGAATAGTTCAAGTTGAAGCATGTAGTAATTGTCTTAATTGCCTTTTTCAACAAATGACATTGTACTGAAGGCAGCAAGTCCAAGAACACTGCAGAATCTCCTTAAATGAGATTCAGAATCAATTCTAAGAGTTTGGTTTTAAATATCCACGAGAACCAACCAGTGATTGAAGAATGCCTGTTGTCCAGATTCTGAAATGCAGGTAAGTTGTATGACCCATAGAGCTAATTCCAAAGAACACATATTTTGGACGATGTGGTAGACTCAAAATTTAAGAGAAAGAGGGAAAAAATGCTTAATGGTTTTGGAAAGTTGCTCAATGCCTTTTAATGACCCCACGCTTCTTTCCAAAACACAATAGCCAATAAGTGGGGCAACAATATTCTCATGGAGATGCTGATGCTGATTCTGAGTCATGGAATATTATAGTCTCTGAAGAATTAAAATTGGGAGTTGCCCAAAGGACAACATCTATGTAAATGGTTGGTCTGAGTAGGCTGCCACA
This sequence comes from Pseudocheirus occidentalis, assembly GCA_028646575.1. Taxonomy (NCBI): domain Eukaryota; kingdom Metazoa; phylum Chordata; class Mammalia; order Diprotodontia; family Pseudocheiridae; genus Pseudocheirus; species Pseudocheirus occidentalis. The sequence continues at coordinate 129,637,238 of CM053601.1, read as the reverse complement.
TGTCGAGAACACAGAATTACATAGGAGAAATTGTGTCAAGGGCCCCATTAAAGAGCTATATGGCCAGGACTAGATCAAAGGATAGCTGTGACCTTTGTACTTTATTGATATGTCTTCAAGATGAAGAGATCATAAGATCATTTGTTTAAAGTTGGAAGGAAACTCAGGAGAACTCATCCAACCGCATCATTTTACCTATAAAGACATTTGGATCCAGAACAATAAAGTGATTTGTTCAAAGCCACACAGGTAATAAGGGACAGAGACAAGATTTGAACCTACATCTTCTTATTCCTGAATTAAGGTTCTTTCCACCAGGCTATGATATCTGGTACAGAGCAGGAAAGCCAAGGACCCTGAACCTAAGGACCTTGGTAATAGTCATGCTTCTAGTCCAGTGCCTCAAACCATCATCCTAGACTCTTTTCTTTAAAAAAAAAAATAGTGTGATAGAGAAGCATATGGCATAGAGAATAGGACCCCAGGCTTGGAGACAGAAGAATGTGAGTTCAAGTCCTATCTTAAAAGTTGCTGGTTTTATGACATTGGGCAAGTAACTTCATCTCTTTGTTTCCTCATTTATAAATATGGATTGAGGCTGGAGAGGACTGAACTTGCTGGCCTTTCAGACACCCAGCTCCAAGTCTTTGATTCTATGAGTGCTTGACAAACTGTTGACTTCTTTAACTTCTTAATTCTGCACCCTATTTTCCAACGTATTTTTCACTGTCCCACCCTTGCACCCACCTTCATTTATTCAACAAATATTTATTAAGTGCTTCCTATATGCAAAGCACTATGCTAGGGACCTTTCAGTGAAACTCCTTGACAGAGAGGGCTTTTTGTATGTATATCTACTTAGTACAGAGCTTGAACATACTAAGCACTTCATTGATTTTTTTTCATTCATTCATTAAAACTACAGCAGGACTCTTTCTCTCCATCTCTGTCTCTCTGTCCTTCTCTTTCTTTCTTTATCTCTCTCTGTCTCTGTTTCTCTGTCTCTGTATCTCTATCTCTGTCTCTCTCTGTCTCTGTTTCTCTGTCTCAGTCTCTCTCTGTCTCTGCCTCTGTGTCTCTGCCTCAGTCTCTTTCTACCTCTATCCTTGTCTATTTCTTTCTCTCTCCTTTCAGTCTGCATCTGCAGTACTTTGCATGGCCATATTTGGCACATAACTAGCACCTTCAATTTTTTTTTATTCATTCATTTATTGAAGCCACTGAATGTCATTGGATATATTGACTTGGTTTATAGGACCTTATCAAACTATAGAATTTCTCTTACTCTTCATTTCTTCATTAGATGCTAACACATAAGGTATGATGGATGACCTCTATCTACAAATGGCTGATCCCAGTGCCTCATAGGGGTCATGGAAGTGACCCTGATTTCTAGAGGAAATAAGCCACAAACACGAGCAGTTTCTAACAAACTGGAATGCCTTGGAGTAGATTGTCCCAATGACAAACTGTGTGCTATCCAAGGCCATCAAATGTGGAGAAGTTCCATCATCACAAGATGATGCATTCTTTGGTGGTTGCAGCCCATGAAATAAAACAACCCCACCAAAGATGTTTCAGAGTGGCTCCCCCAGCTTCTGCAAAAGTTTGCAGGGTGACCACCATTATTTAAGAAATACTCACAGAATGATTAGAGGGAGTATTGCATCTTTTTGATTAGAGAAAGAAGTAACCTTTAGAGTACTACAGGTCATCAAGGCTGGCTATAGTTTCCTATGGATCTGAATGTTCCCTCTGAAAGTGAATATGTTTTGGATCAAGTCAGCAGATAACCAAGCCACCTCTGCAGAAATTATTTGGAGATTCATAGCGGCAAATAAAACATGTTGTAAGAAAACTCATTATTTCTGAGTAAAAATGGACTTTTTTCACTATGGTGCCCTGACCACCACTTGGTTCTCTCTCTACATCATTCAATAGACTACCCTATGTGCTTAGCCCTTCTGTTAGAGAAGCCATAAGTAATGCTTTAAGAAGCAATTCTTTCTCAATTATAATAAAATCTTATTTGTTCCAGGAGACTGCATATTCCAGCAGGAGAAGCCTTTAATAAATTTTTATGATCCAGGACTGACCTGTGTTTTCTCACTCAGAGCTTGTTAAATATAAATTCAGTGTTGAAGTTTATGTTGTTTTTCAGGAAGTACACAAGATGTAGTCTCTGCACGTTGTCAGGTTGCAGGTAAGGGAGTGGGGGGGTGGCCTGGCTTCTCTGGCTTCTGACTTCATTGTCTGGCAATGTCTCACTTCTCTCTGTCCTCACACCTGTGCAGTGCCTCTCTTTTCATGTTGCCATTCTTGTGTGGGGATTGGTCTTTTGCTTTCTTGAGTATTTTATGTCATAGTGCCAAACTTGGGTCTCAAGTAAAATTTTTTAATGACTCCCACCCCCACTGCCACCTGCCCACGCCCAATGGGCAGAAACCAAACTTCCCTGGCCTGGCATTTAGGATCCTACACAACCTGGCTGGCAGCTACTATTTCAGCCCTTTCTGATGTAATTGCAATATAGGCTTTCTGTTCAAAATGGATTATTTGAATGGATCACAAGCTCTCCCATCTGGGAACCTTCACATGTAGTCTCTTCCCTGTGGTTGGATCAGCCAAGAGTAGGGAACCTGCAACCTCAAGGCCATGTGTAGCCTTCTAGGTCCTTGGGTGTGGTCTTTTGATGGAGTCCAAGTTTTACAGAACAAATCCTTTTATTAAGGGGATTTGTTCTGTGAAAAGGTCACAGGTTGCAATCACTAGCCTCTGTCCTCCATCTCTGCTTATGGATATCTCACTCATACTCCAAGGCCCTAGTTAAATGTCACATTCTCTACAGAGTCTTTCATAACCCTCTTAGCTACAAACACTCTTACTGCAATCTTATCTCATTGCTCCTTATCCTACTGGGATACAAGGAATCCTAACTTTTCATGTTCACCTGTGCTCCTCTCACCTTCATGCATCCCCCTCCCCCCATATTATAAGCCCCTTCAGGGGAGGGATCATTTTTATTGATTTTGATTTTGTTGATTTTAATAAGATCTTTGTCTCTTCCCCTGTACCTAGCACAATGCATACTTATCCTAGATGCTTAATAATTGTTTGTTAACTGAATAAATGAATAGAAGGTGCTCATATATTTGCTTGCTTCTTTGAGGATTGGGGGTTTTCCTAATGGTGCAGGTACAAAATGTTTAAATTATTTTCCTGCAAAAATAACAAGAGTATCACACTCTTCGAAACCAAAGAGTTTACAACTAGCATCAGTTCTAAGCATAGACCAAGTAGGTGATAAGATTTGATATAATAAATATGGTAATATAGGATAAAAAGATATATGATAAGATTTGACCAAAGTCTATTGTTTAGACATTTAAGAATATCTATTATTTATTTAATGATATCTATTTAAGATTTATTTAAGAATATCTCCTTGTTGGCCCTATTTATAGTAGGTGAAAATCATTCATTCATTCATAAATTCATTGAGTATTTATTAAATTCCTACCAAGGAATGCTAAGCTCACTATTTTGATATAAAGTATCCAAGGTAACTATTAAAATATAAATATTACGTCAGATAAGAACATATTCATATCTTGTAACTTTTAATGCTTTGATAAAAGCCGGTAACACCTTAGCTCCTTCTACTTGAGCATTCCTAGCAGAAAGTAGGGTTCTATATGCTTGGGACACAGGATAGGTGAGTTTTGATGATGAGGAAAGGTATCCAAAAAAATGTGGGGTGATATTAAGGAGGGCAGCCTTAAGTGGAACAGATACCAAAGACTTGCTTCTCCGAGAAGCAACATAAAGTCCTTGGATGCTTGAAAGAAAGGAAATGACGGAAAGAAGGAAGTTAGCTATTCCAGCCAGGTTGTCAGAATCAACTAGGTAAGGTTAATTGCCAAGCCTGGCAGGCAGTATGGAGTTGTACATTACCCAGATGTAGAGAGAGCAAGGAGCAGAGCTTTGCCAAGCAAGAGTCAGAAGGAAAAAGAAGCAAGAGATGATCAAACAAAGGAAACCAAAGGTCAAAAACCAGAGAGTCAGAAAAAAGAATCATCACATCAGTAGTGATAACAGTTTCAGTAACTAAGGTTTGCAATCTGGGCCAAATGTACTGGAGCTCATCATTTTTGTCTGGGTGACCCATTAATATATCAAACCCAACAAACCCAAAACAGAATACGCGCTCTCCTCTCAACTTTCAGACTCCTTTGTTTCTGTACGAAGTCATTACTGCCGTCCCAGGTACCAAGGTTCATGATACTGGAGCCATCCTTAATGTCTCTCTTTCCCTCACACACCATCTCTGATAAGTTGCCATGTCTTGTCCCTTCTAACTCTAAATGTCTCTTGTATCCTTTTGCTGCTGTCCTCCTGGTTGAGGGACTTGCTGGTCAGTGTTAATGCAGGGTCCACTTCCATACAAGTGAGCCATTGAAGGTAAAAGAGACAGATGTAATGGCAGCTAGAATTGGCCTGACATCATTAGACTTACAGCAGTCTGGTTGTGTTTAGGGGAGAGTTATAATGTCTGTGGGTAATTTTATCAGTGCCTTGTTTCAGCACTGGGATTTAGATTTCAATCTGAGAGTTAAGTCCTAGACCATAGGATCAAAGATTCAGAGACGGGAGGGAGCTTGTAGCCTATCGAGTCCAAATCCTCTCATTTTACAGATGAGGAAACTAAGTCACAGAGAATTCAATGACTTGCCCATGCTACATATCTGTCTGAGATGGAATTGGAACCCTAATCTTCCTGACTCCAGGTGCAGTGCCCAATTTGCCACTCTGTGTTCCCTCTTTGGAGTTGTCCAGGGGGAATTCTTCAGGGTCACACAACCAGGACATATTGAAAGCTAAGAAGTTGGCTTTCTCTCCACTACTCCAGAGATCCTGGGAAGTGATATTCCTGGGATCCCTGGGTCAGTATCCTGCTGTCCTGTTTGCCTCTGCAGCTGTGACCAAGAGAATCATAACTCTTTCTGCAATATTTTCTAAACTAGTCATGTCTTAACTAGACATATCCTCCTCCCTTTCACAAGGAAATGGGGAGTCTGTAACAGGATACAACTTCTGGGTAACATTCATCCTTGGACATATTCTGTGGCTGGGCAATAAGAGACAGCTAGACTTGGGCCTTAGGGGTTTCTGCCTTTGAAATGGGCTGGGTTGGGACTTGAATGCAATGTACACTGGATAGTACATGTGAGTAATGTTTCTGCTTTTAATACTTTAAATCCAATTAAACTGTTTGAATTCCAGGGTGGTGGTGGAAGGGCAATTGATTGATAGCTAAGAAGAGAGGAAGTGGTTAGTAAATGAACAAAGCTAAGAGATTTTATTAGAAAGGCCTAGTACAATGGAAAGAGAATTGGTTTTGGAGTTAAGAGATCCTAGGATCCCATCTGGCTTCTGTCACTATTGGTGGGACAATGTGGGCCTGTCCTGGGTGGTCTCTAATGTCCCTTCCAAGCTCTGGAGCTATGATTCTGTGCTTAATGTTCACACTCACTTTTAGACTGATGTGAGGATTGTCACTTACTAGCTGTATGACCCTGAGCAAATCACTTAATCTTTCTTGTGTTTAGTTTCCTCATCTATAAAATGAGGGGGCTGGATTTAATGGCCTCTAAAGTCCCCTCTAAAGTCTTGTGATAGTATGACCTCATTTATAGTCAAATTCGAATAGTAGTGTCATTGGATAACTAACAAGCAACAGCCTTTAGGGTCCTGAGACAAATGGGCAGCATCATTAATATCCATAGTGCTCCTTGGTTTATAATAATGACCCCTCCCTCCCCCATTGTTTAAAACAAAACACAGCAAAACTGACTAGTGTCTGTTTCCCAAAGTCAACGGGTTAAATTCCTCTACTATGTTTTTGCACAGGCTATCACCCATACCTAGGAATATACTCATTCTTCACTTTGCCTCTTAGAGCATGCATCCCTTTTCAATGCTCAACTCAAAGGATCTCCTCTGTTAATGCTTCTCTGGTCCTTTCAGCTAATGCTAATACTTTGTCCCTTCCCAAATTACTTTGAGTTTCCTTCTCTATGTATCTGTTGCAGCCCCCAATAGAATATAAGCTACTTCAGAGCAAGATCTGCATAATTTTGTCTTTGGATTCCCAACCCTTAACCCAGGGTCTTGCATATAGTAGGAGTTTAAATAAATGCTTACTGCATTTTGTTGTAGGTTTACATCAGCCATTGAAAGAAATTAATTCAGGCTATTCATTGGAAGGTCAAATACTAAAGCTGGAACTTAAATTCTTTAGTCCCATAATGAGAAGTTAGGACTCTTTATGAGCCTGATGTTAGGAAAGATTGAAGGGAAAAGGAAGAAGGGAATGGCAGGGAATGGGATGGATAGATGGTGTCATGGAAGCAAGAACACAAGCTTGGACAGTCTTTGGAAGACAGTGGGGGATAGAAGGGCCTGATGCACTATGGTCCATGAGATCATGAAGAGTTAGGAGTGACTGAACAACAACAACAAAAGCCAGTGCTGGCTCTGAAGTAGTCAGAACAAGCCACAGCTCTCAGCAAATACTAGCAGGATGCTGTCACAGATAGGCAAGTTTGTGGTTCTCAGTGAACCCACCAGAATGTCCCCTTGTAGGAAATGTGTGTACCAACCATGCTTCTCCACTATCCTGAAGGAGGATGGAGATGCACTAAGTGGTCTTGCCTATTCGTAGACTATGGCACCATTTTCTATATTTTTTTCTTTTGAAGACAGAATATGAAAATGTATTAAATATGAGAAAGGAGAGGCAAAGAACCAAAGACAATGCAGGTCAGGAAAAGAGCTGAAAAAGCTGGTTCATCAACTCAAATTCATAGAATGCAGCAGATATCCTGAAAGCATTACAATGTATTGCTCAACATAGATTCTCTTCACCTCTCACTTGGAATGCTGAAAGAACCTGATAAGTCAAGGGCTGCCAACTCACCTTTGCTACATTTCTCCAATATGCCCCCTTCTCTCCTCTGACATTGACACCCCTCTAGCTCAGGCCCTCAGCATCTCATGACTAGACTATTGCAACAGCAGCTGGCAAGTCTGCATGCCTCAAATCTCTCCCTACTCCAATCCATTATCCATTCAGTAGCAGAGGTGATTTTCCTAAAATGCAGATCCAGTCATGTTACCTTCCTACTCAAAAAACTTTTGGCATCCCATTGCCTTGCAGAGCAAATACACAATGCTCTGTTTGGCACTCAAAGCCCTTCATAACCTAGCCCCCTACTACCTTTCCAGTCTTCTTACATCTCATTCCCCAGCATATACTCTTTGATTCAGTAACACTGGCCTTCTAATCATTCCAAGAAGAAGACACTCCATCTCTCAGCTCCAGGAATTTTCTCTGGCTGTCTCCCTTAATGCTCTTCCTCTTATACTCCAACCACTGATCTTTTGTTTTCTTTAAATCCCAATGAAAATCCCACCTTTTCTAGGAAATTTTCTCTAACTCCCATCCATTCCAGTTCTTTCCCTCTTTTTATTATTTTCCCTGTATATAGCGTGCTTTGATCTTTTTTTTGTTTTTGTATTGTCTCTGCCATTACATTGGAGGCTCCTAGAAAGCAGGGTTTGACTTTTGCCTCTTTCTCTATCCCTCTATTTGGTACAGAATCTGGGAAAAAGGTTTTGATTGCTTAATCTTTTAAATAATTAATAGCAAATGTTGATTGACTGATAATCTCTTTCCCTCAGCCTTCAATCTCTCCATGCCCCTATACATCCATCCATTAATCTGTCTATCCATTATCTATCCAAAGATTAGTCAACAAATCTTTATTAAGCACCTGCCAGGTACCATCCTTCACACTTCTGCCATACTCTAATGTTACCTAAGGATAGATATGATCACCCCTCTGTTCAGAAAACTTCCATGGCTCCTTACCAATGAATATTACCTTAACAATAACTTACCAATGAAAATCTAAACCCCTTAACCAGCCATAGATGGCTCTTCATCATCATATGCCAACCTATACTTGTAGTCACTATCCTTTCTTGTGTGTGAAACTCAAGCAACCCAGGTAACTGGACTGCTCTGTTTCCCCAATACATCTTGCCTTTTTGCCTTTGCTCAAGCTGTTTCCCGTGTCTGTAATGCCCTTCTACTCCATGTCTACCTGTTGACATTCTACCCATCCTTCAAGATCTAACAAGGGACTTGAAATGAGAGGACTTGGATTTTAATCCTGGTTCTGCCATTCATTATCTGTGTGACCCCAAGCAAGTCACTTTGACTTCTCTAGGCCTCAGTTTCCTAATCTGGAAGATGAGGGGATAAGGACTAAATGATCTCTAACATTTCTTCTAGCTTTAATAGGGTGGGAAAACACTGGACTCAGAGTCCATAGGTCACTAAACTTCTATCTGCTTTACTTCTCCCATTGATAAAATTAGGATAACAATAGCACCAAGTCCTCAAGGGCTATTGTGGGGATAAAATGAAATGATATTTCTAAAATGCCTCGTAAACCTGTAAGTGCTATATAAATGCTAGCTGCGGGTGCTGCAGCTGCTGCTGCTGCTATCACTTAGAAATCAAGGTGTTGTGTCTGGTACCACTGCAATACTTCAGAGATCTGAGATTTCATCTGGATGGGTCCTGCCAACACCAAGGTAGAGTATAGCCGCATCTTTCACCTAAGCAGATGTTACTATTAAGTAGCTGTGGCTGAAAAAGCCAACCCCTTCAGGTCAGCCTTCTGGTGGTGAACCATTGCATCTGCATTTAACTTCTTCAGTCCCTATGATTGGTAGATGAGCTTTTCCAGCTTCCTAGGCTCAGCCAGGATTGCAATACACTGATATAGCCCTCAAGGACTCATAGTCACCTTGGTAGCATGGTGAGAAATCGTAGGGCTTAAGTAGAGAGTTTCACGACTGCGTGAGTAAATATGACTCAATTCAAGAAGACTTTATTAAGCAAGGCTCTGTACTAAGTTTGGGGGTAAAGGTGGGCCTGCCTCTAACTTGTTAATGCAGCTTTGAGGTTGAAACTAAAGGAGGCACTCTCAGTCAGTCACAGTTAACAAAAGGGGGTTCATTGAGTCATAATGTAGAAAGGTACTCCAGTACATACCATGGGAAACCCTACCCGCCTCCCCACCTAGGGCAGAGCATGGAAATTCCCACTGCTTCTGCCACCCACCAAGTCTGAAGAGCAACGACCTTAGGTGACCAGGAAGTCATGCCAATACAGCCAGAGTATAACAGAGGCCTCTGGGAAAAGTAAATCCTGAGGACAACTTTACAGGCCTTCAGAGGACAATTAGCCTAACCCGTGTTGGGTTGGAAGTGGGCACTTCTAGTAGATGGTGGTCCTATCATATTGGAATTATAAAGACAAAAAAAAAAACCCAACAATCCCTTCCCTCAAGGATTTTATATTCTAATAAAGGTATTATTAACGGTAAATACCAAACATATGCAGGAAATAAACAGAGTCATTTTCAGGGGAAAAAGGGTTGAGAGAGTGCTAACAATTGGGATTCAGCCCATCAATAAATATTTATTAAGCACCTATTATGGGCCAGGTACTGTGTTAGAATTAGTATATAAAGGGTATCTATCTATCTATCTATCTGTCTATCTGTCCATCCATCCATCCATCTATATATACACATACATATATATACCAAAGAAGCTAATATATACATACACACACGTGTGTGTAGATGTGGTATGTATGTATAAGCACACAAAAATAGGTGTATATATGTGTATACATAGATACATACAGGATCCAGGATGAGTTCTTTAACCTCTCAGGGCTAAATTCTCTAAGACTATATGTAGGTTGAAGAGGACATCCTAAGCTGCTTGGCAGAGGAGCCTGCTGTCCACCACTGAAAGCACAGGTTCAGTGCCTGTCCCTCTACTAACCAGGTTTAAATGTGTGATGCTGTTAAGATTCAAACTGAAACTTAACTTTGGATCCCTGGGGTATACCCATCACTCATACACATACACACACATATACATCATATACATTGCATGTACATGTACATATATGTACATAGATTATATATATATATATATATATGGTTTATTAGAGGTATTCTTTCACAGACAAAGTAAAACTATGGAAGTATACTTTTACTACTTTATTTACTTCTACTTTATAATACCTATTGAAAGAACTGAGCATTTGTAAATCATGGGGAACACTGGGATATCATTCCTAAAGAAGGCTTAGCCTGACCAGGGGATAATGGAAGGATTAAGCAAACTGCATTTCTTAACATGAACAATACAGCTAACAAGCAAAAACAAAATTTTCTGATGGAGTGAAGATTCAGCAAAAACCTGTTTAACCAACAGAATGAAAGGTTAAAAATGAGTCTATAAGGCAAGTCAGGGTGCAAGGCCCAAGAAACAGACTGAAAGAGGTGCCTAATGATGGCCAGGATGACGATTTTTTTCTGATAATCTATTTTAAGGGTTTTCCTGAAATGGGAAACTTCATTATCTTAATCCAATAAACCATATTGACCCCAAAGATGTACAAAGTGCAAAGAAGGCAAGGAAAATACTGAATTCTACTTTGCAACTCCTTGCAAAGACCTTCCATCAGAAGTTCCCCTTTTTCTTGACAAGAATGCTCATGTTCTAAGCCATATTATACTTTGGCAGACTTCTTATTCTTTTTCCACCCTCTTTCCCGTAGTCCCTTCTTCCCCCTAAATTTCCAACGAAGGTTGGAAAACCCGCCAACACCTTCCCATCTGACTTCTCCTTCCCCCTCCATTACCACCCACCTTTCAATTCCCAGTTCAACAAGTTTTGAGTTCTGGATAAAAACAGATTTTTTTTCACTTTGAAGAAAACACTCTCTGTTTTTTGATGGCATCTCCAGTGTCAGATGAAATAGACTGGCCTTTGTTGCTTTGTCCACAGTAAAAGATTACATGTGGTCCCCTCATGTGGGGGTGGTGTCAGAAGGTGATGTCACATTAGTTGACACAGTATAAGGAATGCATTGTCTGGACTATGGCTTTTAGAGAAAGTAATAGGACTCTTCAAGGAGCAGGGCAGCATACATTGCAGTACAAAACTCTTGAGATTCTGGATCCACTGAATCTTACTTAACTCGGCAAAACCATAACTATCTAGAAGCTTCTCATGCAGATCCTCTGCCCTTTATAGATCCAATTCCCAGATTTTAAAGAGGGCCACAAAAATTTGTAATCCAGGAGAATTTATCTCTCCTGGGTGGTATATTTTGCATGCATAAGTACAGGAACACAAACACATATGCGTATGTGTGCACACCTATACACAACCTTAGAGTCTCGGTTGTCTGACTTTTACGTCAGCTTCTAAAACTGGAGGTATCCCAAAATACAACGGGCTGTCCTGGGAAGGAGTTGTTCCCCTTCACTGGAGCTCTATAAAAAATGACACCCAAGACACTTATCCTCAATTGGCTTGCCTTCCCCCTCTCAAAAAAGAAAAAGAAATGACAGTCGATAAGTATATTGTAGTTGGTTTTTTTTTTCTTCAAGTATGGGACTAGATGGCTGCTGAGGTCTCTTCCAGTTCTAAAATGGTGTGATTCTATAATTATGTAAAGATTGCAAAAAAATAGTTGGCTCAAATAGGGAAAGGGAGAAGGGGAAAGAAAGGGTAGAAAAATAAGACCTCACATTCCAGTAATTTGTTTGTCAGTGTCTCTACATATCTTCCAACTTCTCAGATTTCTTAGCATCCTTGCAGGCAGAGCAGGTATCATTGTAAGTACTTTACAGATAAGGAGAATGAGGCCCAGAGAGATTAAGGTCATTCATTTCACAAATTTTACTGACTTCACTGTTTGAAGGTGAACCTACCTGCCTGATACCTTCTTCCTCTCCGATTTCCCCCATCCCCACCTTTCTGGTAGTGGGCTCCATAGATTCATAAAAACACAGATATGGAAGGGACTTCATAGGTACTCTGGTCTAACTGAGACCCAGAAAGATTAAGTGACTTTCTCAGTGTCATTCAGGTAATAAGTGCTAGAGTCTAGATTTCTATCCAGGTTCTAAGACCCCAAATTCAATATTTCTTTTAAAATTAAATTAAATTTTATTTTATTTTTTCAAGGGGAGAAGGCAGGGCGATTGGGGGTTAAGTGACTTGCCCAGGGTCACATGGCTAGTTAAGTGTCTGAGGCCGGATTTGAACTCAGGCCTTCCTGATTCCAGGGCCGGTGCTCTATTCACTGAGCCACCTAGCTGCCCCCTATTAAATTTTATTTTTAAAAATTATCAGGCATTTTTTCTCCCTTCTGCCCCAGAGAAAAGAAAACAAAATTCTAATCGCAAATATATATAATCAGGTAAGATAGATCCTCACATAGTCCATGCCCCAAAATGTGAGTTTCATTCATTTAAATCATTATCTTGTGATCATGAGGTGGGCAGAATTCTTCATTCTTTATTCTCTGGGATCATAGCTCACCATTTCGTGATGGAGGGTTCTTAACTCTTTAAAAATTCTTCACTTTTACAATGTTGTTGTCATATATATAGATATATAAAATCACATATGTAAATGATGGAGGTAAATATGAATGTATATAAATGACATATATTTACATCTATTGCTCTGGTTTTGCTCGCTTCATTCTACATCAGTTTATACAAACCTTCTCAGGCTTCCCTGAGACTATTGCTTCCATCATTTCTTACAGCATAATTGTCTTCCATTGTACTCATACTATAATTTGTATAGTCATCCCCCAATTTAGACACACCTCCTCTGTTTCCAGGTGTTTGCCACTACAAAGAGGTCCTTGGGGTTGTTGTTGTTGTGTTTGTCCTTCCTTTTTGAAGAGAACCATGACATCAGGGAAATGATCACATGACTTGCAGTTGACTTTGATTTGAGTGAAGGAGGGCTGTGCGAAGTCACCAGCATCACCTTCTCCTCCAGAGCCATCTGGGTCCAATGACCAGATATTCATCAGGATGACTGGAGATGACCCAGTGTGTGCATGTCTGTGTATGTGTGTGTGTGTGTGTGTGTGTGTGTGTGTGTGTGTCTGTGTCTGTGTGTGGGCATGTGTATGTACATGTGTGTGCTGGGGGGCGTGTTAGGAGGAAGTTGTGTCAGCAAATATTTTCATTATGTTAAACAAAAAATAAAAAATAGGGGAAATTGTTTTTTACATGCAACTGGGAAATAAGATATACAGGTACTGGGGTATAGAAATCCATCTTGCCCTGCTAGAAAGTTAAGGGGGGAATTGGGGGAGGATATAGGAGAGAATAGATTGGGGGAAGGGGGTATTCAGTAGGCTTACTATCTTGAGGTGGGGTAGCGGAAAGATGGGGAGAAAATTTGTAACTCAAAATCTTATGGAAACGAATGCTAAAAACTAATAATAAATAAATAAATTGAAAGGAAAAAAATTGTTTATGACTAAGCCTTATAATTTCTTTTATTTTAAATTAATTTATATTATTTTTTGGTTGCCTATATTATTTTCCCAGTTCTGTTCACTTTGTTTTGCATCAGTTCTTTTTTTTTTTTTTTTTTTTTTT
>CM053601.1:129580700-129623164 GCA_028646575.1 Pseudocheirus occidentalis | reverse complement strand
CCCTCTCCTCTCCTCCCCTCTCCTCTCCTCTCTTCTCCTCTCCTCTTCATATTATCTGATACAATCCTATCATATCTGCATGGGAGGCAGTGTGCAGGGTACAGGGCATACAAAGACAAAGATGAAAAATAGTCCATATCCTCAAGGAGCTTATATTCTACCAGAGTAGAGGATAGAAAGGACCAAGAAAGGAACAGATCAGTCTTGGACTAGAGAAGGCATTCATGGGCTGCAATAGGAGGTTGGCTTGGGAGGAAGCATAAAATTGATTCTTAGTTTTGGAAGGATGCGAGTGCCAGTCAAAGGAAATGTACTTAGAGGGTTTGGGGGGTTCACTGAAACTATTTTGTATACACAATATACAATACATTTTTTATATACAATAAGAATGATGAAAGAGTTATCTAGCTGTAGTGGCCATTATATGAAGGATGGTTTGGTTCAGAAAGAGATGTGTCAAAGAATCTTATAGCCCTGTTGAGGCAGGGGAAAGATTCCAGAAAATCAAACTGAAATCAGTATGTTAACAAACACTTATTAGGTGCCTACTATGTGCCCAGTACTGTGCTAAGAGCAAGGAATGAAAACAAAAGCAGCAGACTATCCTTGCTCTGAAGGAGCTCACAGTCTAATGGGGAAGACAACATGCAAACAGGGTATGAAAAGAATAAAACAGAGATGATTGCCAGGGAGAGTCACTAGAATTAAGGAGGATCAGAAAGGCTTTCTTGTAGAAGGTGAAATTTTAGCTGGGAAGTCAGGGAAGCTAAGCAGCAATGATGAGGGAAATTCCAGGCATGGGGAAAAGCCAGTGAAAATTCAGAGTCAATTGGGGAATTTTGTTTCCTGAATCCCAAGAGCGAATTTCTTCTGCCATGTACTATTATGTCCCATCTCATTTTTTTCCTATTTCATCCAAATGATCACAGATGGCTTTGTGATTGTTGGAATATAGGGACCACCCCATGGAAAGGAGGAAGTTCCAAAGTCATCCCACAGCCCAAAGCATAGGATTTTCTATCTTGGACATGTTTACATGGATGTTCCATAGGTATCTCAAACAAATCTATTCCAAATAATTCATTTCTCTCCCAACCCACCTAGTCTTCAAAGTTCACTATTTCCATTGAAAGTACTGCTAACTGGGGTGCTATGTAGTGCAGTGAATAGAGCACCGGCCCTGGAGTCAGGAGGACCTGAGTTCAAATTCGGCCTCAGACACTTGAGACACTTACTAAGCCGTGTGACTTTGGGCAAGTCACTTAACCCCACTTGCCCTCCAAAAAGAAAAAAAAGGAATTAAAAAAAGAGAAAGTACTGCCAACTTTCTGGCCACACAGGGTCACAACCTTTACATCATCCTCTGTTCTTCACTCACCCTCACCCCTCATATGCAGTCAGCTGCCAAGTCTTGCTCATTTGTCCACCATAATACCTCTCCCTCTTTCTCTATTCACACAGACACTACCTAGTCTAGGCCCTCTTGCCTGTACAATTTCAGTAGACTCCCATTCACAGGACAGCTTCAACCAACTAGCAACTGGCACTGAGTAGTAAATTCCTACATGGTTGTTCAACTGAATTGAACCTTCCTCTCTCATCTAAACCCAGACTGGCAGCACCAAGAAAAAAGTCCCCTTCCCTCTCCAGTACTCTACTACTGTGACTGAAATGTCAAAGTCATAGTGACCTAAAGATCATAGGTCCGCAGAATATGAAAAGTGGCAGAGTATTTAAAAATTTAGTCGAAAAACCTGAATTTTTAGTGGTGGAAACGTAGACTCAGAGTTAAAATGACTGTTCAAGACCACATGACCAATAAGTGACAGAGTCAGGATTTGAACCCAAGTCTCCTGACCACGTAAATTTCTTCTCAAATAGCCACTACTAGGACCTATCCCTCATCTGTCTCTGTGCTCATGAATAAATTTTTGCCTGCTGGTGGTTTCATTGCACTTGGGATTCTCAAAGGTCATTTGGACCCCAACCAGACAGTTCGATTTTTCGTCTTCCTCCCTTGTCCACTTCCGCTTCTGGCAGTCACCTTCTCCCCTCCCCATCACCCAGAACATATGCTGACTCATGAGAGGTGCTCAGAGCATCTGAATGGCCTCTCAGGGGAATGGCCTCTGACAGGCAATTTCAGCTGCTCCTTAAGAGGAGATGAATTGGCAGCCTTTGCTTTATAATTTCCTAACCACTTTATGTAATCAAGGTTTTTGCTCAAGCACAATTACTTTTCAGAGTAAAAATGTGGTGCATTTAAATTCTCCATTGCTCTTTATTTTCTCTTGCCTTTTGCCAATGTAAATAGCCCTCCCTGGCTATTTTTAGAGTTTGTGGAAGCACATATATTAGACTTTGAGCAGTCACTGAATTGTGCACAGAAGCTTTTGCCTAACAGGGCTTAACTGCTTATTCAAAGGGGCAATCAAATGTACTGATGGGTAAGAAGAAGGAGTGGAAGTAGTGGAGAATAGGACGGATGGAGCCCTTTATTTCATTCCTTTCTATCCCCTTGAATATGTCGTGTTCTGTACGGTAGTTATCTGTATTTGTCTTTTCTTCTTACTTAAGGAAAAGAGCCTATCCAATCTGCTCCCCTGTCAGCTTCAGGAAGGCACGGGTTATGTAAGATCTAAACTCTGAACCACCCCCTTCACCAATATATACACACACAGACACATGTAGCAAAGTACCCTGAACACGGAACATGTTTAATAGCTCTTCGTTAGATGAATTAATGAACAAAGATGCCCAGACAAACTCTGTTCTAGAACCTCCTTATATCTTTCTTCATTTTATTTAATGATAACATTGTTCTTGGATTGTTAAACATCAGATAATTCATACATATTTGTTAAGCACCTACTATGTAGGGCAGCTAGGTGGACGGATAGAGCACTGGACCTGGAATCAGGAAGTCTCGTCTTTCTGAGTTCAAATCCAACCTGCCCATCCACACAGAGAAGACCAAGTGGATGCAGAGTGCCTATGGCTAAGACTGCAACACATATATAAGTGGATTCCCTCTGGAGCTTGTCCCACAAAAAAAAAATTATATCTGAGATAGTATAGATGAACAGTGATCTAGGCCCATAGTTAAAGAGTTTAAGGAAAGCAGGTTAGCTTGCTTCTGGGAAACTGGAAAGCTTTTCTACTGACCCCAAGTTTCACATAATAGCAAAGGCTTATCTTCCCCAACAAATATTTTTTTTACTGCTATTGCTAAATAACAGTGAGACCCGGAATACCACTGCTTCTGAAGAACTAAAGATAAGCATAAAAATGCAGAGGGCAACAGAGGGCACATATAATGAGTATGATCAGGCTTCAACCCATAATCAATAAGGAGCTCTGAAGAAGAGCAGGAATAAATGATATTAGCAAGGGATTGTATGACAGAATGAGGTGGTCTGGTCTTGTGGAGGGGGTGAGGGATGGCAAGAGAGCTCCACCCATACCTGTTGATGTCAGGAGAAAGTTAGAAAGGCCTACAGCATGTTGGGTGGACTCCTTGAGGATAACTTTGAGGAACATATAGACTAGAGTCACAAAGGATAGACACACATGGATGGGATGGGATCTACATCATGGAAGGGAACTCCTGAATCAATAATATCACAGACCCATTTGAATATTTGAGAGTATGTATTCAATGCTAGATCTTCATATATATGTGCTATGTGAATATATGTTAAGATTTATCTTAGGTTGGGGCAGCTAGGTGGCACAGTGAATAGAGCACCAGCCCTGGAGTCAGGAGGACCTGAGTTCAAATCTGGCCTCAGACACTTAACACACACACACACACACACACACACACACACACACACACACACACTAGCCGTGTGACCTTGGGCAAGTCACTTAACTCCAACTGCCCTCCCCCCCAAAAAAATGTCAAAAAAAAAGGTTTATCTTAGGTTGTAAATTTTTAAGGACATCTGATTAATTTTTTTATTTACCCATCCAAAAAGGGTCTTTTAGTGCCTACTCTGTAATAATAATAATAATAACCAACATTTTAGCTTTAAAGTTTGTGAAGTATTTTCTATACATAATCTCTTTTGAACCTCATTCCAACCTGATATAGGGATAATTATCCTTATTTCATACCTGAGGAAAAGGAGTCTCAGAAAAGCTAGATGACTTGTCCATGATCACATAGCTGATGAATATCTTAGGCAAGACTTAATCTTAGATCTTCCTGATCAGAGTACCTCTCCTCCTCCCACCCTGCCACTTCCCCAGCATTCCATGCAATACTGCAGGTACAAGGCAAGCTTGAGTTATGAAGACAATGAAACAGTCCCTCCCATGGGAAATTTACACACTACACTTGGGCAATACAACATGTATTAAATAAGAACAAACATTAAATAAGAAAATACAAGGGAATTTGAGGAAAGTGAGAGCATTGGTATTTATGGAGATGAAGAAAGGTAGTAGCTGACAACTGAGATGAGCACTGAAGGAAGAAAAAGCATTCTGAAAGACTGAAAGGAGAAGGGAGTAGATTCCAGACATCTGGGACAGCTTGTTTTATTGCTAAGAGGCAAAAGTAGGGACGCTGAGCGACAGTTCAGTTCAGCCTTCTAGGCTATGGGCAAATAACTGGTGTAGTGGAAGAAATCTCGGAGTGGAAGCTAGAAGATCTGGACTGTAGTCTCTAATCTGTCATGAATACATGGTGTGACTTTGGACAAGTCACCATCTCCTCAGGTCCCAGCTTCCTTAAAGTATCTATAAAATAAGGAGGTTAAATGGCCTGATCACTAAAGTTCCTTCCAGCTCTAACATTAATTCTGTATTCTAGAACCTGGTCTTGATCATTCGGTGCTTTGATATATGTATGTGTCAGTGTATGCACGCATGCACGCATGCATGTGTATACATATGTGTATGTATATGTAGATTTGTATGTGTGCATGTATATACATATATACACATATATACATACAATATGATATATACAGAAAATAGAGACTAGGTTATAGTGCTTAGAATTGTAATATAAATTTACATATTACACATAATATAGAATATATTGCTATATTATATATCACTATATAAAAATATGCAGCAAGGGTGGGGAGCCTGTGGCCTTGAGGCCACATGTGACTCTCTAGATCCTCAAGTGTGGCCCTTTGATTGAATCCAAAGAGCTGTGAAGTTTGGATTCCGTCAAAGGCCCACAATTGAGAACTTAGAGGGCCACATGTGGTCTCAAGGCTACAAGTTTCCCACCCATTAGGCTAGAGAACATAGAATTATAATAATATAGCAATATATAATGAAAGCTCTATTATTATAATTTTATGCTTTATAACCTAGTCTCTGATATTTTATATACTATACGCTATTTTGTATACTCTGATATTATATGTATAATATGTAGTACATAATAGAGTATATTGCTATATTATTATAATTGTGTTCTATAGCCTAGTCTGATATCTTTCAGTCTACGTTATAAGGTCCCTTTAAATTGTGACCTCCTGTTTTTAATATTCAGAAAATTCTTCTAACTTTAACATTCTAATGTGTTCTAAGGTCCCTTGCACTTCCACTATTCTATGTTTTATGTTTCTGTTAAATGTCATTGGTGATAATATGTAGGGGGGGGGGAAATCCCTCTATTTATTTGCTCTCCAGCTCTCTCCCTTCTGAGCATCTAGTTTTCCTAGTTTGTGATTTCATTTGCTTTTTTTCCTTGTCTCAAATATTAAGAAGTTTGGATTTTTTCGTTTTTCAAATGCACAACCCTCTTTTTATCTGCAAAGAGTTTTGAAGTTAGAAAAAGCCACAGAAAGAGGTGTGAACAGAGAGCAACACGGCTGTTCTAATTCACAGGAGCAGGATACAATTTAAAGGGACTTTTCTCCTTTTTCAGTGTTATTTTAACCTGGTTACAGGGATCAAGAAACGTCTGATTTAAAGGTCACTTGTAGTTTCCTTTACCTACCCCAAAAGTAAATAATTGAAAATCCAACACTAAGTATTTTTTCTTGGCTTAAATACTTGGCACATGTCAAATACATGTTACTTTAAACAAAGACCTTTAAGTTGATGTTTAGGACACAACGTTTCTTATTTTTGTGCAAGCATTCCAGTTTTAAATTAGCTTCATGAAATAAGAACCCACCACTAAGTTTGGACAAGTGGGTGTAAATGAAGTCAAGTATATATTTGATTCTCCTCTGGGGACTGGTGGTTATTGGTATGATCTTGGGACAGGATAAAATTCCCATACAGAGAATAAGCCAGGCCCATAGAGCAAACTCTAGGCCACACAGAAGTTATTCCTGGAGTAAAGTGACATGCCAACTTTTATCTCAGGTCTCTTCCACCATCATCACTAAGACAGAAGTGAACTTCACAAAAGTGAAATTGCCCCCAGAGATGCGGAGCTCATTGTTTCCAAATCCAAGAGCTTCAGCAAAATAGCAGAGAAAAGCTAAGGTTCTGAAATAAGAATGTTGCTTTAGTCCAAGCTTCTAACTGAGCCCACTAGTGAAGCAAAACAAGGTAAAAACCTAGCTAGGGAACCCAGAAGATAGCCTTTGGCATGTTGAGTGAAATGTTAGTGGCCTTCTTTTCTTTGCACGTGTATTGTGGTGTAGTGGGGAAAATCTTTGATTTTCCCCTCATCTTTTAATTATTTTCCAAGTGGCCTGGAGGAAACCTTGCCTCTTCTTGGCACTTCCTTTTTCTCCAATGTGGATTGAAGCGGTTAAGCTAGCCATTGGATGAGGTGCTTTCAAAGCTCCAATTCCTCTAAAAACTGCAACATTCTGAATGTCCTGAAGGGGGTGCCCCCATCCTTCCAAAGGACCAGAGAATCTGGCAGCCTTTATTTGAGGATGAAGAGTTGTTTTTGGGGAAATTGAAGCTGTCTCCAAACTAAGGCTAAAAAATCAGGGGCAGACTTGCAATCTTTCTCAAAGGATCACAATTCTTGGAATCTTCAGCAATGAACAGGACTTTGTAAACCATCTAGTTCCATTTCCTAAATTTGTTTTCTTTTAAAAAATGAGGTTTTTGTTTTTTATCACTTTCATTTTAAAATATATCTATTCTTATCCTCCTCCTCTACCTAGGGAGTCACTCCTTGTTAACAAAGAAAGGGGTAAATGATATAGTTCAGCAAAACTCACCTATATTTCTTTTTAAAATCAACTTTTTCAGTAAACAAAAAAAATCTATTTTCTCTCTCTCCTACCTCCCCCACTAACTATATATGTAAATAAAAGAAAAACAAAACTCCTGTAATAAGCATGCATAATTAAGCAAAATAAATTCTTAAAGTACCATCTCAATCTGTCAGTAAATCAGTACAAATTTACTGTGAAATGTGCTAGGGGTACAAAGATAGGCAAAAACACAGTCCCTGATCTCGAGTCTTATGGGAGAGATAACATACCAACAACTATGTACAAACGAGCTACATATAGAAGAAATTGGAGGTAATCAACAAAAGAAAATGACTGGAATTAAGGGGAATGTATCTTGTTCTGCACCTTGAGTTAATGATTCATAATTGGTTCTCTAGAACTTTGGGTGGAAAACTATCAAACGTTTCAATGTAATCTAAGAAGATTTGCAGTGTTCCTGCATTTCTGCCAAGAAGGAAGGACATGCATTTTCCCGTCTCTCCTTTGGGGCCAGTCTTGGGTGGTCATTAGAATTGCACACCATCTACTCCCCTAATTTACAGATAAAGCATCCAAGGCAGAGAGCAGCTGAATGATTTGCTCAAGGTCATATGGTGGATCTTTTCAGTAATCACCTGCAAGGTTCAAGGGAGTTGGTAGCTGGGATCTGCTTTTGCCATTTGTCACAGTCTAGAAAGCTCCATACGCAGAGCAGATGGCATGAGAAGCCCAGGGCAGAGCCCTTTGAAACATGTCTTTGCCCAAAGACTCCTTGTCAGAATCAGCTGCATGACTGTTCTCCCATAGCCATTATTCTGACCCTTTCATAAGCCCTGTGCAGATCCTGGCTTCCCACTTTATACCTCAGGTCTCAGCTGGGAAATCCCGGCACTCTTCTTTTCCTTTCCCTTCCATCTGATGCTCAAGTCCTGAAAACCACCTTATAAACGGCTTGCTCCTTGCGTGTCCCTTCCGTCTCCCACTTTCTTCTTCCTTCCTGCAGCATCAATCTCTATGCACTCTCCTGCTTCTCTATCCTAGAGCTCTCACTCCTCCACAGCTAGGTCTAGAGATAATTGAATCATGAGATTCAGAGCTAAAGCAGCCATAGGGAACATGGTATCCAAACCTTTCCTTTTGTTTATTTGGTACATAGGAGAGCTTGGCATAAAGAGTTTCTTCTTCCAAAGTTGTCTGTACCAATGGAATCGCAAAACAGATACTCAGACACAAGTAGATTGCAAGGTCCTTGAGTGCAGGGGCCGTTTTTTTGTCTCCTTTTGAATCCCTAGCTCTTAGCACAATGCCTGGCACTGGTAAGTGCTTAATGAATGTTTATTGAATGAATGAATATGTGAGACTGTGCATGTGTATGTGTGTGTAATTATATATATACATGCATATATAAATGAAACCTCAAAACTATATATATGTGTATATGTATACACACATATATTCCATGCCTTTGGATTTTATACTGCAGATGCTAGATGTTTAATAAATACTTTTAAAATGAAATAGAATTAAATTTGATTCTTAATTCCTTTATTAAAATGCAAGCTCCTGGAGATTAGAATTTATTTTGGTTTTGTCCTTGTGTTTCAGCCTGTGGATAGCTGAGTGGTGCATAGGATAGAGTGTGGGGCCTCCTTGTCCTTGAGTTCAAATGCAGCTCCCCCAACCACTCTCATAACAAAGCACGGTGTTTCAGAAATATCGCCGGACCTCAACTCAGAGGACCTGGGCTCAAATAACAACTTTTTCACTTGCTACTAATATGATTTTAGGAAAGTCACAATCTTTCTGGGTCTTGTTTCCTTAGCTATAAAATAAGGAGTGGAATCAGAAGAAATTATTTCTGACGTCCCTCCCAGCTCTAAATCTATGAAGGGCACAGGGTGCTCAGGAAGGCCCAAGTCCAAATCTGGCCTCAGATAATACTTTTAACCCTGGGCAATTCGCCTAACCACTTTCAGTTTCTATTTCCTCATCTGTAAAATGGGGACAATAATAGATAGGATCTACCTTAAAGAGTTTTTTGTGAGAAGCAAAAGAAAAACACATAGAAAGCAGTTTGCAAACCTCAAAGCATTACATAAGTAATTATTAATTATTATAATAATTATGTTATAATGGTATAATTATCATAATAAAAGCGAATGTTAATGGCATTAATAAAAATTATCATTGTCATTGATTATGGTGATGATGCCATCAATGAATGGTAAGGCAGAAAGAGGAGATGGGCTGTTAACATGGAGAGAGTGAGGGACAATCATAGCAACTAGGATATATTATCCTATATTATGCTATATTAATATGGAGTATATTATAATAGCTACAGTTATAGGTATTATTATTGTTCTAAATCCTATGAAAGGAAAATACTTCAGCAAAATTTACTGACCCAGAACCACTTACAACATCCCACATAACAACATGCAACATTCCGTACTCATCCCTCTCACTCTTCCCCCCCACCTCTTTATCTACCAAAATGAGAGGAGAGAAATACGCTTTACTGTTGTTTCTTAGTCAATCCTTTCATTTTGCAGGTGAGTAGGCAAATCGAGTCAACAAACATTTATGAAGCACTTACTGTATGTATACCAGGCATACTCAACAATGCTAAGCACTGCAGAAACAAAGAGAGAAAAAAGACAGACCCTGTTCTCATGGAGTTCACGAGCTAATTTGGGGGGGAGACAACATACAACCACCTTCAAAGAAGATATGGACAGATACCATATTTTTAAAAAATAAAGTCAAAGCAGATATAGGCAGGATAAATTGTGAAGATAGAAATGTTAGTTTGGTTTGGCTTTTTTTGCTCTTTGGAGGGGGGAAGGTAGGGCAATTGGGGTTAAGTGACTTGCCCAAGGTCACATGCCTAGTTCTTTGTGTTAAATGTCTGAGGCCGGGTTTGAACTCAGTTCCTCCTGACTATGGGGCTGGTGCTCTATTCACTGTGCCACCTAGCTGCCCCTAGGCAGGATAAATTGGAGGAAATCTCAGAGGCAAGGCATTGAGAATAAAGAGGGTAAACTAGCAGCATGTTATCAGGCAAAGAGACTGCTAAGGTCTAAAGTACTGTATGGCTGGTACTGGCTAGCTGTAGTGGACCATATGAAGCAGTCTCCATTAAAGACAACACCGGACCTAGAATAAGCTTCCCAGAACTGAAAGTGTCATGACCCCAGGGCATGGTCTCTGGTCCAGTAGGTAAAGAGGCAGGAGGCAGGCAAAGAGAGGAGAGTGTGTTTAATAAATACTTTTAAAATGAAATAGAATTAAATTTGATTATTAATTCCTTTATTAAAATGTAAACTCCTTGGGATTAGAATTTTTTTTGGTTTTGTCCTTGTGCTTCAGCCTGTGGATAACTGGGTGGTCCATAGGATAGAGTGTGGGGCCTCTTCATCCTTGAGCTCAAACCAGCTAGGTGACCCTGGACAAGTAGCTTAACCCTGTTTGACGCAGTTTTTTCCTTTATATAATGAGCTGGAGAAGGAAATGCTAAACCACTCTGGTATCTTTGCCAAGAAAACCCCAAATAGAGTCACAAAGCGTCAGACACAATGAAACAGCACTGCCATCTGTATATGTATACACTTGTCTCCTCTATAATCACTTATGGCAAGGACTATGTTGAGTTTTGTTTTTGTATCTTCAACACTTAGAATAATAAATCAGCCACTAAGTATTTATTCAGTCTAGAATACACAGGCCCTGAAAAATGCTTGTTGACTGCCTGATTCATTAGTAGCTCTCCTGAGTGGCTTCTAGGGGATCTCCTGTGACTCTGAAGCTGTTCAGAAGAGTACCAGAAGGGAATACAAATGTATATATAAGTATACTTACACATATGTCTAAATATCTAAGCATATGTGCATATGTGTATATAGAGGGTATAGAATGAATTGAATACGAAGGAATGATACTTCAAAAGGCGAAATTCTGAGGTGCGAGAGGACTAGAATGAGAGGAGACAGGGAGAGACAAAATGGGGTTAATCATCCCATATAGAAGAGGCAAGGGATAACTGTTACAACTTTACTTTCATTTACTCTCATTGAATTTGGCTTAGGGAAGAAATGGCATAAATGCTAAACTGGGCATCATGCCACACAGGAGAGTAGGGGGCATGGGGATGAGAAGGAGGATGATGGAGGGGAGGGCAGGGTCTGGGGGAGGGATGCTGGAAGCACACACTTCAGTAAAGGACAGGGACAGGGTAGAGAATAGAACAAGGGGGGAGGGATAGGAAGGAGGGACATATGATCACTGTCACAATATGTCCACTATAAAGATGTCCTGTATAATCACACAAAAAAAGATTTCTCCAGTTTCCCTAAAAAAAAGAGTACCAGACACTTCCCAAGGTTTTGTGAAGGAGAAGGACTCCTAGTTGTATTTTAAAGGCTAGGAGGAGCACAGCTTGGTGTTCCAAATATGGGAAATGGCCTGAGGGGATGTGAGAGGAGAGAGGATAAGCAAGAGCATCAGAAAGTTTTGCGGGACTGGAACAGAGGTTGTTTGCATGGAAGTAATAAAATTCTGTTCCCAAGGGAGAAGTAGGTGAGGAGGAGGAGGTTTATGCAAGGTCATTTTGCAGAAGATCAAAACTGACAATTTTAGGGTCCTGCATAAAAAATGCAAAACAACGTTCTGTTTTAAGAACATCTTTAAAATGGCAATAAATTTCCTCTGACAGAAACTCAGTCAAGTCCAGCCTATAATCTCCAGCTGTCAAGAAGAGTAATGCAATATAGTACAAAGTACCTTCTTGGGTACTTAAAAAAAAAAAAACAACAAAATGAAGCTACTGGTCCCACTTAGCTGATGTTTGGCTTGCCTGAGACAGTTCTGGAGGTGTGAATCCTCTACTCAAGTGTGAATCCTTTTTCTCCAACCTTTTGACAAGGGATCATCACACAGATGACTTTCAATATCCAGAGAAGTGCTTTGGTGAACACTCAAAAACAACATAAGTTTCATGTTGAAGGAAACAATCAAAAAAATATAAGGGAAAGAATACTGACTGTTGGCGGTGAGGGTTTGGGGGTAGGGGTGGGAGTGGGGATGGAAGATTTAGTTACAAGTCAAACTCCTTTCACTATGTAACTTTGGGGAAACCCCTTCTCTTCTCTGACCCTCATTTTCCTCATCTCTAAATTGAGAATACTTGCGAGAATATTAGCAAGCTCCTCCACTAAAGTTCTGCTCCAAACTTGTCTCATTTGTCATGAAGGTAGGTCATCAGCTCAGATTCTCAAAGGACAAGCTGTCAGGTTCTACCAAATTTGAAGGGCTTTGGACCCGATGATCAGCTGTGTATCTTTTAACGTCAAGATCATATCACTAAATTGGAACAGCTTCATGACCCAGGTGACCAGATGTAACAAATATCTTGGCCACAACTCCCCTTTTCTTTTTTAAAAAATTCTTTCTTTCTTTCTTCCTTCTTTCCTTTATTTTGTAAAATTTAAATGGTTATATGTTGTTTTTACACATCCATCTCATCTTCTCTGAACATAACCAGAAATTCATCGTTTATAATGAGACTTTTTCAAAAGAGAGGGAACAAAAAAAGCAATTTAGCAAAATTAACCAAATCTCCTGGTACATGCAATGATCCACATCGATTCTTCCACCTCTGCAAAGAAGGGAGGAGAATGTATTCCCTCATTTCTTCTTCAAGGCCAGGCTCAGTCATGATAATTTCATGGCATTTAGTTTCAGGTTTTTTGTTATTGTTGTTTCCATTAATGTTGTCATCATTGTGCATAAAATTTTCATGATTCTGCTTATTTCATGTGCTATCAGTTCATACAAATCTTCCTGTGCCACTCTGTCTTCTTCATATTTGTTGTTTTTTCACAATGAAGTAGCGTTCTGTTACGTTCAGATTATTATCACAATATATTTAGCCATTCCTCAACCAATAGACATCTACTTTGTTCCCAACTCTTTGCTCCTATCAAAAAGAAAAACTGTTGATACAAATATTTTGGTGTGTACGCGGCCTTTCTTCCTAACATGAACCTCCTTGGGGTATATGTCTAGCAACTGGTATATGTGTGGGACAAAAGGTATGGGAATTCACTTTCTTTACATAATTACAAATTAAAATGATTGGTGCTCTACCAAGAATATTGTGTCCTATAATTTCATAACCCTTCCAATAGTGATATTTTCATCATTTGTCATCTTTGCCAATTTTCTGGCCCTGAGGTGACATCTCAGAGTAGTTTTGGTTTGCATTAAAAAAAAATTACTAGTGATTTGGAACAATCTTCCCCATGATGTTAACAATCTACAATCCTTTTGAGATTGTTCATATGTTTTGACCACTTATCTAGTATGAAATAGTTTTTAATCTTATATATTACATATTTATGTTAGTTCCTTTTATATCTTGCATACAAGCAATCCTTGTTGGTAATATTTGATGCAGAGCTGTTGTTTGTTTGCCCAATCAAAGGCTTCCCATCTTATCCTGATTGTATTGATTTAATTTATGCGAAAGCTTTTCAGTTTCAGGACGGAAACAACTCTCAAAAGACTATCTCTTAAATTGTCGAGCTAATGTGATAGACCTAAATAGAGACTGACAAAGTCATTGATCTTTGATGTATTGGAGCACGATCTACTTATAGTGTTGTTTTGAGGACCAAATGACACAATCAATGTAAAGCATTTTGCAAACTATATAAAGCCCTATGGAAATGTGCATAATTAAGGGAAGGGGAGCAGTCGAGATGATTGCTCTTCTTGACTGCCTCATCATCAATAACTTGATGGTGAAGACATAGGAGGAATAGAAGACTTCTTACGACAGTTTACTCAGGGAATTTCCATGAGGAATCACCAAAAACAAGAAAGCAAGCACACAAACAAAAAACTCTAGTTCATCTTGACATCCAAAAGCAGAAAGGCCAAAGCCTTGAGCCCTATTACAGAACAAACGAGGCTTTAGCTTAGGGTACCAGCATTCAGCAGAAAGTTCTTTCTCTGGGAATAGAGTGTTCTTCATCATTTTGGTGACTAATATCCCCTGAACTTCACCTCAAAATCACATTGGAGCCAGGTATAACTACATAGGTGAGTGGGGAGAAGAGAATCTCCCCTTTTCCCTCCCAGAACCTCATTTTCAGGGTATCTCTTAGAGACAGGAACTGGAATTCCTTCTACATTTCTGACATTACAGTAAGAATGTTGTCTGGGCCACTTCTTCTACCCAGTCTCAGCTGTTTTGCTCTAGACAAAAATACTCCTGTTAAGACGGCTGTACACAATCAACAATTCAGTGGTCTGTAGGACGTGTGTCTTCAG
Organism: Pseudocheirus occidentalis; assembly: GCA_028646575.1. Taxonomy (NCBI): domain Eukaryota; kingdom Metazoa; phylum Chordata; class Mammalia; order Diprotodontia; family Pseudocheiridae; genus Pseudocheirus; species Pseudocheirus occidentalis. Next base: position 129,608,672 of record CM053601.1, on the reverse strand, counting down.
TAATCAATGATATGTGCTCTCAAAGCCCATCAATCAAATGTTTCAGGCAGAAACTGAAATAATAAACGGGATTTTTAGTTCTTCTGTTCAGGGGAATTGCACTTACAACACGTTCAGCAATGACAAGCCAAACAATATGGAAATACAAGTACTTTAAAAAGGAGGAAAAAAAATTCTTACACAGACTAGAAGGGTGAAAAAGTTCAATAAGGCATCCAAGAAAGAAAAGATTTCTGATCAAGTGCATGAATAACCAAAGAGAGATGAGAAAGGAAAGACAAAAATGCTGAATTACTAGGTAAGTTACAGCACTGAGCCTCTTCTCATGGAATATAAGATAATGATAATAATTGCTTACATTTACATTTATACCATGACTTATGTACATTAGCTTATTTGGTCCTTACCACAAACTGGTGAGGTTAGTAGTGCAAGCATCATTATTCCCATTTTATAGGTGGAAAAGCTGAGTCTCCAAGAGGTGAAGTAACTTTTCCAATGCAGTAAGTATAAGATGTGGGATTAGAACCTGGGTCTTCTGACTACAAATCTGGTGTCCTTTCTACTCTATCAGAGATGTCAAACATGCTACAGGCAATATTCCTGAGTTCCCACCAGATTAAAATATAATTGGGAAATATTTAACACAAATAAATAAAAAGACAATAGAATGTCAACATAAGATTTCCTAAGTCAATATAGAACCCAAGGATCCCTAAATTCAGTTTAGTGGCCTCTTTTCTGTTCAAGATGAACACCATCAAACTATATACAGCCCAACACCTCAGTCTAGACTACTGTTCTTAACCTTGTTGTGTATGTCATGAACCCCTTTGACAATCTGGTAAAGCCTATGGATCTCTTTTCAGAATAATGTTTTCAAATGCACAAAATAAAATACATAGGATTACAGAGGAAACCAACAGTTATTGAAGATGATGATGTGATTTTTTTTCTTTGAGATAGCTACAATGAATAGTGAATAGAGTGTTAGACTTGGAATGAGGAAGACCTGAATTTAAATCCTGCCTTAGCTATGTGACCCTGGCCTAGTCACCTAACTTCTACCAGTCCCCAGTTTCCTCTTCTGTAAAATGGGGATAATAATAGCGCCTCCCTTCCATGGTTGTTGTGAGGATCAAAGTAGATATTAATCTAATTAGATTAATCTAGATATTAATCAAATGAGATTGTAAAGTACTTTGCAAACATTAATGTGCCATATAAATTCTAGTTTACCATCAGCATCCTCATCATTATCATCATCATTCCTATCCAATTTCATTGACCCCCCCCCCAAAATCTATCCAAAGACCCCTCGGATATATGTGGATCCCAGGTTAAACATTCTTGGCCTAGAGCTTCTCCAAAAGAAGCAATAACTCAAATTCCATAAAGTAAAGGAGATGACCCACAGGTGGGAGCAAATGGAAGCAGGTGGGAGGAATATTGATACCAGCCCAGGAGAAATAGATATATGGTGGTGGTTGGCAACTCTTTTCTAAGGGAGTCATAAATTAATATTGAGATGACAGTCAATCCAGGGCAGTGGGAGAGAGAAGAAAAGCATGCTTGGATTTGAGAAATGATCAGGGAACCTTGAAAGACTCATCTACCTTGTGACTACTCATTTATGTACAAGTAAAGGAGCCAGAGGAAACCTGGAGTGTATCTCTAGTGACTTTGAAGTCACTGGGTAGAGAATTGAAGGATTTTGGGGCCCAGGTGGTGTTTTTAATCTCTTCTTGTTGTTGAAGATTGTGACTTTGGAAGAAAAATAAAGATACGGGAAAAGAACAGCTGGCTATGTAGATCATGTTAAAGAAAAAAAAAGGATTGATTTTCTGGACCACGGTCTGTGATACCAGGTTCCTGGCAGAGGATGAGAGGCATGTTATCAGGAAAAAGGAGAACAGGTTTGTCAACTTGACCAACAGGTTTTGAATTTTTTTTATCTGAAATTTGAGATAAAGGGAGAAGAATGTACAGATTAAAAAAACTGGATAGCATAGAAGACAACATTCATGATTTAGAAAGAAATACAATATTGGAAGTAATATCCAAGAATTCTCCATAAAAAATTCCAAGAGGATGGAAAACAATTCAATTTAACATATACGGTTAGGAGCTTACTATATATTCTACAGGCTGGGATTTGTTATTGTTCGGTTGTTCCAGTCATGATCAACTCTTCGTGACCCCATTTGACTTTTTTTTTTTTGGCAAAGATACTTGAGTGGTTTTTCATTTCCTTCTCCAGTTCATTTTACAGAGGAGGAAACTGAGGCAAACAGTGTTTTGATACTTGCCATGTTCACAGAGCTACTAAGTATCTGAGCTCAGATTTGAACTCAGGAAGATGAGTCTTCCTGACTCTAGGACCAGCATTCTATCCACTGTGTCACCTACAAGGACAAAACCCAAACAATTCCTGACCTCAGGAAGTTTACATTCTCACAAAGGAATGAGTAATTTCATTCAACTCAATTCCATTTTAAAAGCATTTATTAAACGCATTCTACTTTCTTTTCCTGCCTCCTTCCTGTTTATCAGTTGGACCAGAGACTATGCACTGGGATCATGACACTTTCAGTTCTGGCAGGCTTATCCTAGGTCCCGTGTTGTCTTCAATGGATACCATTTTATGGTCCACTACAGCTGGCCAGCCCAGTCATATAGTACTTTAGACCTTAGCTATCTCTTTATCTGACAACATGCTGCTAGCTTACCACCCCTAGCTTTAGAACCATAATCAAATCATTGCTGCCATTACCACTGGAAAAAAGTATGCCAATCTCTGCTGTGCCTCCATTCACCATCCCTATGGCTTTCCAAACCAAAACACCCCTCTCTGACCACCTCTTCCCTATTTATGTTTTCCCTTATTAGAATACAAACTCTTAAATAGAAAATAAAATGCAAATTTCTTTAGGGAAGCTAGTCTAGTGCTACTATATTTGTATTTCTAGCACTCAGCACATAAGAAGCTCTTCATATAAGCTTTTTAATTTATTCCTATCATGTACAAGTCCATGGGAATATGAAGATAAAAAAGTCAACTATTTCTCACCTTTGAAGAACTTAAATTACACCAGGTCTGGTTCTACCATGTACATAACTAGGTCTAATACAAGTAAAGGAAGGGAAGGGGGCACCTGGGAGACCAGTGTCCTGGCAACGTAGGTGCATGGAGAAAACCAGTGCCCCGGAATTGGAGAAGACTAAGTTATACTTAGAACATCACATGCCTTGATACCAATGCACTTTATTAATAAACAAAGTAAACTTTCAATTTTACCACAAGGAGGTAAAGATATGATCAGTGAGCCATTGGGAAGACTTGCTGGGATGGCTGGAGTACAGAAATGGAAAGGTATACTATGGTCAGAATAAAGCCATTTAAAAAGATGCATAGATATGGGTATTTAAGAATTGTAGAAACTTATATTTGGAAGGGAATTAAAATCATTTAACTCTGTGTGTGTATACATATATATACATACATAAAGATATGTGTGGTGTCATATTAATGTGTGTATGCTATATATACAAACACATACACACTTGTATGTGTGTACATACATATGCATAGATATTCACACACATACACATATATGTATGTATACACACATGCACATATACACATATCTATATACACATATAGTTATATACATATGAAATGCCAGGTCCTAGAAGTGGACAATAAAAAGTTGAGATTAAACCTGGTCCCTGCTTTTACAGAGTTTATGCTCTAGTGGGGAAACATATATTAAAGCGTTATGATTTCATTGACTTTACCAAGCTTCTAGCCATCCTTCACTTAATAAATAAGTTTTAAGGAGTTGCCTGGGGCTCAGATGGTAAAATGACCTACTCGTGGTTATACAAATAGTAGATGGTAGAAGCAAGATTTGAATTCAGGTCTTCCAAACTCTAGCCCAGCCTTGTATCCACTACACTGCGAATCTTCTTTAAGACTCAAAAACAGATAGCTAATACGGAAGATTACATGATTATTGTTTCAGAGGGATGAAAAACAAAGTACTTTGTGAGTGTCCAACCCCTCCCTGAAGCATGAATCATTCCCTCTACAATATTCCCAACAAGCTGTCATCCAGCCTTTATTTAACACCTCCAGGGATGGGGAACTCATTACCCAATGAGGTAGCTCATAATGATTTTTGGCCAACTCTAACTGATACGCTGTTTATCCTTATTATACCGAGTCAAAATCGGCACCGCCCCCACCCCCACAATTTTCACCCGTTGGTCCCAGTCCTGTTTTTTGGAATAGTCATGCAAAATAAATATAACTCTTCTTCCACATGCAAGCACTTAAAATATCTGAAGACCCTCCCATGCCCTTGTTCCATCTTTTCTTTTCCAGTCTAAACAATCTCAGTTCCTTCAACCAAGTTTCTACTTTAGTCCTATAACTCTAAACACTGAAGTCCCCAAACGGAATTATGTTGGACAATGAGGCAAAAACCTTGGAGCCTTTCCAGGCAGAGGCAGTGAATGTCCTAACACCAGGCATTGCCATGCATATAAGAAACAGGAGTGTCCAACCACTCCTTGATTACAAACACATTGGCTGGAAGTGATAATTCATTCCAGAATGTCTTTAGTAAGAAAGTAGGATGCAGACAAGCTTATATGGTTATAGCCCAAAACGTATCTCCCCAGTGTAATATCCGGACCTGCTGATTTGAAGCAGTCAACCTCAGACCTTCTTAACAGGGAACAGTCTTATCATCTCTTACACTATTATCCCCCAAGTTTCCCAGTGGGATCTCATTTGAGTTAATAAAATCCTCTGCAATAGGTCTCTTTAATACTGATACCATTTCCACGAATTCGGGGTGCCAATTTCTAAAACAAAACACAGTTAACAACCAGGAACAAGAGTACAACCTAACCATAGAACGAGAAGAGTCTTTTTAAAAGGCCAAAATGACTTTTTAAAAAATCAGTTGGGGCTTTTTTTTCTCTCTTCTCCTGAAAGATGAAATTTCCCCAACTGGCAAGGAGCAATGGGACACACATGGCCTCTTATTATGCACACATTTGGTCTCTTTAGAAGTAATAGGACCGAAATGGAAATAATCTGTTTAAATCATCAACCCTCCTGGCATCAAGCAAATAATAAGAAAACTTGCTTAGCATAAGAAGAGAACAGGCAGGGTAGTTTATAAGTTAGAACCACAAAACTAGAAGGGAGCAAAGACGTTCTCAACATATGGATGAGTAAACTGAGGCTTGTACAGTGGAAAGAGTATGGGCTTTTAGAATAAGAACACCTGTGTTTGAATCCCTTCCTTTCTTTAGGCCTCAGTTTCCTCATTTGTCAAATGGTGGGGTTGTCCTACCTAATCTCTAAGGTTGCTTCTGGCTGCAATGGCCCTAGGATCTCAGGATCCTCTGAAGTGACTTCTATGCCAAATATTAACAGTTCCTCAACTCATCTATGAATGACATAATCTGGAGTCCCTAAATCATTCTTGTTTCTCACTTTTGGAGAAACACAACTCTCAAGACCATTGATATCCACCCTATTGTCCAATCCAATACTCCAAATGAGATTTGACAAGGGCAAAATTATCTGACCTTACTCTACCTTGTTCTCATATGTATTCTCTCGAAATCTGAGGTCAAATAAAGTTTTTTGGTGGTCCTTTCACAGTGCTGTTTCATATTGAACTTTTAATCTCCAAAAAAATCCTCAGATATTTTCAGATAAACTCCCATCTTGATATGTCTTCCTCACCCTTCTGCCACCCTTCCCATATCGAGCACATTTCACAGCACTTAGTGGGCACTTTATAAGCATATACTGAATTGAATTAAATTACCTGGTGATCATTTTATACCTGTGATGTTAATTTTTTAACTTAAGTAGAGGGCTTGACATCTATAAATTGCAACTTAATAGATTCACTCTAACATTCCAGCCTGCGTTTAGATGTTTTTGTCTCCTAGTTCTATCACCTAACGTGATAACGCTCTCTCTTAATTTCATGGTGTCTCCAAATTGAATAAGAATGTTATAAGTTCATCAAAGTCCCTAACAAAAATGTGAAGCAGAGCATGAACAAGGACATCTCCCCCGAGGTCTCCACTAGAGACTGCTCTCGGAGTTGACATCGACACTTTAATGATTACTCTTTGGACACTATTCAACAAATTCTGAATGTGTGAACTTTATTGTTGTGTAACTTTTATTTCTCCATCTTGTGGACAAAGATAGCATGAAAAATGATTTTGTCAGCACATTTGTCAGCAGATGACTTGCCGAAATCTAAGTTAATTTTATCTATAGGATTTCCCCTTTTTATAAGTCTTCTTTCATTTACGAAGGGAAACTGTGTTAGTCTAGTATGACTTGAACATAATAGCCTTTGGTGTTGGCTTCTACCCAGATTCTCAAGCAGCAGAGTCTTCTTGTCACTGCCTGCTTCTGGTTTCCATCTTCCTCTCATCCAGCCACTGTCTCAACACCCATATCATTTAATCTTTAGCATGTCACAATAATTTAGCATTTCTCTAACTTGGGAGTGGACCAGGATCCAGAAAAAAAAATCAAGTGGATCCTTACAGCCAAACAGGGAAGTTTCATCACTTTACTTATTTTGGTTATGCCACTTATTCCTTGCATGACCTTGGGCAAGTCACTTAACTTCAGTTTCCTCATCTGTAAAAGTCACTTAACTTCAGTTTCCTTATCTGTTTAGGAGGCTGAACTTGATGACCTCTAAGGTCCTTCCTAACTCTAACTCTAGGATTAACTGTCAGCTCATGGAGATAGACTGTATATGGGGCAAAGTAATACTGACTTGATAACTAAATGAAGGAAATGGAAATTAGAAGGAAGTTTAACAAATAATAATACCAATAATATTAGAGTTTTCAGATTTACAGAATGTTTTGTATGCCTTATCTCATTTGATCTTCACAACTATCCCATGAAGAAGAGAACTAGGTGTTATTACCTGAATTTCATTGATTTCATAAATTTCAGAGAAGCTTAAAGGATTTGCTCATGGCCACAGAGTCAGTAAATATTCAAGAAAAGGATTGGAACTCGCTTCTTTCCTACTTGGATTTCCCTGTGTAAAAGTAATTTCTCCTTCTTCATATTTCATTTTGAATCTCTCCTTTGCTCCTATCACATTCTGCCATTTAGCATATCAATTTGGATCATAAAGAGCTAGATGGGACTGGAAGATTCAACTCTTTGATATCACAGATGAAGAAACTGAGCCCCCTAGAAATGAGATTTGTACAAGGTCATAAAGCCAGCGAGCAAGTGGTAGTCAGGATTCAAACCCAGGTCCTTTAACTAAAAATTCAGTGTTATTTCTACTACATTTAATAACCTGGGTTCCTTGGACAAAGAGACTGTTTTTCATTTTTGTGTTACCCTAACCTTCTCTCCTGATCCCCTATACTTATTCAGTACATTTCACAGCACACAATGAGCATTTTGTAACTGCCTGTTTCATTGAATTATCTAGTAATCACAAACACTTTTAATTTAGCATCAAAAGACCTCTTTTATACATCTTGGTTTTCCACTTGAAGATCACTGGATTTAGAGTGAGAAGGCACTCCAGATAAGGAAGAATCCAACCCTCTTGTTTTAGAGATGAGAGAACTGAATCTAACTTAAAGAAGGGTAGGGAACTGATTGAAGTCCACATGCATAGTGGAAAGAATATTTGACTTGGAGTCAGGAAGCTATAGTTTTAAAGCCTGCCCCTGATATCTACTGGCTGCATGAGATAGAGATAATGCCCTAGGAAGGGATCTGCACCTGTGATCTCACCAGTTCAGGAGGCTCCCTCTAGCAATGCAAGTCAACACACCAAGAAGTCAAGTGACTCATTTCAGAAGCAAGACTTGAACCCAGGTGTTTTTTTTGTTCAGAGGCCAGATTCACTGCGGCAGACTGCATCTCACCAGCTATGTGACCACAAGCAGGTCATTGGTCTCTTTTAGTCTGTTTTCTCATCTATAAAATGAGACTATTAAGACCAGTTCTACATATGTTATAGTGTTAGCATGCATCCACATGAGATAATGGATTTAAATTTATAGTGCCATATAAATGCCAGCTGCTCCTCCTTGTCCTCAGCTTCCTCCTCCTGCTCTTCATTTTCATCATCATCATCATCATCATCATCATCATCATCATCATCATCATCATCATCATCATCATTCCTGGGATTATTGATATTTAAAATAGCACTGATTCTCCCATACTAAATATGCTTCCCCAGGAGATCTCTACTCCCTTTGTGACATTAAGAGTATGACTTAACCTCCCTGAAATTCATTTTCCTTGCTAATTAAAGGTCTGGAATATATGATTTTTGAGGACTTTTCCCATCTCTAAATTCTATGATTTTTGGGAAAGAAAATGTGAAATTTCAGGGTATAGGTTTTTTTTTAATCACCACAAGGGGGTGGTGATGTGTCAATAATGTCATAGCAAACTGTACTTGTTTTTTTGTTGTTTTTTTCGGGGGTGTATTTGGCTTTTTGCCTCTCTTTAGATTTAAAACAACAACAATGTGGGATGATGATGATGATGATGGTGATGATGATGATGATGATGAAATGTTTTTGGTTCTCTAGAAATTGTCCAAATGAGAAAGGAATTTCACAGAAGCCTCCAAACCACTTTTTTGAGATGTATTTTTGCTCACCTGGCTCAGCATACTCAAATGTTAGATCTGGAAGGAACCTTAGAGATCCAGCCTTTTCACATTACATATGAAGAAAATGAACCCCAAGAGACAGGGAGGGGACTTATCCATGATCACTTTTGTATTCATTGTCTGTGCTGGGTCTAGTACCCAGGTCTACTGCTTCTAATCCCAGGACTCTTTTCACTTCCTCGCTGGGGGCTGCCAGGGTACAAGGATTTAAACCAACTCCTCAAGCTCAGAGAGCCAGTGAGGTGGATTTCACTCCCTACCACTTCAAACTTGTGCCACTTTTGGATGGTTCAAATTATTGGAACAATTGTTGTATGTTGAATCAGTCTTACTCTCTGTAATTTCTACCTCTTGTTCCCATTTCTGCCCTCTGGGGCTGAGTGAAAACAAATCTGCATGACAGCCCTTAAATATTTCAAATATCATATCCCCAAGAAATAATAACAATAACCAGCACGTATATAATACTTTAAGGTTTATAAAGCGTTTTACAAATATTAACTCATTTTATTCTTACAATAACCCTGGGAGGTAGGTACTATTATCATCCCCATTTTAGAGATGAGGGGACTAACGCGGACCAAGGACAAGTGACTTGTCCAAGATCATACAACTACCTAGTCTCTTAGGCCAGATTTGAACTCATGCCTTCTTTGCTCTAGAGCAGTGGTTCTCAACCTTCCTAATGCTGTGACCCTTTAATACAGTTCCTCATGTTGTGGTGACCCCTAATCATAAAATTATTTTTGTTGCTACTTCATAACTGTAATTTTGCTACTGTTATGAAATGTAATGTAAATCTCTGATATGCAGGATGTATTTTCATTGTTACAAATTGAACATAACCCACAGGCTGAGACTGCGGCTCTAGAGCTTTTATCCACTATGCCACCCTCTCACCCACTAAATCTTTCCTACTCTTTCAAGTCGCATGGCTTTGAATTCCCATGTTAAAGAAATAAGACTTCCAGACCAGTTACAGTTTTTGTAAATAGGATTTTTGATTGATTTAGATTTAGTCCCTATTCATCAACAGAATACAAATAACCTCGTTACTAGGGATGGAGGTGGAAGAGAGATGTTGATCAGGATACTGATCCTTGTATAAATGAAGTCCAAGAATGAGGTCATGGCATTTTAAGATTTAGAGTTGGAAAGAGACTTTAGATAGCTTCTCATAAAATCCTTTCACTTTACTAAGGATGAAACTGATACCCAAGGAGGGAATGTGAGTTGTCCAAGGTCCTAAAAGCAGTAAGTGGCAACACCAAGACTAAAGCAAGGTTTCATAGGACCATCTGAGGTGGAAGGAACCTTAAAGGCCATCAACTCCAACTCCCTCATTTTGCAAATAAAGAAACTGAGTCCTAGGGAAGTTAAGTGACTTACTCAAAGTCATACAAGTAACTAGCATCAGAGGCAAGATTCAAGTCTTGATCTTTAGACCCTAGAGCCAGCTTTCTTCCCACTGCCCTTTCTCCTGACTTCAAATTGTATGAGAGGCACACGTTACTTCCTTCTTTCCCATCTAGTCAGTCCCCTTCTCCCACCAATTTTCCCCCTCAAAACCTACTAATTAACATAGGGATAAAAGGAATTGCCACAGTATAACAGATCCATGGGCCACCTATGCCAGTATTCTATTTCCTGCAGTGGCCCAGAGGGATGCAATCTACAAAGCTATCTTCCTTGACATAAGGCCTAATGCCTCAGTTTCCTTTCACTGTTCATTTGTGGTTCTGTAATTAATAAATTGTTCCAAAACCTTTTAAAATACATTTATCTTCTAAGTTTCTGAGTGGGAATGCATGAATTCCATAAAGCTAAGAGAGCTCTAGTGTTATACCGCAGAGTCAATTCAAGTAAATAAATCAACAGGCTCTTATTAGCATCCGCTATATAAACACTGGGGATACAAAAAGATGAAAATAGTCCCTGCTCTTTATACATTTGAAGTCTGAAAGGAGAGATATGTGAACAATAATGTACAAACTAAACATAACCTGGAGGTTAATCTCAAGAGGAAGGTATTCACATTAAAGGGGATCAGGAAAGTATTGTATGGTAGAAGGTGGGATTTTATTTTGTATTTTTTTGGAGGGCAATTGGGGTTAAGTGACTTGCCCAAGGCCACATGGCTAATTAGTGTTAAAAGTGTCTGAGGCCAGATTTGAACTCAGGTCCTCCTGACTCCAGGGCTGATGCTCTATTCACTATGCCACCTAGCCGTTCAAAAAGGAGAGATTTTAGCTAAACCTGAAGGAAGCCAGGAAGAAGAGATGAGGAGGGAGAACATCCTAGGTATAGGGGACAGCCAATGAAAATGCATTGAGTGCCTTGTGCAAGGAACAACAAAGAGGCCAGTGTCACTGGATTGTATGGTACATGGAGGGAAGCAGAGTATGAAAGGATTGAAAATATAAGATGGGTCCAGGTCACAAAAGACTTTAAAAGCCAAACAGGATTTTATATTTGATCTCAGAAGTGATGGAGAACCACTGGAGTTTGTTGAATATGGAAGTGATGTGGTAAGATTTGTGTTTTAAAAAGATCATTTTAATAGTTAAGGTTAGGGTAGACTAGAGTGAGTGACAGTTGAGGCAGGGAGATCAGCCAGAAGGCTATTGCAATAGTCTGGGCATGACATGAGGAGGAGGAGGAGGAAGAAGAAGAAGAATTACATGTGCATGGGTGGCAGGAGTCTCCACCACAAAAATATTCCAAATTTGCCAACGTGCATGTGCCATATGGGTACACACAGAAATCCTTACTGTTTCAGAGTTGTCTGCAATGGAAAAGCTTCCAATCTAAAGCTGTGTTTGCCACCAGTTGTCTTGGTCCATGCCATACACTAGTAATTGCTTGTCCCTGGACAGCCTTCTTACTGTCACAACAAGTAACATGTGTACAGTACTTTACAATTTAGAAAGCCCATATGCACATGGTTTCCATTGATCCTTACAATAATTGGACCAAAATTAATAAGGTGGAATTTATTAGCGAGAAGGACAAAGAAAGTGCCTAAGTCTCTTGCTAAAGAAAATCCTTCACCTGCACTGATAAAATCATGGGTCCTAAAAAGTAGGAAAAAAGTTAAATTATACCCGGGTCCAAAAAATCAATTTTACAACTATGAAAAGAGGGAGGCATGGTGGAATTGCTGTTCATCTGAATGAAATTTGGGTGTTTTTAATGGATAGGAAGTTCAATGTGGCATTGATATGGAAGTCACAAAAAGATTATCTTAGGATACGTTAAAAACATGTAGTATCTAAGACTTGGAAGGTGATAGGTCCACTGTGTTGTGCCCTGATTAGTCTACATCTGGGATACAGTCCACATCCAGTTCTGGGTGCTATGATTTATGAAAGACATCGCCAAGATGGACAGGGTTACAGAGGAGGGAAACCAGGGACTCTCATCTCTGTAACCCCAACAACTAGCATAGTGCAAGTCATGTAACAGGTGGCTAATAAATGCTTGATGAATTGAATTGCATCACAATGGTAAAGGACCTCATCAAAGTGATATGAACTGGGGGTGTTTAACCTGAAAAAAAAAAGAATGCAGGAATATGTTAGCTGTTTTCAGATGTTTGAAGCTTTGTGATTGAAGTAAATGATTCCATTTGAATTTTGTTTCTGTCATCCCTGAGGAAAGAACCAGGAGCAATGGGAAGGAGTCACAAAGAAGCTAATTTAGGCTGGAGGTGAGGTTGTTACCCATTAGAGCTGTCCAAAAGGGAGACTGGCTGCCTCAGGAGGTAGTGAGCTCTCCTTTGCTGGAGGTCTTTAAGCAGAAGTTGGATGACTTTTGTGTGGGAAAGAGAATTCTTTTTCAGGTATAGATTGGAGTAGGTGGAAGGGAGAAAATAAGCATTTATTAAGAACTTACTATTTGCCAGGCACAGAGCTAAGTAATCTCATTTGATCTTCATAATAACTCTGAGAGACAGGTGTTATTAGATCCATTTTACAGCGCAGGAAACTGAGGCAGAGATTAAAGTGACTTGTCATAGGTCACAGGGCTAGTAAGTGACTGTGGTAGGATTTGAATTCAGCCCTTCCTGATTTCAGTCCCAGTGCTCTATCCAGTATGCTACCTTGAAACCCCTAAGAATCCTTCCAATTCTGAATTTCTGTGGTTTTGTGCTTGTAGAAGAGTTTTTTTCATTTAATATGTTAAGATATACAAAGCACTTTGCTCACAGAAATTCATTGAGAACAATATTGCAAGTATGATAACCCTCATTTTATAGGTAAAGAAACTGAGGGCATCTATGATTTTTGCCCACAATCATACAGCAAAATAAAGACTCAAAGTTAGAGTCTATCTTTAGAATAACTCCAGTGTCCTTTCCTCTGCACTGATGTTTTCCCTAGAAACACTGGGTAAACTTTTTTGTTCTTGTAACACACTTCAAGTTTAACACGTCATCAGGAAAGAGGGAATTGTGATAATGCTGTAATTGCTTTAGTGTATGAAAAATATATCCCCCTTGGCTGTTTTCCATCTCTGATTGGGGGTAATCTGCCAAGACGATTTTTATTTGCTGAGACTCTGCAGCTGAGGATTGCATTAATTGGCAAAGATAGTAAGCTAGATGAATGACCTGAAAATACTGTTTCCTTCTTTCTGGGTATTGGATTGCTTGTTCTGGAGTGGGGGGAGGTGTGATGGACACGGTGAGGTTTGACTGTTCTAGTCCGAACTGGACAAGGAACTGGAGTTAACCTTTCATCGGGGAAGAAATACTATCTGTGAAAATTGGTTTGGGACATTTTCTTCTCTTGAAGAACAGAACACCCAACTAAGCTTGAATTTAGAGCTCTGTTTGGAATTCAGGAGAACAAAAAAGAATGAAAAGAATGGGAAGAAGGGCAATCTTTTTTTTTTTTTTGCTGTAACTCTTTGTACGTGTCTTCTCCCTTGATGTTATTTCCTCCTCCCCTTTTCCATCATACACTTCATTCCTCTCCCCCCACCTCCTTCATTGGGTGGGTAGTAACTTCAGAGAGGGAGGGAAGGAACAACTGGAAATGGTGCCCCATCCCTCAATATTCATGGGTGGTGCCCCTACCCTCTCTCAGGAACTTCATGGCGTGCCTGCTTCCCCCTCCTCTTTGTCCCTAAACCCCACAAGTCTTCTCAAAGTTTCAGGAAATGAAAAGTTGCTTGTAAAAAACAATGCTCTATCACTAGTGAGATGGGGTCCATGAGTAGCCCTTCCATTCTGGCCTGAATGAAATAGTGAAACTAGTTACAGATTATCTCATATCATCTCATATTAATAGTGAATGAAATTAACTCATTTTTTTTTAATAATTAAGGGTAAAAGCAAAACAAGCAAAAGTAGGTACACAGCTTGTTGTTCAGTTGTTTCAGTGGCATCCAATTCTTTGTGACCCATCTGGGGTGTTCTTGGCAAAGATACTGGAGTGGTTTGACATTTCCAGCTCATTTTACAATTGAGGAAATGGAGGCAAACAGGGTCAAGTGATGCCCAAGGTAACAAGTGTCTGAGGCCAGATTTGAACTCAGAAAGATCAGTCTCCCTGACTTTAGGCCTAGAACTATCCACTGTGCCACCTTGCTGACTGGTAACATTTTCAGAAACAGCTGCTAGTTGATTACAACATGACATGCCCACTCTTCTCTACAATAAGCCTGAGAAACCCTGGAGAGTCAGTGCTTCTGATTATTGCAATCATAATGTATATTTCTATAATGATTCAAGGTTGTCAGGATGGCACTCTTGAAGACCACCCTATGGGCCAGATAATACAAGGCTTATGATTCCTCTTTGTCAGATGCAGAAGCTAAAATGACTTTCTGACAACTGCATGGCAAGATCATGGTAGAGCCAGACTCTTCCCCTTGCTGCTTCTAATTCCAAATTATATCAGGCTTTAAGATTTGCAAAGGAGGATTCCTCCCAATAGAGGGCACAAATATTATTGCCTCCATTTTACAGATGAGGAAATCGAGACACAAAAAAGTCAGGTGACTTTCCTTGAGGTTCTACAGCTGTTAACTCTGGGAGAGAGGGTTTAAACCCAGATCTCATGACTTCATCTCTGACTATCTTTCCTTTATACTGCATTAATTATAACTTACAACAGGCACCAGTAAGAGTAATAATAAGAATAATGAATAAAATTTGAAAAACCATTTAACTTTTACCTCACCGGAACTTTGCAATAACCCAGCAAAGCAGATGCTATTGTTGTCTCTATTTTATAGAGCAGGTTGGTGACCTGCCCGAGGTCTCACATCTATTCAGTGTCAGAGGTAGGATTTGAACCCTGGCCTAGTACTTTTTCAACTACACAGGCATAATTCATTTTATTGTGCTTTACTTCATTGCATTTTGCAGGTATCACTTTTTTTAAAACAAATTAAAGGTTTGTGGCAATCTGGAATTGGGAGAGTCTACTGGTGCCATTTTCCCAACAGTATCTGCTCACATCATGTCTCTGTGTCCCATAATGGCAATTTTGACAATATATCAAACTTTTTCATTATTATTGATCCATTATGGTGATCTGCAAGAAGTGATCTTTGATTTTAGTATTATAATTGCTTTCAAATGCCACAAACCATGCCCATATAAAACAGT
This sequence comes from Pseudocheirus occidentalis, assembly GCA_028646575.1. Taxonomy (NCBI): domain Eukaryota; kingdom Metazoa; phylum Chordata; class Mammalia; order Diprotodontia; family Pseudocheiridae; genus Pseudocheirus; species Pseudocheirus occidentalis. Next base: position 129,593,333 of record CM053601.1, on the reverse strand, counting down.
GAACTTAATCAATAAATGTTATATGTATTTTGACTGCTCCACGGACCAGCTGTTCCCCATCTCTCTCCTCCTTATTCCCCCTTTCCCCTCCCCCCAATTCCCTGAGACACAACAATACAGAAATTAGGCCAAATAATAACCCTACAATGGCCTCTAAGTGTTCAAGTGAAATGAAGAGTCAATTGATGCGGCAAACTTTGTTGTTGTCTTATTTTAAGAAATTAACCACAGCTACCGGAGCCTTCAGCAACCACCACCTGGATCAGTCACCAGTCATCAACCTCAAGGCAAGATCCTTCACCAGCAAAAAGATTATGACTTGCTGAAGCCTCAAGTAATGGTTAGCATTTTATAAAAGCAATGACGTATCTTTTAATTAAGATACAGACATCAGTTTTTCGGACATAAAACTATTGCACAGTTAATAGACTACAGAATAGTATAAACAACTTTCATATGCACTGGGAAACCAAAAAATTAATGTGACTCGCTTTATTTGCTATTTCACTTTATTGCAGCAGTCTGGAACTGAATCCACAATACCTTTGATGTAGGCCTATACAATGTTCCAGTGACATCTCTTTGCAGTTCTGTTGTCAGTGGTAAAAAGGGAAACCTTAGAACAAGAATCTTCCCAAGCCTTTCAGAATACAGAAATTTAAGCTCTTCTATCTCCTTATAGCCTTCTATGTCCCTGTCAATGTCTCTCTCTCTCTTTTTCTGGCCTTCTCTGTTCTATGTCTCTGTCTCTCTCTCCTCTCTGTTTCTATATGTCCCTTTCTCTCTACCTCTCTCTTTGTTTAATTAATCATTTAAAAAGAAGCCATAGAACACATTTCACAACCACTGCATATGGAGCTGTCCTCAGCCACAACCCAGAGACACCTTTCCCAGTGAGTCACTTTTGCTGACAGAATGACCAACCAGTTTCTGGAGCAATGCTGAAAGGGAGACCCAGGGTCATCAGAGCAATAACAATAAGGCCAAGATGGAGCATGTCCTGGTCTGCTTTTCCCATCCCCTGGCAAGTAGCTGACTCTGCTTCTGGACCACCTGATCGGAAGCAGGGCTACGGGGCTGCTTCCTTGGGCCGCCTGGTCAGTCTCACAGTCCCCACTGGATGCAAAGGAGAGGGGGAGCCAATGACTGAATTGCAGGTGGGTGTTAGGTAATCTTCAAACTGCGAACTGCGTGTTAAACACGGCATTTGGAGCCAGTGTCCCTGCCATTCTCTCCTACAGTGCAAAAAGAGATTGGCTCTTTCTGAATTAATAAATTCCACTCTTAAAATCCTTCTCCAAGGAAAACTCTAATTTAGGAAGGTCATCTGTTGAAGCCGTGGCCAAAAACAGCACAATCCCAAAGAACAGTACATATTTTGCCATAGAAATCATTGGGCTCAAGAGACAAAGGGGGGCAGTTGTTGGGTTTTTCCCCTAAGATCCCTCTTTTTTTCCCTCTTGGAGTTATTTTAGTTGTAACAAGATACACTGGATTTTGAATGACCAAAGCCACCCTGGTCTCTGGCCTTAAAAAAGTGTTTATAAAGATATTTAAGGAAAAGTTCTTCTCCAACTCTCCCCTCCCTCCACCTCATTTTTCAGCAATGAAGACTCTCCAGCAGTAATTTTATACTCCAAATGGAAAGAGTTCAGGCTCTTTGAGCCCAGTGGAAAGAATACTAGTGCTACAGTCCAACGGGGCAAATTCAAATTCTACATGTGTGACCTTGGCAATGTCACTTCCACACTTCTGGGTTTCACTTTCATCATCTGTAAAATGAGGGAGTTGAACCATATCATATCTAAACACCCTTCTAACTCTAGCTCTAAGATCTTATTGAGCTTAAGAATTCTAGAAAATGCAGTGTCTTGTTGTGGTGTAGTAGAAGCAGTATTAGGTTTAGAGTCACAGGATCTGAGTTCAAATCCCTACTATTGTAATGGTAATGGAATTTGAATCCCACAATGGGATGGACTTGTTGATGTGAGGAGAGGGAGGAGCTGGTGCTATGGAGAGAGAGGCCCAAGCAGAGAGAGTCCAGAAGAACTTCTGGGAGCCAGCATCTGGAGGCTGTTGCTACTGCTGGAGAGAGAGAAATGAGAACTGAGAACTGAACTGGGAGGAAGCATGACTGTGGTACCAGTACTTGGTCCATCTGTTTTGATGTTACTTTGTTAGATTTGTCTCCTGATGGAGGATGTTGCTGTTATTGCAGAAGTCCTGAAAGAGGATTCTCTTGTATGTTCAAGAAATTTTTGAAGAGGGTCTTGTTGATGTTTTCAGGGGTCCTGGGACCATACTGTTGATTTGTGCTAATCTCTCAGACCTGGTTGTTGGGTCTAGATTGATTTCGCAGGCAGAGAGTGAACTGATGAGGACACCAGCCGTGTGCATCTATGTTGTGTCTTTGTTAAGCTTTTTCTTCCCAGGAACAGAAACTGCTGAGAACTTGCTTCAGGTCAAAATGAAGAAAAGCTGTCTCCTTGGGTACTGAGTGCTGTGAGACCTAGGGGTGGATGGCCTTTGTGTTTTGTGACTGACCAAATGAATGTACATTGTTTATGATTGGAAACTAACCTCCAATTGAGACTACCCAGGGGTGGAGTACTTTGACTTTTGTACTTTGTGATTGAACTGAGGACTTACTAAATGATTGATTTTGATTTTCTCTTTTCTGCAAATGTTTTACCTTAATCTGTTGCTGACTAAATGGAGAGTTACTATGCTCATAATCAGAACCTCGTAGTTGCTTGTGCTTGGCATTACAATTATCTATATGACTTCTCCTCTCAGGACCTCAGTTTCCTCATCTATAAAATGAAGAGGTTATTCAATGGATCTAGGCTATATATAGAATCATAGATCTAGAGTTGGGAGAGTCCATCTAGTATAACCTAGTTCATTTTATATTGGGGAAACTGAAGTCCTGGTCACTTGATCTCAGTAGTAAGTAGCAGAAGTAGGATTTGAACACAGGTTCTCTGACTCCAGAGCTGGTGCTTCTGTCACTATATGACTTCAGATTGGATGAGTTCTGAGATCTTTTGAGCCATTAATTCTGTGAAGCTATGTCTGCTCAGAAATGTTATGGAATTAAGAGAAGTGATAGATTTGATGTTTGTTAACATGCCCCAAACATTAATTTAGTTTTTTGCCCAATAAACACATTAAATGTCTATTGTATGCAAAGCATTAGTCTAAAACCTAAAGATACAAAATTTAGATAAGACAGTCCCTGCTCCCCCTCAACCTCCATGGAACTGACAGTGTAATGGGGGAAGTAGAAGGGGATTTGGCAATTAGATCATCTCTGCATCCAGAGAAAGGGCTGATAGATAGAAGCAGATATAGAATGATTTTGCATATGTATATGAGTGTGTGTGTGTGTGTGTATGTTTGGGAGCATGCATGGTTACCATTAAACACAAATATGTGTATATATCCATATGTATATGTATGTGCATACATATAGACATAAATGTTTGTGTGTATACACATATGTGTGTATGTATATATGCATATGTGTACATATACATGTACATACATACATATACATACATACATATATATTTATAAAAATAAATGTCTGACACTAACCATCTCTAGGGTGGGAAGAAGGGAATGAAGAAAAGAAGGAAATTTATATGATAACTTGATTATATATTTAAAGGGAATGGCAAGTTGTATATAATAGATTTGCAGCTTTATGTATAATCATTTTTATTACATTGTTATGGAAATGCTTGTTTCATTCCATAAGTTAATAATTTTTTTAAAAAATTATTGGTAACTTTGGAAAGAGCAGTCTCCATGGAATGACAAAGTCAAAAGTCAGATTATAAAGAGTTAAGGAGGGGGGGGTGTGGGGGTGGGGAAAGAAGGTGCTATTGGGGATGGTCTTTTCAAGGAGTTTAGACACAAAGGGAAGAAAATATCTAGGATGATAATGAATGGCATTTGAAAGATCCAGTGAGGGTTTTTGGAGGATGGGAGAGACATGGGTATATATGTTAGGCAGCAAGGAAGGATCAGGTAGACAGAGAGAGGTTAAAAACAAGTGGTAGATTGGGTGGGACAGTGAGGGCAATCTGTTGGAGGGCATGGGATAAAATAGCATTGTTTGAGCATTTAGAGGGGTTAGCCTTGATACTGAGTAGAGATTATGATTTCTTGAAATTTAGCTCTGAAAAAACAGGCTTCAAAAAACAATAGTTTTAAAGGAGACCAGTGATTCTCTGGATCAGCCTATTCCATTTCACATGGAGCTACTTGACTGCCTTTTAAACCAAATCACTGGACCTTTCATTGAATGGCCAATAACAGTCCATAGTTCAAACCTCTGAATTCCGGCCAGAAACTTTGCAGGTTTTTCCCCTACAAGATTGATGTTTTTGTGATAGTAAAAAGACCATTTCTGACTCAATTCTTACCTAGCCTTTAGTTATCAAATGGGCATTGCCTCAGAGAAACTAAGGCCTGGAAAAGACATTAATTTAGAGAAGCCAAGGTCACCCACTGCATCCTTGGCCATCACCAGTTGTCTTGGCTTTTGTCTTGCCATTGGACTTTGATGGCTCTGGAGAAGACAGTGATACGGCTGACTTTGCACAGCTCTGCCTCATTCAACTCCAATTGACTCACAAGTGAAGACATCAATCTCATGATGTTATTGGTTCTCTTTGAGAAAGAATGATGAACAACAGCAACCTCATTATGTGAGACAAGGGTGAGGAAGGAGATAGTGACTGAAGACACATCAGTGATATGAGACAAGGAAGGGAGAATAAAAGAGAGCTCAATTTTTTTCTGTAATTGTGAGGCAAGATTCTTAGCTGAGAGGGTAGGGAGAGGGGGAAGCAAGAAAGGCTTGAAGAAGGATAAAAAAAAGTTTGAAAGAGCCACTGTTGAGAGTGGGATAGTGAATTGATAAGGGGGGTATAGTATGAGAGTCAGGAGGGCCCAGCTGAGGTTGTATAACAAATTTGTAGTGTACTCAATCAGAACTGTTGCATGATTTTCTCCTTCATTCAGTAGCACATACATAGAGCAATGGATGGTGGGAGTGGTCCAAGTGATGAAGTGTAGGCTCTGGGACTCCTGCCCCCCTTTTTGAGCTCCTTGAATCTTTGAGGTACAGGTTCTGGGAAAGTAAACCTTCCCAGGGAAGACATTTACCTGAGGTTATGAGTCTTAAGTCGTGGCTCTGCCCAAGTCTTTAGACTCCCTTTGTTCCAATAGTTTCCCACCCTTAATGTTCCTGTTCCCACCCTTGAACTGGCCTGGCCCACCATTGTCTATGGTCTCCAGATAGCCTCCAGCAACTTCCCACCCTTAATCACTCATTACTGGAGTCTGATTTGTTCTAGACTCCTGAAGACCCTCCTTACTGGAGTCTGATCTCATCTTGACTCCTGAAGACCCTCCCTACTGGAGTCTGATCTCATCTTGACTCCTGAAGACTCTCCCTACTGGAGTCTGACCTCATCTGACTCCTCCTGAAGACCCTCCCCAGTCTCCTCCTCTGGACTACCGCTAGATTCCTCCCATAGCCTTTCTGTATATAGAATTCCATCTTCCCTCCATGTGGTGTGTGAGAGCACCATGGATAGCACAGACTTACTCTGTGTGAGAGCGCCTTAGAATGCCCTAGCACATAGTCTTGCTCTGTGAGAGCACCATGAAATGGGCTAGCACCTGACATGGCGAACTTGAACTTTCAATAAACTTTACTTTTTCCTTGGCTGAGAAGACTTGAGTGGAATTCTTTCCACAGGACCCGGCATGTTGGTATTTTGGGATCTCAGGCAGCCCTAACCCTCTTTGGGCACCCTCTTCAATGTGATCTCTCATCTCTGCAGATGTTCATTTTTTGTTTGTTTTCATGTTAAGAACTAACACCAGAGGGCACTCTCCTGCTAACAGCTAAAACATCTGGAATTGATGGGAAAAAATATTTTGTCTTGTGCCAATGTAAACCTGGCCCATCACAGATGTGTCACATCTCTCTGCTTGATGAAATCAGTCATATAATTATAGAATGCTCTACCTTGAAGGAACAAACATTATATAGATCAATTTCTTTGTTTAATAGATTAACTGAGGTCCAGAGAAATTTTCTTTTCTCCAAGTCACACTATTATTTAGTATTGAAGAACTCAGAGTTCAGTCACTTTTTAGTTCATTCTGCTCATCTTTGGATGTGCCTCTCATTGTTCTCAGTGTTTTAGATTTGACAAGGGCATGTCATTTTCTTAAAAAGGTATCCTTGTCTTATCTATGCCTGCTTTCATTTAAAAAAAATTTAATCTTCATGTCTAGAATTAAATTCAGAGATGAATATGAATATCCTGTTCTGAAACACATATAATTCCTGGTATAAATATTTTGACTAGTGTTGCTAGTGTAAGGGAGATTGTTTTATTTTGTTTCTTCCATACTGTAATACTTTATTTGTTATTACTAATATATACCCTTCTTGTCAAAATGAAGAGGAGAAAAGGTTTTATTGAAATTTCTTTTGTTCAGGCTGACACTGAAATTTTCTGTACAAGATGAACTGCCCTTAACTATTACTATTGATATTAAATGGCTTTGGAAATTAGCTTTTGCTGCAGACCTCATTATGTTTCTTAATGAATTCAATGTACAATTACAAGGCAAAACAGTATTTAGATGCCAAACATACTGTGGTAAAGTCAATCTGATGACAATGAATGTTATTTGAATTACAAGTAACATCAAGCTGTTTTATACATTTCTTTTGCTGTCAAAAGTTAAAAGAAGTGAAAATCTCTATTCCCACACAAATCTGCAGTGGATCTATTCTCTGAATGCAAACTGCAGTTCCAGCAGTATTTTTCAGACCTCCATGCAAAGGCAAAAGAAATATCCATATTTCACAATCTGTTTAATCCTACAACTAAGGGGCTTCTGCCTAACCTTCATTTGGAATTGATTACTCCTCAGTATAATATAATATGCTAAAGGTAAATATCAAAACAAGAATTTTACAGAATTTCACAAATGGCTTCCAAGTGATAAAAATTAATTAATCAAAATCATTATTACCTATCTGTGTGAAAAGACATTTTCATAGATGAAATATGTGGTCCCTCTGCAGAAGAGTCCTATCAGTCTCTGAAGCATCACTATCTGATGCTTCCAACAAAAATCCCACCATCAGTGAATGTGTGTGTATGAAAATCACATTTCCCAGCTGACCTTTTAGAAAAAAAAGAACTCTCCCCAAGGGCCTTGAATTCCTTTCAATGGACATTTTCAAAGTCCTGAGAGCCATGAACTAGCATGTATTAACAATTATTCGACTTGGATATGTCCCAGAATATCAAAGGAGATATTTCTGGATTGTCCTTCAAAACTAAAAATGAGATTCTTTCTTGAAATATATCATCTGAGATTAATTTGGAGGTTAAGACATACCAAGCACCATCTGTGAGTCCAGGGGCCATACTGAATTAAACTTCTGTCTGTATCTCCAACAGAAGTTCTCTGAGTTCATATCTTGATGGAGACAGTACCTCTTCCCACTATGGAAAGGAGGCAGGGCCAATCAATCTTTACTTTGTTTTTATTTTTGTTTCTTCTTTTTACCAAGAGAGATGATCTTTGGACCAGAAAAGATAGATTTAAAATGCCTAAGAAGGAGTGAAAACCTGAGATGAATAAGAAGATAGTGAAAGAGGACCCAGCGGTCCTTAAAATGTTTGTCGCCAAGGCCGGATGAACTAAATTCCATGGTATGGAGAGAACTGGCCAATGGGATTGCTGAACAATAGTCAATGATTTTTGGAAGATCAGAGAGAATGGGAGAAATTCCACAGAAATGGAGAAGAGCAAACAAAACCCCAATTTTTAAAAAGAGAAAGTCCATAAATAAGTGCATACCCTTTGACCCAGCAATATCACTTCTGGGGCTGCATCTCAAAGAAATCACAGAAGTGGGGAAAAGACCCATATGTACAAAAAATATTTATAGCACCTTTTTTGTGGTGGCAAAGAATTGGAAATTGAGGGGATGCCTATCAATTGGGGAATGGCTAAACGAGTTGTGGTATATGAATGTAATGGAATACTATCCAGAGAAAGAACTATAGAGTCTGAATGCAGATGGAAGCAAACTACTTGCTCTGTCTTGTTTGTGTTTTGTTTTGTTTTTATCACTTTTTCATTGTTTGCCCCGTTGGTTATAATCCTTTACAACATGACAACGTGCGATGTGAAGATATTTGTAGAACCTATATTTGATTACATGCCACTATGGCAGAGAAAGGGAGAGGAGAGAGAGTGGGAGAAAATTTGAAACTTAAGAGACTGTGGGGGGTGGCTAGGTGGTGCAGTGAATAGAGCACCGACCTTGGAGTCAGGAGGACGTGAGTTCGAATCCGGACTCAGACACTTGACACAAAAACTAGCCGTGTGACTTTGGGCAAGTCACTTAACCCCAATTGCCCTCAAAAAGCAAAAAAAGAAGAAAAAAAAAAAGAGAGACCGTGGAACTGAATGTTGTAAATTAAAAGTAAATTTTTAAAAAGACATCAATAAATTTTTTTAAAAAAGGAGAAAGTCCACAAACTATAAGGCAGTAAATTTGACTTCAAATTTTGCAATATTCTACAATACATTTATTATTCACAGAATCCCAGAACATGAGAATCGAAGAAAACCACACCTACTAGGTAGGCCAGGTATGGGAAACCTGTGACCTCAAGGTCATATATGGCCTTCTAGGTCCTGAAGTGTGGCCTTTTGACTGAATCCAAACTTCACAGAACAAATCCTCTTAATAAAAGGAACTACTCTGTAAAACTTGGACTCAATCAGAAGGTGGCACCCAAGGACCTAGAAGACTACATGTGGCCTGGAGGCCACAGATTCCCCACTCCTGATACAGTCCAATCTAGATACAAAAGGAATCCCCTTTCATAACATACAAGTGGTAGACTGCTTGAAGACAACTAGAGAAGAAGAATTTACCATCTCTTTAGGAAACTCAGTCTATTCTTCTTTTGAAAAGTTTTCATTATTAGGAAGTTTTTCCTGAGATTAAGTTCTAACTGTTACCTTTGCAACCTCCATCTACTGCTTTTAGTTCTGACCTCTGGGACCATCCACAAGAGCATAGAGTCTCCTGTACATAATAGCCTTTCAAAAAATAAAGACAGCTAATTCACCTACCCCTGCTTCTCCTGAAGCTTTCTCTTCTATATGGACATCTTCATGATGTCCAAGTTCCATCTTCATATGATATGGACTTGAGGATGCTGGTTGCCCTCCTCTGGATCCTCTCCAGCTTATCAATGTTCTTCTTAAGCCATGGCAGCCAGAACTGAACACCATATAAGGGTAAAATAGGACAGAACTATCAGCTCCTTATTCCTGGAAGTTGTCCCCCTCTTGATGTAGCCCAATATTGAATTAGCTTTTTGTTTTCAGTTGAGCTATCAGTCTACTAAAAACAACAGACCTTTTTCAGAATATTTGTTGCTTATTTACAACTACACTCACCTTATAGTAACTGAGCTAATTTTTTTTGGGGGGGGGTGGATGGGAAGAACATCCAAGTGCATTCATCTTTATTGAAATTTATCTTCTTAGATTCACTCCAAATTCTCCAGTCTTTGGATCCTGACTCTTTGATCTTCATCCAGTATGAAGATTTCCTTCAATGAACTAATCAAAACCAATCAGATCGATTGGGTAAAAAATATTTTTTAAAATTATTTATTAAATATTTATCACATGCAAGATACCATGCTAAATGCCACGGATAGAAAGAAAAGCAAAAATGTGGTCCCTGCCCTCAAGCAATTCACATTCTACTGTGGGAGACTGTGTGCAAATAATTATGTACACACATGGTATATACAACATAAAAGGGAATTAATCAAAGAAGGAAAGCATAAGCATTGAGAATTTCTCTTGCATGAAAGAAGGATTTGAGTTGAATTTTGAAAGAAATCAGGAAAGCCACGAGTCAGAGAAAAAGAGCGAGAATATTCCAGGCATTGGGCAGGGGCAACCAAAAGAGAGACACAAAGATAGGAGATGGAATATCATGTGGGAAAAAAAAATTTTTTGTGAAAGGTCAGTGACTTTACTGGACTGAAAAGTCCAATGGAGGAAGATTAAGTATAAGAAGATTGGGGGTGGGGGTGGGGAGGCAGAGCCAAGATGGCAGAGTGAAAGCAGGGACTCATCTAAGCTCTCTGATAAAATCCTTCAGGTATCTCTAAAAAAGTGAATCTGAAAAAAAATTTAGGGTGACAGAATCCAGTAGAAGGCAAAGTGTGGCAGATTTCCAGCCCAGGACAACACAGAAAATCAATGGGCAGGATTTGTTGTGCCAGGCATGGGGAACACAGAGCATGCAGGCTGCACCAATCCAGACCCAAGCATAGGAGAGCAGGAGTGGGCCCTGGTGAACTGGATCACTTGAGACCGGGGTGATTGCCAAACCTTTTGGCGCAGGATGGGGGTCTGTCAGAGCTGGGTGAGACACAAGCACAAGGCCTGTAGCAGTGGCAACAGCTACTCCTGGGGCTATTAACCAATGGTCTAGATGTTTGAAAGTCACCTACTTGAACTTCCCATAGCCAAGAAGGCAGAGTAAACCTAAACCTTAAGTGTTCTCATCCCTCCTCTTTGTTGACCTTGAAAAATTTAAATAATATTGTCTCAGGAAAAATCCTGGAATAGTGGAGTCAACAGAAGGGATGCAGCAGTCTTTTAACCTGAGAGGCTAGGGAAATTGATGGGAAGGGTAAAACTTGCTGTGACTGAAGGGGAAAAGTACAGGAAGGGAGGCATCCCACCAAGCCCCACCTCAGTGGACCAGCAAGAGATCCTGAGCCCCAGGGGGCAGACCCCTTAAGGGCCAACACTAGGACCCCAGGCATGCCTTCATACAGTGAGGGGAACTGTCATACACCAGCACAGATGGGTATCCACCAGTGGCTGAACCCCCACCTGAGCTGTAGTCCAGGGTTGAAGAGACAGAGTCCTGAAGTGATCAGTCCACCTCTTCCCAACACCTCACAGTGTGAGTTTCACTATAATCCCCCCGGGTAATGCAGAAAGACCTGCCTTCAGCCTCAGCCTTGGAACACACCAGCCAGCTCCAGCTCAGGACCAGGTGAGCTGCAGGATCACATAGCTTCTGACAGAACCAGAGGCCACAACACACAAAGTCAGTAACCAGGCCCCTAGCTCCCAGCACAAGAAGCATGGATCAGAGATCCTTGTGCCCCAGAAGCAGAGATCCACTTTAAACATCAGGAAATAGGTAATCACAATGGGCAAAAAGCAAAGACCATAGAATCCTACTATGGAGACAGGGAAGAACAAAATACAAATTTGGAAAAGGACAGCATTGACACTATACCCACATCTGAAATCTCAAAAGGGAATATGAACTGCTCTCGAGCCCAAAAAGCATTCTTAGAAGAACTCAAGAAGGATTGTAAAGCCATATTAGAAAGGTAAAAGAAAAACTGATCAATTATTTTTAAAAATGTAATTGGCAAAATGGGAAAAATTTTACTGAAAGAAACTTAAAAAGTGTAATTGGCCAATTTTGCTTCCCCACTTTGGTTTCTGTATTTCCTGGCATGAGTATGCCTTCCTAATGTACAATACTCCTGCACCCTCTTTTAATTATCCTGTGTCTCTTGAAAAAGTATCCATACAGAGCCAAAGTCCATTCATGGTTTTCATCCCCCCAAGTCTAAGTGATGTCTTAGCGGTATTATGTTAGTTTCACTGAAGCGGTATCATCTTTCATCACAAGGCCAAATTGGCCAACTAATGTTAATATCTTTAGTACTTCTTGTTTTTCTTAAACTTTGGACATTTATGAATAGATACTTGAGGCCATGGTTTTATTACTGGCTCCTAGCTTTTGTCTCCTGTGAAATTGTTGATGATCCAGCAACTTTTTTTCTTCCTTCTTTGTGACTGCTCTCTATAGTACTGAATTTGGAGAATATTCATAAGCAATCTTTTCCCTCCCCTATCCTTTTTAGTTTAAAGTGCCTTTGTTTAGGTTTACAAACCACCTGAAAAATATATTCTTACCAGGCTTGGTTATGTGGATTCCATCTCTAGACAGGAACTGTCAACTCTACGCTGTAAACCATGATCCAGAAATCACATTCTCAGGCACCACCTTCTTAGCCAGCTGTTCTCTTCCCAAATTAATTATAAAAGGAAAAAAAAACTCCAGCATAGCTTCAGCAAGAACAGGTCACACAGCAAGAATAGCCACATAGCCTTTCTTGGCAGGGTTATTAAATTGACATACAGCAATACTGCAGTCATGATCAAGTTAGGTTTTGGCAAAGATAGGACTTTTGTGCTATTTTTATGGACAAGATGAGCTATAAGATGGTACTATTAGATGGTTTAAGGACTGATTCAATGGACAAACACAATCCATGGTAGTAATTAACTACCAACATCAACTTGGACAATTTCTGTAATAGAAAGACCTAGAACTCTCTGTCAGACCTAGAATTCCCTGACTCCATTTAGCACTCTCCTCAGTGATTTGGAAAAAGATAAATGTAGCTATTGACCACATTGTTGGTGTGGTGGAAAAAATCCCCACATGTA
>CM053601.1:129541623-129580200 GCA_028646575.1 Pseudocheirus occidentalis | reverse complement strand
CCCCCCCCCCCCCCATGGTGGCATACAGTCATGTATAGGATCTGCAAACTCCTTCACATTGTACAATCATCTGGTTATATATGTGTTATAGCCAATGGAGTGAAAAATGAGAAAAGAGTCTCCAATTATATTTTAACCTAATTCTGGCCTAGCTCAGGAGTCTTATGGAGTCATATGTTTGACACCTCTGGCTTATAACATAGAGTTCACAGGTTCCCAGCCAGAGATGGGCTGTGCTTCACAAAAGCCAGGAAAAACCCATGTGCCAAGCGTCTTAAAAATCTAATCAAAAGGATTTTAAACTGAAAAGCGGGATGGAGAAATTATCTGTGTGCATTACCAAAGTTAGATGCTATAAAGCTAGTCACACAGAAGAAAGTAAAACAGCAGTTGAAAAACTTGGAAACTCACAAGAGACAAAATTCAAGAAAGGAATCAGCAGCAAAAACTAATGGTCTATATATAAATGTCTAAAGTTAAAACAACAAATGCTAGGAATTAGAGACTCTCACGCCACGGGGTGAATTTGACTTCATAAATATCACTGATATTTGGTGGAATGAAAACTACTACTGGATTATGGCTCTGGATGGATTTATTTTATTTAAAATAAATAAGATCATCCAATCTGACATGATTTAGGGCATGATACAGTAATGATATGTAACTTTAATTACCCAGACTTTTACTGCAGCTAAAGTTTCACCCAAAGAGGAGTAGCTGATAACTTGAATTGTCTTAGCGATAAGTTCATTCTTCAGAAAGCGGAGGAACTAAAAAAGGGGTTGTGCTCTGAATCTGATTCTGGTTAACAGGAGGAACTGGTTGTGAGGGAGGAACAAGAGGAACTTTGCAGGGACGTGACTACTCCATCCTAGAGTTTATGTCAGGGAGGGAGAAGGAATCAATGACCAACTTAGATTTTAACAAGGAAGATGAAGAGAAGAGAAAAGCACGATCCTGCAAAAATGAGATTGGGAAGGTTAAAGTGCGGATCCAGCAGAAGGTGCTGAGAAAAGCTAGAGACAATTAAAAGGGTAGTTGTGTTAAGAGAAAAAAGGATGAAAATGGGGAGAGAACCTTTATTTGGTGTAAATTGGATGATTTGCCACAGTAGTTAGACCTGAGTTCAAATCGAGCTTCACATGCTTTCCAGCTGTGTAACCTTATCACTTACTTTCTTTTTGCCTCAGTTTCCCCATCTACAAAATGGTATAAAATATATAATACATAAATATTATATAAACATATATGTTATATATAAAATATATACACAAAATATTATATGTAGTATTTAATAATACATAAATCAATATATAAATAGAAGTTTTTATAAATATAAATTATGTATATATAAAATTGTATGTATATATATGTGTATATATAGAGAGATAGAGAAAGAGAATGAATGAATGAATGAGAACCTACCTTCCAAGGTTCTTGTGAAACTCAAATGAAATAATAAATTTAAAGTGCTTAGCACAGTACCTGGCACCTAGTGGGTGCCATATAATGATAATGATGATGATGATGACAATGATTATGACAAGGATGACAATGATGATAAACAACTGACAACAGAAAGAAGTTAGAAATGCTCATTTTTTAGCTTTGTTTCTCTTTGCTCCATAGAGGTGACCTTTATATTAGAAATTACCCAACAGAAATGATGAAGAGGAAGTTGATGCCCATGATAACTAAAAAGAGAGAAAGACATCACCTAGATGCCCTTGAGGAATTCCTGTCAAGGCCCAAGCCCAAATGAACTACATCCTTCAGTCCTGAAAGAATGGGCAGATATGATGGTCGAGCTACTACCATCAGGAATGAGTGAAAGGTCATGGAAATCAGGGGAGGTACCACTAGCATGGAAAAGAGCATGTGTCAAGAAAGAAAGAAAGAAAGAAAGAAAGAAAGAAAGAAAGAAAGAAAGAAAGAAAGAAAGAAAGAAAGAAAGAAAGGCAGAAAGACAGAAAGAAAGAAAGAAAGAAAGAGAAAGAAAGAAAGGAAGGAACCATGCAAACTATAGGCAGTTGAGCTTGACTCAGATTCATTGGAAAATTCTAGAAAAGTTCATTAAAGAGATGGCTAGTGAACAGCACAGAAGGGAAGTGGTGATTTAAAATGAACTAGTATGGTTTCATTAAGAAGAGGTCACATCCTTCCAACCTTATCACCACATTTTACAGAATTACTAAACTAGGAGATGATTGGAACAATATGGATATAGTTTGCCTAGATTTTATTAAAGGTTTTGATAAAGTAACTCGTACTCTTTTTGTGGAGAATATGGAGAGATGTATTAAACAACAGGTAGGTGGCAAAGTGGATAATGTCAGGCTTAGTGTCAGGAAGACTCATCTTCCTGACTTCAAATCTGGCTCAGACACTTACTAGTTGTGTGACTCTAGGCAAGTCACTTAACCCTATTTGCCTCAGTTTCTTCACCTGTAAAGTGTGTTAGAGGAGATGGCAAACCACTCCAGTGTCTTGGCCAAGAAAACCCTAAATGGGGTCATGAAGAGTTGGACACGACTGAAAAATGACTGAACTTTAAATGACTGATTGCTGATGCACAATCCACTAGGAATAAAAGTAAAGTCTTGTATTTGGGTCCAAAATATCAGCTTTACAAGTATATGATAGAGGAGGCATGGAGAGAAAGAAATTTTTCTGAAAAAGATCTAGGGGTTTTAGTGGAAGATAATCTCAGTTTGAGTCAGCATTGTGAAATAGTAGCCCAAAAGAACTAATGAAATTTTAGGTTTCATTTAGATGAAAGAGGAAACATTCATCACACTGCTCTCTGCCTTCTTCAGATTTCATCTGGAATATTCTGTTCAGTTTTAGGTATTGCAGTTTAAGAAGGAAGTTTAAAAGTTGAAGACTGTCCAAAGGTGGACACCCAAGGTTGTGAAGGGCCTTGTGTCTATGTCATGGGAAGTTAGTTTCAAGGAACTAGGCATGTTTTGCTTAGAGAAAGGAAGACTCAGGGAGTAAATAACCCTGTAGAATGTAGAATGTAGAATGAAGAGTAACAACGAAGAGCTGGAATGACAACAAAAATGGCAACCTTACAAAGAAGCTGAAGTTTGCAAAATTAGGCTATATGTCGGGGGCGGGGGGAAACTTCTCTTACAAATGGAGCTGAGCAAAATTAGACTGGGTTGACTCAAGAGAAGGTGAGATGTCTCTCCTTGGATATCTTCAAGGAGAAACTAGATGATCACTTCTTTGGTATATTCTAGTGGGGATTCCATTCCTGTACAATTTGAGCTAGATGGCCACTGAGGTTCCTTTTAAACTCTCCATTTCTGCTATTCTGTGACTAGATAACCGCCCTTCCATCTCTAGCCCTATGATCCTCTAATTAAAAATAGACAAAGATTTTGAGATCCCTTCCAATTCTGAGATTTTTGGATTCTGTGAAAGGTCTACTGTCATGGGGAAAGGATACGCATAGATACAAAACATCTGGTATTTGGGCTTTTTTTAAGTCCAGAGTTCTTTCCATGAAGATGACAGAATTCTAGACATAAATCTCATTGAAATTAAGACCATCCCAGATTTCTACTAATGGTAATTATGCTTCATAATACTATGGGTCTTTTCTTTAAACTAATTTGATTATAGGATGCATGTCTCCTAACTGTAAATTTTTAATTGTAATTTTTTTTACAGTTTTTAATTGTAAAATACTATGTGAATGTGAGATATGATTATACAATCATTAACAAAAGTGCTTTTGTTTTCTTACTCTTCCAATGCCATTTGATCTTTTAATAAAATTTATTTTATTTAATATTTTAGTGGGGATGGTAGGAGCTGTGCTGGTTTTCTATTTTAGCTTAGGCTTGGTCTACAATAAATGGGTCTGTGACTTCATCAGTGTTAGTATTTCCTCCAGTCCTACATTTCACAACTCCCCCATGCCTTCCTATCCAGTATTATTGCTGTCTAGTTCTTTCCATATGTCATGACTAGAAAAAGTTATCTACCCAACTTACAGGAGACCTTCCTATGGTTCTAGCACTATTTCATGGAATCCAGTGCTGTACAGCAGACTGGCAGACTAGTCTTTATTCTTTGTGATCAGTATATGTAGTGAGAGTCAATACATTTGATCGTCATTAGTTTATTATATATATGTATGTATTTATATATACTCATATATATACATATACACATGCATGTATATATGTGTGTATGTGTGTGTGCAATAGCCCCTTTCACTAAAAGTTAAGCAAAAATAATTCTGTAGGGGATTTAGAAATCTGACTTACCAAAGATCTCAATTTCATAAATTTATGGATGTGGAAAGTTATGCAAAACAAGGCTAAAGTCTTATTGGAAATGCAGCTTGTTTTAATCACACATTCTAAACAACAAAAAGTCTCAAAGCAGTTGTTTTTTTACTAAGCACTTGCTATAAACCAGAATGGCAATTTTACAGGACAAATATATAGGTGGCCTGGTTAAGAACACATCCTGGACTTGGAGTCAGAAGACACAAATTCGAATCACTATTTGCTCTTCCCTTGGGCATGTCAAACCTGTTTCAACTTTTATAAAATACAGTTTATAATATGTAACCACTGCACCCTCCAAACATCCGAGGCTGTTCTAGGGGAATAATTTTGGTAAAGTACCATCAAAATGGGAAATTTTGTAGGATTTGGTGAAGGAACTGCTTTCATGGGGACACAGGCACATATATTATCTCTCTCCCTCTTTTCATTTCTATTTCCCTCTTCCTCTCCTCCATCACTTTCTCTTTTTCTCTCTTCTCTCTCTCCCTCTTTTCCTTTCTATTTCCCTATTCCTCTGTCTCCTCTATCACTTTCTATTTCTCTATTTCTCTCTCTCCTCCATCACTTTCTCTTTCTCTTCCTCTCTCTCCTCCATCACTTTCTCTTTCTCCCTCTTCCTCTCTCCTCCATCACTTTCTCTTTCTCTCTCTCTTCCTCTCTCTCCTCCATCACTTTCTCTTTCTCTCTCTTCCTCTCTCTCCTCCATCACTTTCTCTCTCTTCTCTCTCCTCCATCACTTTCTCTTTCTCTCTCTTCCTCTCTCTCCTCCATCACTTTCTCTTCCTCTCTCCTCTCTCCTCCATCACTTTCTCTTTCTCTTCCTCTCTCTCCTCCATTGCTTTCTCTTTCTCTTCCTCTCTCCTCCATCACTTTCTCTTTCTCTCTCTTCCTCTCTTTCCTCCATCACTTTCTCTTTCTCTTCCTCTCTCTCCTCCATCACTTTCTCTTACTCTCTCCTCTCTCCTCCATCACTTTCTCTTTCTCTTCCTCTCTCTCCTCCATCACTTTCTCTTTCTCTCTCTTCCTCTCTCTCCTCCATCACTTTCTCTTTCTCTTCTCTCTCTCCTTCATCACTTTCTCTATCTTCTCTCTCTCCCTCTTTTCCTTTCTGTTTCTCTCTTCCTCTCTCTCCTCTATCACTTTCTCTTTCTCTCTCCTCTCTCTCTCCCTCTCCTACCATGGCCCCTCCATCTTTCCAAGAATGATAATAATGGCACCTATTTCATAGGGTCTTTATGAGGATCAAACGAAGTAACATATCAAATGTTTTGCAAACCTTAAAGTGCTATATAAATGCCAGTTATTGTGTAGTATATGTGTGTTGCATGTGTGCATGTGGGTTTATAAATACATACATATATATTCACAAGCACACTCAAACAAGAGTGTGTGTGTGTGTGTGTGTGTGTGTGTGTGCTAACTCAATAGTTACTAATTTGGGCTATAATTTGGCCCATAGAATAGGTAGCTTTCTGGTGGTTAGCCTTTCCAGTTTTAACTAGGATAGTGCTCAAACAGTATGTAGATAGTCTACTATTGGACTAATACTAGTGACCACTGATCAGGAAATCAAAAGTAGCTAAACATCAAGGAAATATTGGAAATTTTAGGTCCTGAGAATGAGCTCTTAAACCCAGGACTGACAATTTTGAGATCAAATTTCATTTCTTTATCAGAGATAGCACAAATCAAAAAGCAGCTCTAACTGAGGACCTGGTGGGGTGATGTTACTAATTGCTACTTTTCTCTTTATGGCGGGGTCTCCGTGAGGTTATGATTCTTTTTGTTATTCTTCTGGGTATTCTGACTCATGTAGTCAATGTATTGGTTACTCTCAGGACTGAGAATTCACACTGGCTAAGGACCTTCTCTGAGCTAAATATTCTTATCACCTGCTTCTCATTATCACATCTGTTTTCCCCTTAAAAACCTTATTGAAAAGCCCACGCCCCTCCCAGAGTCTTAGGGATTCCACTGCTTGATCCTCTGGTTACCTGTGAGAGCTAATAAAGTTTATGGAACCACAAATATTAGAACTGAAAGGGACTTTCAAGATCCTCTATGATGAGCTAAGAAAGGTTTCTGTAGTGAATTAAGATTTTTAAAATCTTAAGTACTCTGATACTTGAAAACACTAAAATGGGTCTTGGGTGACTTGCTCAGAGTGGTCTTTGGTTTTCCATATTGGAGAGATTTGCTGTGAAGTACACAAAATGGTCAGACTGAAAGATCTACTCTCAAAATAACCACTTCTCATTCTACAACAGTCACATCTTTCTTCAAAGCTGCAGTGAATAACACATGTGCATGTTTCCTCTTTTTCATATTAAATTTTCAGTTAAGATAATCATGAACAAAAGAGTTGACAACAGCCTTCTTTTTCAATAAGAAAATCAATTAACGAATAGTTATCAGAAACCTCTCTGGCTTTTTAAGACAGTCATTAAGAGGAAGTAGAAGTCTAACCTCACTCTTCTCTCAAGCAAGGACTTTTGTTAAAATATGTTATTCTCTTGTATAATTCAATCATGGTACTAAACATTTGTATGTGTATAATTTGACTTTTAAGAGGTGCTGTTTTCTTTTACTGAACAGCCATATCTTTCTTTCCTCCATTCCTAGCAAAGAAAACAAAAACTCTAAAAAGCCTATGCTTGCCTAGCTTGACTTAATATTTAAAAAATGTTTCCTTCTTTCTCTTATTCTACTTTAAATGCAAAGTCCAAGGAAAGCAACTTGATGAGTTCTCAATCTAAAAAATGTTTTCTTAATTAGAATTAAAAATAGAGTTCTTACTAAAGATCAATTCATTTCCTATATACATTTTTTGCATACAAAATGTATAGGCTAAGTGTGGTACCACTATGGCATTTCTCTCTCTCCCCCCTCCCTCCCTCCCCCGTCTCTTCCTCTCTCTCTCTGTCTCTGTCTCTCTCTCTCTCTCTCTCTTCCTCTCTCTCCTCCTCCTCTTCCTCCTCCTCCCCCTCCCCCTCCCCCACTTACTAACAACAATATGGTAGACTTGAGGGGAGGGGGATATCCCTGTCTATTACCACATACTGCTACAATTTACTCTCAGGATGAGAGAGTAACCTCAGTGTGTGAGTGTGAGTACATGTGTCTGTTTGTTTTGAGGGGACAGGGATAGAATCCTAATATTTGCCACTATAATTCCTGAACTCCCAACAGTGTGTTTTCTATTAAAAAATAATCACAATGGCACCTTCAACTTATACAGTAAACAGTTACTAAAAAAGAGGACAAAAGCAAGAATAATCATAACATAACATTTTTCTCAGTAGAAATCCAAAGTAGAAGTAATCAAAAACATAAAGAGTAGAAACATAAACCTGCATCACATTTTCCCACTCATGCACACAATATCCTTTGAGAAGAGTAGCTACAGACCTATCACTAAGGCACACAAACATGGAAACCCACATGCCCAGGACCACTCATTACTGTGGGTGACAGATCTTAATGCTGGTAATCAATTATATGGAAAAGTCTATATTACATTCTATTTTCTGGAGTGAAAGGACACATGCCCCAAAAGCTATCTGTGAAAGGAGAACCATCCTGAGTTTCAACCCTGCAAGTTTAGACTAGTTTTCATTAATATGAATTAAAAATCATCCTCGAGATTTAACTGGCCCAGTGTTGAACTGAATACAAAGGCCTAAATACATGAGGAGTGAGCATCTCCTCCTTTAGACTTCTTACTATTCCAGTGGTTCTCAACCTGTGGGTTGCAACCCCTTTGGGGGTTGAACGACCCTTTGACAGGAGTCACAGGGGTCGCCTAAGACCATCGGAAAACACATTTCCAATGGTCTTAAGAATGGAGACACCCCTCCTCTATCAGTCTCCAGGCGGATCTGCTCACATGCAGATACACCCACATACAAGTATTAAAGGATTGTGGCATTAAGAAGGTTGAGAACCACTATAAGTTAGACCAACATGGCTAATACAGAGACGGAAAAGCTACACTCAAACCAACCGATATTGTATTCTTACTGAGTATGTTTTACTTGCTGGGGCCATGTAGAACTAACTTCCTTTTAACAGTTAAATGGTCTATAAAATGTCTCATTTCATTCTGATTCTAAAGCAGAAGCACCAGATCATCCTGAATCAGTACTGGCCTATTAAAGTGCCCATTTAGAGAACATTTGCTGCTGTTACCAGTTGGTAGGGAAGTATGGCAAGTCCTCTTAAATTCCTTTTGCTCTTCCAGCATGCTATCCACTCCAATGGCATTTCCTCCTGAACTGAAAATAAGAATTGGCCTGCTGTTCTCCAGTAACCAAGCTCACCTGCTGTAATGTTCCAAGTTTGGTTTGGTTTGGTTTTTGAATTCACTCAAGCTCCCAATTTCTTCCAATGCTGTTATACTTCCGTATCTGTCAGACATATTAGCCCCTTGGTTCTCAAAAAAGTGTTTCCTGGAAGTGGCTAATGAGCACATCATCGACATTGTCATTTTTTCTCAGAGTAGCAATTCTTCCTGATAGCCAAACAATTGCTTTCAGATTTCCTTTATGGTAAAATTTGCTTTTTGGTTCCAATTCTGTTGTTTGTGTTGGAAGTTAATCATATCCACTGCTGATCTTTATTGGAACCTGCTGTGTCTCCTAATCATTTGGACGAAAGGAAACATTAAGTCCAGCACCATCAAGCTACAGCTGAGTACCAAATGAGGGGAATGAAATAATTACTTTACAGAGGGAAGATTACTTGGAATCCTTAGTAAGTTCATATAATCACGAATTCAGTATGAACACTTGTTCATCTGCTATGAAGAGACCTAGGATCATTGTATTAGCACTTTTGAAATACTTTAAAAATTAATTTGTAGAACTAAATCATTTTTTAGAGATGGAAGGGAACTTGGAGGTCATTTAGCCTAGCATCCTTCTTTATGAATGAGAAAATAAGCCTAGCAAGGCAAAGTTACTTAGCCAAGGCCACACAGGCGCTAAGCAATAGGGTTGGAGTTTGAGCATAGGCCCCTGACTCCCAACATTCTTCCCCTACACCACACTGAAATCTACCCCAAACTCCCACAAATGGAGCTCCCATGAGAAAACAAGGTTGAAAGCAAGTCAGCAAATTTGAGAGGCTGCACTGTACTGTGACAGAAGATTAAATATGAAGAATCTAGTCTCTATCTTTATGGAGCATACCGTCTAGAAGGGAAATAAAACACAAATGCAGATTACTATAACACATAAAACTACCCAACTGTATTAGAGCTATAAAAACAAATGCTTATGTGAGGTCCATGGAGGAAGGTTGTTATCAACCTTGGGCAAGGAAATGAGGGAGAGTTTACTGGAAGAGGCAGCATTTAAGATACGTTTTAAAGGCTACTTAGGAGTTCACCGGGTAAGACTGGGGAGAGAAAGACACACAAACACAAAGAGACAGGTCAGAGAAGAGGGAGAGAGAGAGACAGGAGGGAGAGGGGGAGAAGAAAGGGAGAGGGAGAGGAAGAGGGAGGGAGGCAGGGAGGGGGAGAGAGAGAGAGAGAGAGAGAGAGAGCTAATCAGAGAGCTGTTCAGAGTGTTTTATGTGAACAAAACCAGAGACCAGAAAGCAAGCATAGCTCATTGTGACGGACAGAAAGTAGTGCAATTTGACTGGAGTATAGGAAGGGAGTCATAGAAAATAAGGCTGGAAAGATAAGGTGGGGACAGATTATGGAAAGCCTTGGATGGCAAGGAGAAGGGTTTGAACTTTCATAAGAAGACAATAGGGAGCCATAAGAATTTTAAGCAAAAGAATGACAAGACCAGATCTGTGCCTAAGATTTGGCACAGATTGTTTGGCAATATAACATTTGGCAATGTTATACAGAACATTGTACAGAGGAAGAAGAAAGTAGAGGTAATAAAATCTGTAAGGAGACTATCACAATAGACTAAGCATGAGGGCCCATGCTAGCATGGTAATAATGGAAATAGTCAGTTAATAAACATTATTAGGGAGTAATACAGTCAACAGTGATTGCAAATTCTGTTTTATTTACTATATGTTCTGGAAAACCCTGGCCCTGCTTCATTCCTCCCAAGCAATAGCTATCCCCCAAAACAAAACAAGGGAGGGCTCAGAAATAATAATAACAATAATAATAATAATAATAATAATAATAATAATAAATGGACACTCATTCAGCACTCACTGTGTGTAAGGCACTGTGCTAAGTTCTTCTACAAATATTAATTCATTTGATCCTCACACCAATCCTGGGAGGTGGGCACTATTATTATCCTCATTTCTCAGTTTAGTAAACTAAGGCAAAGAAGGGTTAAGTGACATTCACAGTTAGTGAATGTCTGAGGCACAATTAGCATTCAAGTCTTCCTGATAACAGGCCTAGGGCCCCATCCACTACATTGCCTCATTGTACAAGTCAATCTGGCAGGTTTTCACCATAGTTTACTTCTGCAGTATGAAGGTAAGGGCCACTGGGGCCAGGCCACCACATTGCTGCCATCTGTAATCTCTCCCAGGACCGCTCCCCATTCACCCTTTTACCCACCGAATCATTTCCTCCAGTTACTTTCTCCTCTACATGCTTACTGAACTCTCCCACCCTAAATTCACTCTCACTTGCTCACTCTTTCAAAGCTCCCTTGATTAAGTTCCTATCCAATACTCTGTCCTTAAACTCTCTTGCACTCTTTCCAGGTTTTCTTGGACAAACTAGTCCATTAGTAGGTCAACGGGCATTTATTAAGCCCTTACTGTGTTCTAGATACTGTTCTAAGTGCTGCAGAGAAAAAGCAAGGCAAAAAAAAAACGTGAAGAAACTAATGTGCATTCTAATAGGGGAGACCGAATGTACATACAAAATATATAAAGTATGGGACAGCCATCTGAAAGGAGACGTTATAAGTGGTGCAATGACTCCTCTGTGTGCATGTTCAGTCTCCCCTACATTATCCTGCCTTGATTACTCCTAGGCTCTTAATATCAAAGGGCCAACTGAATTTGTTTTGTGACATCTTTGATTATACCCAGGGAAGAGCTAGTATGTGCCTTGCTCCACAAACACACACATATAACTGTTCCTCCTTCACGAGTCAGGCCCAGAGGATCCATGGACTCTGACAGTGTAGATCAAATCAATAAGACCCCATAACTGATTGAATATGAAGCATAAAAGAGAAAGAGAGGAGCAACTTAGCCCTCCGTGGATATGGGAGGTCCACAAGTGTAACACACTGCATGTGGTTTTAGTTTTTCTTTCATTTCCCTCTCTAAAAAATCCTACTTGTCATATGGAATGTCTCTTGATGGGGAGAGTACACATGAGATACTACAGTGGTATAACATACAGAAAATATCAACAAAAACTTATTTTTGAAGAAGATAGAGAAGGGAATGAAATGTGTCCACCAAGTCGGAAACAGTGAAGACAGTAAATGATAATGCTGGAGACAAAGAGGAAAGTTGAAAGGAGAGGGTTTTGGCAAAACACAATAGCTCAATTAAGGACATATTGACTTTAAGATGCCGTTGGGACCTACAGAGAGAGATGATCTATAAGGAAAAGTCAACTCATATATGGGAAAGAGATAAATATATAGCCTTCATAGAGATTCTTATAATACCCTTCAATCTGCTCCATTCTTGGTTAACAAATCACATTAACTTATCCTGTAATGGGACTAAATCAATCAGCAAACATTTCTTTTGTACTATGTACCAGGTCCTGTGCTAAGACAGGGGATGCAAAACATAGCCCCTGCCCTCATGAAGATTACATTCTCATGAGGGAGATACCATATACATAAGTAGTACATACAAGACAGAGACAGAATTGACGGGAAATGAAGGTGTATGGAAGTTGGAAATATCATTGTTGGTATTTGGCAATGGTAAGGGAGAGAAAATCCCATGTGCTCTCTTTTATTGGAGACTGACAAGGGTTCAGCAACACTAGTTTATGATTTTTCAGCAATAGCTAGTCAAATAAGGGAATAACTTCCTTATCTCTTTTCTTGACCACATTCAGATACAACCCACAGACCAATTCATAGAAAATTATTAATTTTCAAACCTCACTTTGAAATCCATTGACTTCAAAGCCTGAAAAAGTACAAGATGTACAAGAGGTCACCTTCAAAAATTCACTTCTTGCCCCCCTTCAGCTACTGTCCTACCTGTATTTGCAAGCTTAGATTTGCCCACAGCCTAGGACTAATCAACCATATGAAATCTGGCTTAGTAGAAATTGCTGGCTTCAAAGCATTCTTAGGGTCTAATGAATGGAAAAATTCATGGTTGGTTTGCTTTATTGAAAAGTAAATGGACATAGGGAGGATATTAGCAATCTCTAGATAGCCCTAAAGTGGCAGCAAACTGTTCCATATGGCCGTCTTAGCCCCAGATATGGCTTGATTCATAAGGATACAATGGCCGGCTCATACATCTCAAATGTCTCTAAGTCAATTATCACATATTAGAAGTTTATAGAATTTGAAAAATGGAAGAGACCTCAGTGGTCATCTAGTCCAACCCATAGGAATCCCCACTAGAGCATACTCAACAATTATAGCCTCCACCTGAAGACCTTGAAGGAGGAGGAACATAATAACTTTGCACTCAACTCAGTTCAAGTGTTATTTACTCCCAAAGAATGTTTTGCCCACACTGGTTCCAGTACTAGGCATGTTCCCAGATTTTGTTAGGTAGCAGAGGCTAGGGGAAGCTTTTATGGCTCCTGTCCTGCACCTACTTCTACAAGACCAAAGACTGAGGTTCAATTTGTTCCCAGATCAGATTCCTATCCCAGTTCTTTGATTGTTGGTGGCTTTACTTGATTAGTCTGTCTATCTGTATTTTAGACATTTGTTTGCCCTGATAATATTCGAGCCAATGACTTCCCTGCCTAGATTCTTTTTGCTTTTTTTTTTTGGAGGGCAGTTGGGGCTAAGTGACTTGCCCAAGGTCACACAGCTAGTTTTTTTGTATTAAGTGTCTGAGGCCGGATTTGAACTCAGGTACTCCTGACTCCAGGGCTGGTGCTCTATTCACTACACCACCTAGCCGCCCCTACCTGCCTAGATTCTTGATATCACACAGAATTTCAGAGCTGGAAGGGACCTCCTTCGAGGTCATTTAGTCCAACCAAACTGTACCTGAATACCTCTATACAGCACACTCCAAAAGTAATAGCTCTACCTTCTATTAAAAGGCCTTCACTGATGAGGAACACACTGTCTTGTGTCCACTCTGCTATTTCAGATGTCTGGCAAGAGCATAACACACTTTTTTCATTCCATTTCATTTTTTAACTAACAAAAATCTATTTTCTTTCCCTCCCTCCTCTCTCCAAACCCTTTTAATTAAAAATAAAAAGACAAAACACTTATAATAGTACATGGTCAAGTACAGCAAATTCCCACATTGACCATATCTAAAAATGCATCATCCTGTACTCTGAGCTCATCAGTTTTCTGTTAGAAGGCGAGTGTCATGCATTATCACCAATCCTCTGGAATCATGCTTGGTCTTTACTTTGATCAGATTCTGTAAATCTTTCCAAGTCATTTATCTTTAAAATGATATTGTATACATTGTTCTCATTCTGCTAACATTTCAGCTAACTCTTAACTCTTGGCTTTCTTGATTTCTGATCTCCTGCCTATCCCAAGATGTGTCTCCCTCAGCTCATCTTAAATCTGTATCTGAGACAATGTATATAAAATCCTTCGACACCTGAAAGTGCTATCTAAATGTGAGAACTCTGAATGAACACGTACTCCAGTGGTTTTGTACTCTCTTCAATGTAGGCACCCCGCCAATAATGCAGATCACAGTGCACCCATGTCTTCCAACCTTTTGCAACTTTTTTCCTTTGTCTCACTTAAATTATTCACTGATGATCTCTCCAGTATGCTGGGGGCCTTCCTCACCATCTCTTGACGTTATGTGAGCACATGAGCTGTCCATCACTTCCTCTTGCTTTGTGACAAACTCTCCTTTTTTCCCCAATTATGTTTCTCTTATGATATCCCTTGCACTTCTGAATAATTCTTCACTTTTGCCATGTTACAGCCTGTTTGTGCCCACAGCGTCTCCCAATTGTCCATTGGGTGATCTCCAACTTGATTCCTTTGGATGATTGAAGCATGGCATGGCTCAGCTGTATAACAGCAATGGAATAATTTTGGCACAAAAGATGGGGCCTTTGTTTCAGGGAGAAAATTGGAGTCATTAGGAGAATTGTGTAATTTCCCAAAGGCTCTCCAATTCACTCTTCTTCCATTCAAATATGGACTTGCTTTATTGTTTATATGCAGTGATTTTTCTAAAATGCAAACACATATATACACACCCAAAAGGGTAAACTCTATAGGTTACACATTCTAATGTATATCTTAGTCTGGACAGTAAACATTCTTCATCTACTTGATTCTGCCTATGCAGAGTTAGGACAGATTCTTTTGAAAGAAGATTAAAAGACTCAGCCATGATTTGGGGCTTGATTCAATCAGCAAAAAATGTCATTACTGTGCAGGAAAATCAAGAGGACCTCAGCTTCTCCAAGGAATCTCTCTACAACATTTTTGATCTCTTTCATGACAACATCCATTCCCCAATATTAGGCCTCATTTACTAACGAACAGATCCTCTGCTGCTATACATTTCACCAAATCATGTATAATAGTAATCAACAATCCAACCCTGATCTTTCCCCAAAGTCTCTGGGCTTACAAACATCAGATCCAATACTGGATAGCTCCTGAAGGATGCTAGTTTAGTATGTCTCTGCATAGAGTTTACTCCAGGGAAATCTCCAAATTAATTTTGTCTCTAGGTTTTCAGAATGTGGGTAAGAGGATTGTCAGTTGTCCTATAAGGAGCAAAGGTAACATGATTATAAGTAGAGGACATTCTTTATTTAACCCCATAAAAATGTAGAAGACAAATAGAAATCTCTGAGTCCACAAACAGCTATAGGACACATAGAACACTTTATAGGTCCAATTTTCCAGCGATTAACTCCACAAAGATCCTTGAAGAGTTTAGATACCCCTGAAAGGGAAAAAACTTTTTGTAGTTACCAAATAGCAACAACCCTTCCCAAACCTGTACTGTTCAAGGTGAGGGTGGGGTGTAGGGAGGTATGGGTAAGAAAGAAAGTCCAGATCTTTTGAAGTGAAAAAGCATCCATTAAGTACCTACTATGTTCCAGGTACTGTTAAACACTGGAGATATAGGAAAGGGCAAAAACAGTTCCCTCTTTCAATAAGCTCACAGCCTAGTGAAGTAAATAACATGAAACCACCTATGTACAAAGACAGAATAAACTGGAGAAAGCACTAACTTTAAGGGGGACCAAGAAAGGTGGAGTTTTAATTAAGACTTGAAGGAAACCAGGAAAGCCAAGAGGCAGAGATAAGGAGCAAGAGAATTCAAGATAAGGGGGACAGCTGGAAGAAATGTCCATAGGTGGGAAATGGAGTGTCTTGCTTAAGGAACAGAAAGGAAGCCAATGTCATTTGATGAAACAAACCGAGTTGTAAGAAAGATATAAGGCACTGGATTATGAAAGTCTTTGAATGCCAAATGGAAGAACTATGGGATTAATCTTTCTCTAGAGCACTTTGGTCAGTCTATCAAGTGGGAGCTAGACTGTAGTCCAGGCAGACCATGGACTGACTCCAAGGGGTAGATAGTCAATGAAATAAAAGGTCACATTAAATTCTTTCTATGAAACCCCATCATGGAACTTTTTTCCAACACAACCACACCCATCCTTCTCCTCCAACAGTCCCCCACTCTGATTCTTCCTGTTACTGTGTAAATTCCCTCCCTTCCCCCTTCTAAGCTGAATGTCAGTCACTCAGGGCTCCCAGAAACTCATAACAGCAGCTTGTACATGTGTCATTGGAAAAATTCTATTTCCTACCTTTCCCCCCAGATAATCTCTTGGCTGCAGCAGGCACCCAGAGAAGGCAGACTGTATCAATGGATAAAGGGGAAGAGACGAATGAATAAGATTCCCACCTTTCCCATTTTCATTTTAGGAAAGGATGAGTCACTTTATGAGTAGATGTGGATGGATTGTGATATGCTTTGAAGATATTGTTATATGATTTTTAGTCTTAAACCCACTCTTCTCTCCAATTTTCCTATTACTATTAAAGGTATCATCAATCTTAAGTGACCAAGGTTCAATCTCATTGACCTAGAGGAGTCAATGATGATACCTCAATTTTCTTCCCCTCACATAGTCATTCCATTACCAAATCCTATCAATGATACTACCATATCTCACATCTGTCTCCTTTTCTCTACTTACATAGTCACCCCTCAAGTTCAAGCCCTCATCTCCTCTCTCCTAGACTATTGTAATACCCTCCCAATCTTCCCTCTCTACATGTCCTTTGCACAACAGCCAGAGAGATTTTCCAAAAGCATGGGTCTGACTCTGCCACTCATAAGCTCCAGGGGCTCCTATTTTGGGTAATCCACAAGGCTTTGGCCTGGCTGACTTGTTATCTCTGAACCATATTTTTCCAATTTTGTAACTGTACTCCTCTATCATCACCTTTGCACTGAAGTCACCATTGTCAAATACATGTAATTTTATTTGAAAGATACTTGCAGAATTTGTTTCTCCCCATCTTCTGGAACCAATATTGGCACATAAGCTACAATTATTTTCTTTTTTTCCCCTTAATACTATTTTATCTTTTTCCAATTACATGTAAAGATAGTTTTCAACATTCACTGTAAGATTTTGAGTTCCAATTTTTTTTTTCTCCTTCCCTTTCCTCTTTCCTCCCCAAGACAGCATGCCATCTGATTTGGGCTATACAAGTATAACAATCATATTGAACTTATTTCCATGTGACTCACCTTAGCTACAATTATTTGCATGGGGGTCCTTTAGCAAAAGCTTATCATAGGCACAAAATGAGCAAATACACCACAAAATAAAGTCAATAAAGTACCATGGAAAGAGTACTTACTCTAGAGGTAGGGTTCATGGGTTCAAATAATGCATCTGACATTCATTTATATGTATGACCTTGGACAAGTCATTTAACTTCTTGAGCTTGCTTCCTCATGTGTAACACATAGGCAAAGACTGTTTTGACCTCTAAGGTCTCTTCTAGATCTAGGTCAGGGGTGTTTAAACTGTCTTTGTGTGTGTGCATGTGTGCACACATTAGGCTTCTTTAGCAGTCTAGTGAAAACTATGGACACTCTGCTAAGAATAATGTTTTAAATGCATAAAATAAAAACCAAAAGTTAGTGAAATTAGAAATAACTTTAACATTTTTTTCACATCCAACTTCATAGACCCTCTATCCATAGGCCACTCGAGACCATTAATAACCCTGTTCTCTAGGTCTACCACCCTCTGAACTCTTTGCCTTTTCAAGAAAAACCTGAGCCTCTCCCCCTCCCCATTTAGGTATGACTTCCCATTATATTCTAGCTACATTCATAGTGAGAATTTTATGACAGATAAAATTCAGTTCTATTCTGGTGTCTACTTTGTTAAGCATCAAGTGGGAGCTGGGTCTTAGCCTAGGAAGGATATGAACTGATTCCAAGGAGTAGGTAGTCACCTAAATAAAAGGTCACATTCAATTCTCTCCATGAAAACCCATCACAAGACTTTTCTCCAACAACACCTACCCTTATCCTCCAACAATCCCCCACCGTGATTCCTCCTGTTGCTATATAAATTCTTTACCTTCTCCTTTCTGGTTGGGATGTTGTAATGGAAAACACACTAACATATCTAGGATGGCTGCTAGCACAGGTTCTTAGATCTGCTTTACTAGGAAAGATAACTGTTTAGGGGTTAACAATCTTTTTTTTAATTACGTTCACTAGTTGAAAGGAGAAGTCAGAACTCTGAACTTCAGAGAAAATGCAAGCAGAGGAATAAAGACCAACAGAGAGGGCTCTGACTGCCTGAATCAACTATATAGTTTACATACATCCCTGGATTGAGAGAGCCTTTACATCTGAAAAGTTGGGGAGCTCTGAACATAGGGCCACTCAGAATCTCCAGCAGGGAATCACAAGATCCTTCCCATAAAAGAGTCCCCAAAGCAAAATACCAACTCAGTGTATGTATACATATTGCTCCAAGCCAGAAGGCATCACAATTCTTGTGACTTAGTGACTAATTAGAAATTAACAAAAGTTGTGAAAGCCTTCCTACAAGTAAACCTCCACTTAGGGGGCTTCTGAGGAAGATCTTATATCCCATTAACATTACAGATGTCAGTCACTCAGTATCATTGCCAGGATTTGATAATGGATCAGATTTGTGAGGGGAAGAAAATTGAGGAGTCATCACAGACTCCTCTAAGTCAGGAATTCATAGCAGCTTATGCATGTGTTACAGCAAAAAATTCCATTTCCCACCCTCTGCCCCCAGATCATCTCTTGGCCAAAGATCTCACATTTAAAGTATCAAGATACAAGTTCATATTTATGGATTGTCTAAAAACTGGGATTCTTAATACCCCTGCTTCCTTTTCTGCCACTCAGCTCAAAATCACTGAAGAAATGGAAGGAGGCCTTGAAAGACTGAGGACCACGTGGTATTTTACTTCATTTCATTGGTTGCTCTGGCCAAAGAATCCATTACCAAGTAATCATATTTCTGATTTCTTAAGACCTGGAGTCAAGAAGACCCAGATTCAAACCCTGTCTCTGACTCTTACTGGCAGTATGACTTTGGCCAGTCACTTAACTTCTTTCAGCCTCAGTATACTCATCTGTGAAATCTGCCTTACAGGGTTGTTGTGAGAGTCAAATGAGAGAATATACATTAAGTAATTCAAAAAACTTTAAATGTTATTAAAATGCTCTTTGTGGTTGATATTGTTGATTATTCTCTCTGTACTAAGTTGCTTTCAGAAAACATTTTTCCAACATGGTAGAATCTACCAGATTCTTCTGGGAAAGTCTCAAAGAAAGCTGGGTCATGTTCATGCTATGATGTAGCATTGGTGTAGGGAATCACGGATGCCCTTTATTATCATTGTCATTAATTATTGGCTCACATTTTTATAGCATCTTAAAATCTACAAAACACTTTCTTCCCCCAAACCCCATGAGGTAAACAATGTTGGCATTAATTCTTGCACTCATATAGGTCATCTCCCCCATCAGAATGAATGCTCCTTGATGGTAGATACTGTTTTCTGCTCTTTCTTTGAATCCCCATCGCCTAGCAGAGCACTTGGCACCTTCTACATCAGTGCTTCTCAACCTTCCTAATGCCGCGACCCTTTAATACGGTTCCTCATGTTGTGGTGACCCCCCCCCCCCAACCATAAAATTATTTTTGTTACTACTTCATAACTGTAATTTTGCTACTGTTACTAATTGTAATGAAAATATCTGATATGCAGGATGTATTTAAATTGAACATAACCCACAGGTTGAGAACCGCTGCTTTAAATGTTTCACAAATGTTTGTGGATTGATTGGTTGCATTTTATATATGACAAAACTGAAACTCTGACAAGTGACTTGCCAAAGGGTGAAGCAGTTTGCATCAGGCAGGATTCAAACCCAGACCTTCTAACTACAAATCCAGGACTCTGTTATTCCACATTGTCTTTCATGGAAGCAAAAGCAGATGCCTGTGCCTGTCCTCTAAAAATCCTGAACATTTTAACCCTCAGCTGGACACCATGTTGTCTTGACTTCTGTCCACCACTCTACTCCACACTCCCAAATCCTCTTCATTATAATGATATACTCCTGCAGTACTGCCTGACTCACCTACTTTTGCGAATGTCTGATAACTCACGTCCCCATGTCACCCAGAGGCCTGGCCTAACATCAAAGGTCTGCTGTTTCTTCTTACTTTAATTGGTATT
Source organism: Pseudocheirus occidentalis (assembly GCA_028646575.1). Classification (NCBI taxonomy): domain Eukaryota; kingdom Metazoa; phylum Chordata; class Mammalia; order Diprotodontia; family Pseudocheiridae; genus Pseudocheirus; species Pseudocheirus occidentalis. The sequence continues at coordinate 129,560,009 of CM053601.1, read as the reverse complement.
GAGTACTTCAACTCATAAGAGAGATTGATGGGCATTAATATTCACATAGATTCAAAAAAATCCTGTCAACAAAGGTTTATTCCATCATTGAGATTACTGTTTTTAAGATGGTAAAACATTGGCACCAGAAAAACCAAATCACTTGTATAAGTCTACACAATAAATCTGCAGCATAGCCAAAGTCAAATTTTATATGTCTCTATAGGGCCACCTGGACAAAATTGGGAAGATTTTGTCCCTACTTTCCTTCATACTTGCCACTAGATATACTTCTTCCTCTTTCATTTTTGCCCTCTCTCCATGAGAGGCCACTTTTAGGTTGCCCCTAAGCTACCCCATCCCCCTATCCCCGAGGAAGCTTACCTGTACCTCTCCTCTTGAACATTCCCAAGTCTAAGCCCCATCAAAAGGAACCCTCCTTCTGTCTAGTTCCCATGAGGTTCTGCTATGAGTATAGGAAACTAAGAAGTGCCCATCTAATCAATAAGTTTCTGTTTGTAAGCCCTCTCCCAGTTCCTGCTATTGGAACTTCAACAGTGGCCTCAGGTCGAAAATTACTTTAAAATTAGCTAAAAGGAGAAAGAGCCATCTCCAGAGGCAGTGGGCTACCTCTCATTTGAGGTCTTCAAAAAGATCACTTGTTGGTCACACTATTCAGGGGATTTTATTCAGGTATGAATTGGACCAGATGGCTTCTGAGTCCTCTTCAAAAACTCAGATGCTGTAATTCTCCAAGAGAACTATTAGGTGCAAAGCAAGAAGTCACAATTGGATGGAAGTAATGGCGGGAGTTTTAGGCACCATACATAGGCAGGTGGGAAGCAGAGATATTTTTAGTACTAGAGAGGTGGTTTTTGATGTTCTTTAAACTATACCACCCGTGATTCTGGCAATGTTATTCAAGGCTTCCTTGCCATTGACTGTGGACTCTAACCAAGTCTGTAGAAGATTATGGAAAGGATTAACTTTAATCAACTTTAAAGTGAAGTTAGTCTTTCATGGAACCATCCAATGTTAGGAATGAAGAAGGCCTAGGATGCTATCTTTTCCAACTCCATATTTTACAGATGAAATGAGAGAGAGAAGGAGGGCAAGGAGAGAGGGGAAAGACAGAGACAGAGACACAGAGAGAAGTAAAGTAATTGGTCCAAAGTTATACAGCTAGTTAGTGGCAAAGCCAGACTAGAACCCAGATCTCCTAACTCTCAGTCTGGTCGCTTCTCCATCATACCTTTCAGTACAGCCCTCCACCTTTCTTCTTCAGCTCTTATATGACTTTGTAGTGCCCCCTCTCCCCAACCTGTTGGGGTATTTAGAACCTACATATTGCCTAGTAATCCTATTGCCATGCTATACACAGACCTGCTATACCTGGGCAGATTCCCCTGTTCCAAAATTATTTCTCCCCTCTTTTGCACATCTCATAAAATACATTCTTTAGAGATAACTGATTTCAGCGATTAGATCTCTCTCTCTCCTGTCAGGTATTCCTAGAGCACAGTATTTGGATCTCTCCTTGCCGCATCACTCTCTATATTATTCTTATCTGTACATATTGAACCATTATCCCAAGAGAATATAAAATCCTTAAGTGACTGTTCATGTATATATACACACATATATCCCTAGCACTTACAACATGCATACACATGTGTGTTAAGTATATGTGTGTATGTATATAGATAGATAGATCCTTAAGATTTATCATTGTTAAGTGCTTTGAACATAAGAGAGGCCTAAAAACTGGTTGAGCTAAACCATTAAGGAAAGCATTTATGAAGTACATTTGTAGTAAGATATAAACCAGTGGTTCTCAACCTTCCCAATGCCTTGATCCTTTAATACTTGTTTGTGGGCATATCTGCATGTGGGTGGACCTGCCTGGAGATGGATAGAAGAGTGGTATCTCAGTTCCTAAGACCATCGGAAATATGTATTTTCTGATGGTCTTAGGTGACCCCTGTAATCCCTGTGAAAGGGTCATTCAAAAGTGGCTGCGACCCACAAGTTGAGAACCACTGGAAAACAATCATTAATTGAACAACCTAAGCCCCTCAGAGATACTCATATTTTGAACAAATAGCTTTTTAATCAAAGGAAAGAATCTCTAAGGATATAATTTTAGTGGAGACATTTCAAGTAGCCCCACCACCAACTTAATCATATGAGCACCTTTTCTGCCCACATATAAGTCAGGCTCTGACCACACGTGCTGCACATCACCTGGCCAAGCCCCCTAGCACCCATCAGTAGCAGCTTTCTTCAGGAGGGTTGTAATAGCCCATGAGAGACAGCACTAAAGAATCCAATTTAGGAAGCATTATGCTGAGGGTGACATAGTTAAATGATGCCACCTGTGGACTTTGTTTCATCCATGTGATTTTCAAATATTTGTTTTCAAAGGAAAAGCAACATCTGGTTGCCAGATGCCAATCTCTGCAACTCTGGTTGTGTTGGCTGCCTCAAGTAAGAAGGAGGTAATTTAGTGGCCAATACTAACATCATTCTCTGTCTTCGGTTACACACAGGCAGGATTCTCCTGATTTGGAGCAGCTGAAGTGCATGATTGTGGCAAAGGGTGTAAAGGTGAGCCAGGAAAACAGCACTAGAGTGTATATTGATGAGCCAAAAAAGAAAAAAAAATGAATAACTACTTACCCAGACAAATTTGGAAGAAAAAATCAAGATGAAGAAATGAACTTGGAATGTTAGAGCTGGATAGGGCCTTAGAACAAAAAATGTTAGAATTTAATTTTAGAACTTCAACCTTTTAGTTGGAAAGCATCTTAGAGGTCACCCTTTCCAAGCCTCGTCCAAAGCTCAAACCTCTTCTGCAGCATCCTGACAGCTGATCTTGGGTATCCCATGATAACCTCCAACTCAGCATCTCCTCAAAACAGTCCTTTTGCTCCAAGCTGACATATCCCATCAGTGTCATCAGAAGTCACTCATTCTCAAAAACATGGAATTCATTTTTGATTCATATTTTCTTCTATCCCCTAGTTTCAAAATCACCAAGTGATTTTAATTTGTCCTCCAATAACTCTTATTCCCTTTCTCTCCATTCCCACCACCATAACTCTTTAGTCCAGAGATTCGCCAACTTAAATTTGGTCTGTGTAACAACATAACTATCTTCCTTGAATCTAAATTTCTCCCCTGGTAAGTCATCTTGCCCACCACTATCAAACTAACCTCTTGAATAGTGTAACTTACATCATGCTATTCATCTGGCTACCTCTTAGACAGTTTTGAAGCCAGACCTGTGATTTCATCGGTTCAGGGAATTCCTTCTACCAATGCATATCAACAATTCTCTTTTGACTTATTCTTGGAGAGTTACCCAAGCCCTAGGAGGTTAAGTAACTTATCCAGTCTCACACCAGTATGTGTCAGAGGCAGGATCTGAACTCAGTTGCTCCTAACTCCAAGGCCGGCTCTCCATCCATGATGTCATGCTGTTCCTTTAACCTTGTAGTCAGGTTTTTTTAAATTGCTAAACCTTCCCTCCCTTCTCATGCCTCCTCCCTAAATGTCTGATCCCAGAATTCTTTCCTCCCTACATTCTTTCTCATTGCTGAGCTCATCCTCTTCTAAGGCTTCAACTATCACAGTCATAGAGATAACTCTCAAACCTATATGCTCAGCCCCAATCTCTCTCCTACGTTCCTATTTTTTCAACTGAATGATGGGATTATTCAAGGCAATGTCCTTCTAGTAATTAAAATTTAACATACTCCCAAGTAAAGTCATCTTCTTTCCTCCAAAACTTATTCTTCCCACTTCCTTATTTCATTTAATGGCACCACCGTTATTCCTAGGCTCAAACTCTTGCTTCCGTCTTTAATATTTCTCTTTTCTTCATATCCAGTTACCACTAGCAAGAAAGTGAGATGCTGCAAGGCTGGAAGTTGGGGGCAGGTGCAACCTTTCAGCAGGAATATTTCCTATCCCACATCTCCTAGTAGCCCTCACCAGGTTGGGGACTCAGGAGAAGATAGACTTGCTGGGTTCTGTCTGGCATATGTGGGTCCTGCATTGCAGGGAATTGCTGGAAATCAATAAGCACAAGGGGGAGCCTCTGTTATCTTCCACCCTCAGGAACAGCATCTGACAGATTTAGGCTCCATCAGCCCATCTGCTGGTCACAGAAAATGTATTGCTAGAACTTCTTTTAGGATAGCTAGGTGGTACAATGGACAGCATACTGGGTCCAAGGTCAGGAAGACTTAAGTTCCAATCTGACTTCAAACACTTACTAGTTGTGTGACCCTAAGCAAGTCACTTAACTGTTTGTTGCAGTTTCTTAATCTATAAAATGAAAAGGAAATGGGAAACCATTATAATATCTTTGCCAAGAAAACCCCCAAAAGGAGTTATGAAGAGTCAGACTCAACTGAAATGACTCTACAACAAAACTTCTACTAACACTACTGGGAAGACAAATAAAATTTAAATATTATCTTTAAATATTAAATATCTTACATATAATTAAATATTATTTAAAGTATGGTTTTAGGCTTTACTTGGATTTTATACAAGACAGAATTAGAAAAGAAATGTAGCCTATGTGCACACTAATGTAGTATTTTTAATTTAACTATATTTTACTTTTAGGTCCATATTATCTTCTTCCCTTTTCCCCTGACCCATCCCCATTGAGAAAGCTAAAAAAAAAAAAGAACTGATAATAAGCATGTATCATCAAGCAAAACAAATTCCAAAAGCCATATCCAAAACAAAATTTTGTTTCCAATTGCACTCCAAGTCCATTCCTTCTCTTTCTGGGTAATATGGTATAATATGGGTTATATGTTTCACATCACTAGTCTTCTGGAATCATGGTGATCATTATGCTGATCAGGGTTCCTAAGTATTTCAAATTCTTTGTCTTTACAATATTGTTGTGATTGTATAAATTGTTCTCCTGGATCTTCTCACTTCACTTTGTATCATTTCCTATCATTCTTCCCAAATTTCTCTGTAACTATCTCTTCTATCCCTTCTTATAAGTCAATAGCATCCCATCCCATTCACATTCACAATAGCATCATGTCACATTCATGTACCATAATGTATCCAACTATTCCCTGATTGCTAGGCACCCCCTCAGTTTCTAATTGTTTGCCACCACATAAAGAGCTACTATAAATATTTTTGTAAATGTGTATCTTTTTCCTTTTTCTTTAATCTCTTTGAGGGTATATAGCAAGTATCCCTGGATCAAAAGGTATGCACAATTTAGAAGCTTTGGAGCATAGTTCCGAATTGTTTTCCAGAATGTCTGGACCAGTTCACAGCTCCACAAACAGAGAATTAATATACCTGTTTTTCTTCACATCCTTCTGTCATTTTCTATTTTTTTTTAAATGTAATTAATTATATCACTTTGTTGGGTATGAGGTGATACTTCAGAGTTATTTTAATTTATATTTTGTACTGGTGATTTAGAACATTTTTATGTTATTGAAAACTTGGATTTCTTCCCCTGAAAACTCCCTATTCTTATCGTTTGATCCGAAATTGAGAGATGATGATCTGAGGTCTGGAGAGTTTAAGTGACTTTTCTGAGATCAGACAAAGCTGGTATCTAAGAAGGCTCTTCTCACTACTAGTTCCATGATCTTTCTACTACCCTAATGTTCTTTTCTTTTTAATTTTTGGAATAAAACAAGCATTTCCATATGTGTATAATTTTTTTAAAAAAAGATGATGCCACATGAAACTGTAAATCTATTTTCTAGAACTTGCTGATCATTTTAAATATATAATAAAGTTATCATACAAATTTCTTTTTTTCCTCTTTTCTTCCTTCCCCACCTCTTTCCCCTGCCCTAGAAATGGCTACCATTAGACACAGAATTTGTATGCATGTATGTATATACATCTACATGCATGTGTGTATGTATGTGTGTGTATATACATACATATACACACACTTCTATTCATCAGTTCTTTCTTTGGATGCAGATTGCCTCTTTCTTTGTATGTCCTTTATAGTTAATTGGGTAATTATAAAAGTCAAATGGACTTATTCACTCAAAGTCATTTTTAAAACAACACTGTTGTTGCAATATACAATGTTCTCTTGGTTCTGCTTATTTCGGTCTTCATTATTTCGTGCAAATCTTTCCATCTTTTTCTTTTTGTATGAAAAAAAAACCTAGGCCTCCATGTTTTATTTTCACTCCCAGCTCCAGGTGCAATGTCTAAAGGGCAGACTCTGGGTACAATGCTGGTCACACACACTCATGCTACAGGCTGAGAGAAGGGAGCAGGGACTTACCTTCAGGGTACAGCAGCCCCGAGCAGAGGAGCAGGGGGAGGGCCACTCTGGAAGGAGGGGGAGGACAGGGGAACAATCAGGGGTGGGGGCTATTTCTTGGCAAAAGAAATCTTCATGGCATTGTTCTGGGTGATCCTGAAGCCCTGCAGGGCATCTCGGGCAGCCCCAGCCTGCACCTCATTGTCAAACTCCATAAAAGCAATGTCGTGGTGCTCAGGGACCAGACGCACCTCCTTGAAGCCAGGGAACTGATTAAAGAGCATGGACAGCATGAGCTCATTGGTTTCCTCAGGCAGGTTGGTGAGGAACAGGATATGGTTGGACGGGTTTTCAGACAGCGGCTGGGAAGGTGGCATCTGTCCAGGCATCATCTGTTGTGGGGGCATGGCACCAGGCGGGATCTGTCCAGGGGCCAGTCCAGGTGGGGGGATCATCCCTGGGGGAGGCATATATGGTGGCTGCCCTGGAATATGGTGCATGATGTGGGGGGTAATGGGTGACATCCCTGTGACAGGCTGGACCACAGCCACAACCGGGGCAGCCACCCGCCTGGAACAGCCTTCTTGACCGCTAGTGTTTCCTGGCCCTTGGGCTTTCTCTTCTCCAGCTTCCAATCATGCTCCACATAGGTGCCCTTCATCTTGGCAATGATGTCCGAGTCTGACTTGGCGTACTGGATCCTCATGGGTTTATCATAGAAGGGAAAACCCTTCATGGAACGCAAAGCATTGGTGGCACTGCTTATCTCCTTGAAGATGACAAATGTTTGGCCCCTCATCTTCAGGCTCCTCGATACCAGGATGTCCAGAATCTGGCTGAACTGGGAGAAGATGGCATAGAGGGATTTCTTCAGTTCGTCCTTCTTTATCTTCTCGTTGAGGTTATTGATGTAAATGGTGTGGTTGGGACGTGACTCAGGCACTGCCATGATGGAAAACTTGGGTTTGGCTAACAGCGTGCATCCGTGAGTCCAGCCTAGTGGCTCCCATCTTTCTCTAAGATCACTGAGCTCATCATTTCTTATAGCACAGTAGTATTCCATCACAATAATATACCACAACATATACTACACTATTTTTCAATCACGGAACAATATTTTAAGACTGGAATTGATAATCTGAATTATGTCCAAAGGAGAGACCAATTTGGCAAAAAGGTATAATCTTCAAATAACTGAAGGTCTATCATATGAAAAAAGAATTAGATATTTATTATAATTCCAGAAGATATAATAAGGAACAAATAGTATTTGTGTCGAGGGCAAAGAACACCAAATCTGAAGTTAGACATCTGGGTTCAAAACTTTGCTAAATTATATTTCTTCATTATAAAGGAAGATTCACTTGGGAGGAGTGTTATCCTTTTTCCCCATAAATGACCCTGGTATAATGGGGTTAGGCTAGATGGCCTTCAATATCCTTCCAGCTCTAGAAATATGATGCTGTACCAAATGGCATTAATAAAATATATTTAGTATGAATACTTAATAACACTGTGACTTGGAGCTAGTCCTTTCTCTGGCCTCTATTCTTTTATCTGTAAAATGAACAAGTTGGAATAGAAAATATAAGGTTCCATCTAGTTCTAAAATCATGGGACAGCAAAGCATATTATGGGTAAACATCAGACAGAATTTTCTTGGAATGGGGAGGTGGGAAAAGTCAAGATCATGGCATAGAAGCAGGAAAACTCCATGGCTCCCTCTATAACCACCTCAAATACCTATAAAATATGACTCTAAACAAACTTTAGAGCTACAGAACCCACAAAGTGACAGAGAGAAACAAATCTCCCACTGAAGACAGCCTGGCAGGCAGACAGTAAGGGTCCATTGCAGCATGCTAGGAGACAAGCCCAGTCCCACATGAGCCCATGGTTTTAGTCCCAGGATGGCCCTGATCAGCTGTGGCTAGAGCGACTTTGGGAGAGTGGATCAACAACAGCTGTGGCCATTTCCAGAATTATCAACCCATAAATGCCAAAGAAAAAGTGGGAGGTCAGTGTGGACTTTGGGAATAGGGGGACTGAGAGTGTGGTGCGGCCTCTGCCCCCAGAAGGGAGAAGCAGTTCAAGCATGGTTGCCATGCAGCTGCCTCCAGGTGGCTGCTTCAGAGCTCCTGGCCTGCAGATCATAGGGATGCCAACGACAATTCTGAGGGGTAGTTGCTCTTGCTTTAACCTGCTTGGATCTGGATCTTGGGTGGAGGTCCTGGGGTGTGTGAACAGGTGCCAGAGCCTGCAGAGGCTTCAAAGAGCACCTAACTAATAGCTCTGGCAGCTGTGAAAATCCTAGGGACTTGTGACAAAGTTCTTATCTCTGGAAACAGAGTTCCACTATGGCAAAAAGCTTGAAAGTCAAGTAATTGAGTGGCAACATAAGCAAGCAAAGGAAGCAAAGCAAGCACATCAATCCAACTTTAGATTCCTTTTGGGGGGACAAAAAGAATCAAAGCATGGAACAGCAGGAAGACAACAAAGTCAGAACTCCCGCACCAAAATTTCCAAGAAAAACACGAACTGGTTACAGCCCATAGAGGAGGTTAAGAAGGATTTTGAAAACCAAATAAGAGAAGGGGAGGAAAAATTGGGAAGAAAAATAAGAATGATGCAAGAAAGGGTCAACAACCTGACTGAAGAGAATAACACCTTAAAAACACATTAACTCAAATGTCAAAAGAGGCTCAAAAAGCCAATGAGGAGAAGAATGCCTTAAAAAGCTGAATTTTCCAGATGGAAAAAGAATCTTAAAAGCTCACTAAAGAGAATAATTCCTTCAGAATTAGATGGGAGCAAACAGAAGCTAATGATTTTTATGAGAAATCAAGATACTATTAAACAGATACAAACAAATGAAAAAATAGAAGGCAATGTGAAATATCTCATTGGAAAAACTACTGACCTGGAAAATAGATCCAGGAGAGATCATTTAAAAATGATTGGACTACCTGAAAGCCATGATCAAAAAAAGAACTGAGAAATCAGCATTCAAGAAATTGTCAAAGAAAATTGCCCTGATGACGTTTTAGAACCAGAAGGCAAAATAGATGTTGAAAGAATTCACCAATCACATCATGAAAAAGATCCCAAAAAGAAAACTCCTAGGAACATTATAGCCAGGTTCTGGAATTTCCAGATCAAGGAGAAAATATTACAAGCAGCCAAGAGGAAACAATTTTAATATTGTGTAAACTCAATCAGGATGACACAGAAACTGGCAGCTTTTACATTAAGGGACTGAAGGACTTGGAATATGATATTCCAGAGGTCAAAGGAGCTGGGATTAAAACCAAGAATCACCTACCCAGAAAAAATGAGTATAATGTCTCAGGGGATAATATGGTCATTCAATAAAATAGAGGTCTTTCAAGCTTTCTTGATGAAAAAGCCAGAGTTGAATAGAAAATTTGACATTCAGATACAAGAAACAAGAGAAGCATGGGAAGGTAAACAGGGAAAAGAAATTATAAGGAATTCATCAAAGTTGAACTACTTACATGCCTACATGGAAAAACAATAATTGTAGCTTATGAAACTTTTCTCAGTATGAGGATAGGTGAAGGAAATATAAATGTGTACATATATATATATATGTGTGTGTATACATAGGAGGGTATATGGGCATATGTATACATACATGTGTATATGTATATATACATGTATGTATACATACACATATGTGTGTACACCTATACATGTGTATATACATATATGTATATGTGTGTATAGGTACACATAGACAGAGGGCACAGGATCAATTGAATAGGAAGGTATGACGCTTAAAAGGTGAAATTGAGAGATGAGAGAGGAATATAATGAGAAGAGATGGGTAAAGACAGAATGGGGTAAATTATCCCATATAGAAGAGGCAAGGGATAATTGTTACACTGGAGGGGAAGAACAGGAAGGCAAAAGGGAATGGATCAGCCTTACTCTCATTGAATTTGGCTTAGGGAGAGAATGGCATACTCACTAACTAGGGTATCTTGCCCTACAGGAGAGTAGGGGGCAAGAGGATGAGAGGGGGGAATGATGGAGGGTAGGGCATGTTGCGGGGGAGGATAGTTAGAAGAACACACTCTTGAAAAGGAACAGGGTCAAAGTAGAAAATAGAACAAGTAGAGGCAGGATAGGATAGAGGGAAATATAGTCACTCTTTCACAATATATCCACTATGAAAATGTTTTATGTAGCTACACATGTACAACCTATATTAATCTTCCCAGTAAGGGTAGGTGATGAGGGAGGAAGGGAAAGAATCTGGAATCCAAAGTTTTAAAATCAAATGTTTAAATACACACACATAATTTTTTTACATGAAACTGGGAAATAAGATATACAGGCACTGGGGTAAGGAGATACATCTTGCCCTACAGGAAAGTGGGAGGAGGAATAGGGGAGGATATAGGGGAGAGCAGATTGGGGGAGGGGGTAGGAGTAGGATCACTGTTATAGGGTGTTGGGTCGGCAAAAGGCAAGGAGAAAATTTGTAACTCAAAATCTTGTTGAAAATGATGTAAACTAAACATAAACATAAAATTTAATTTAAAAAAATATTGGAATGGGCTTCTCTGAGAAAGAAAAAGCCTCAGTGTCTGATCATGGCCAAATAAATGTCTGTCAGGGATGTCATTTCCTACATTGAGTGAGTGATTGAACAAAATGACCTCTAATGGTTCCTAATGTAGGTTCTTTGCCAAAAAGGTGGCTTCCTTTGTTGATCCTGATTTTATATATATATATATATATATAGTACTGACAGGCAGGCATGCCACCTAAAAATGTCAACAATGAGAAAATGAGACCTTGGAATTTTTTGTAACAAACAAAAATCTTCAAACATGGGTTGGGGTGATAGGACTCAGTAATTGGCAGCTTCTTTTATGACATGTATGGGGCCAAACTAGCTCTGGGCATGTAGTAGGCATTCAATAAATATTTATTGCTTTGGGAGATGGTCAGAGCCGACCAAGAGGACAAAGGTCCAAAGAGATGACTTTACCTTTCAAGCCTGAATAATTTGGATAATTTCCACCACTTCCCAATATGAAACTCAATCTCCAAATCCAGAGATCTCTAATAAGAGATTAGACTGGAGCTCCAGATGGAAGATAAAGCTACAAAAGTGGGTTCACTGGGTCTTGGCCTTCTTCCTGAATGTCAGAATAGATTTGCTAGAACTGTGCAAAGATTCTTTTATAAAAACCAGATGAAACCACCTGGGTCTCCATGTATAATTTGAAACTTGGCTGCGACATACTACAAAAGGAAGAAGTAAAGTTGGGGTTAGAAAGTACCATTTTCCCAGACTTTTCTAATTTACTGGCATTGTTCAGAAGTGCGCCTCATCCAAGAAAAACAACCTGCTTCTTCAAAACAATTAGAGTTAGGGATAGCGATAGAGTCATCTTTGTTAATCTCAAGTGAAATGAAATTTGTGAAACAATATGTATGAACTTGCCTAAATTATGCTCTATTTTGTTTGATACCTTCAATTTTTTTTCAGAAGAAACCAGATTGTACAATTCAGGACAGTCCCATTGTCTCTGATTGTCACGGTCCCCTAACCTCTGACACAGACATTGCCAAAAGAATAGGAAAGGGCTTCAAATTTGTAGCCATTGCTGACCTTGTGATTAAAAATCATCACTTTGAAATCCCTTTGGTGAATGCTGTATCTTAAGGTCTCTAGCAGCTTGGAATACAGACTACTAAATATTTATTAGTGTGTCAGGCATTGCACATTGAGGATGTAAATATGAAAGCAAAATTGTCCCTGTCCCCAAACAGTTTGTAATCTACCAGAAGAATATTTACATTTGAGCAGGGAGGATGTAATACATATGGGGAAAGATGAGTAGGGAAGTGAGCTTTGATGTAGGCCAGTGATTCGTCAACCTAGGGTCTCTAGAGAAAAACCTTCAAGGTCCTTCAACTATATTGCAGAAGGTCTATGAAACTGGATGGGAGATATACATACACATGTATATTTTTTACTAGCCATTTTTCTTTCAATTTTCTTCAATAATATTTTCTCCAATTATTTTAAAAATTTTCTGAGAAGAGGTCTACAGGCTTCACTAGACCTGCTAAGGGGTCCATGGCACAAAAAGAAAAAAGCTAAGAATCCCTGGTCTAGGTGGTCACAGGCAATGTGAGTAGAACTGTAGGGTAGTAGATTGTCATACAGTTTCCAACGGCAATGATGATATAGCTTCTATTATCATCCACTAAATAAAATGTTGGAAAGGAGGGGTCAGTGTGGCGAGGTGGTGTGTGAATAGAGCACTGGCCCTGGAGTCAGGAGGACCTGAGTTCAAATATGACCTCAGACTCTTAACACTTACTAGCCGTGTGACCTTGGGCAAGTCACTTAACCCCAATTGTCCTTCCCTCCCCCTACGAAAAGCAAAAAATAAAACAAAAAGAAAAAAGAAAAGAAAATGAGGTGTCAAGTTGTAAATGGTAAGACAGTAAAATGACCAATTCCAATTGTCCTGGTAAATAGAGTGTGGTCTGGAGATTAAAGCCAGCAAGATAAAGGGGTCTAAGGAAAGCACTGACTCACCAGCTGCTGAAGGTAATTCTACCTGAGGGCAAGTCCTAAAGGACATATGGCTCAGTAAAGCCGAAAGCCCAAACTCAGACATGCCAGGAAAGCTGCCCAGTTAAGCAAACGACCCAACTCTGTACTGCTTGGGCACAAAGCAATCTGAGTCTCATCTGGCTCACTTGTTCTGCCTCCTATCAACAGTCAAGTCTTTAATCTAAGATTGTTATTGGAGAACATGTGCCATGCTAGTTTTACTTATATAAACTGATTGTAGTCAGCCTCAGAATGGGAGAGAGGTTGATGCTGGCCTATGTGTTACTGGCAACAACCACGATCTTTTTAAACTAGATTAATTGTACTTTCTCCCTGATTACAGTAACACAATGGAGAAATCATTTTCCAGGAGGAGTCTGAATTAACACCATTGGGAAGACCATACAGGGCTCCATTTTGAACAGATCATGTGGAGAGAAATTTGGAGCAATTAATATTCACCAAGTTAAAAAAAAGGAGAGAGCAATTAAGTAGGCAATTAGCATATTGTTTCCTAATTGGTCTCCTGCAACTGGCAGGGCCAGGAACCTTGAATATGGGTTGCTAATGACCTTCCTATGGAAGCAGGCCAATTTATCTGATAATCATTTCTTCCAAAATTCATATTTCTGATAATACGAAAGAAATTGGTCTCCTAGGAAGCTAGTAAGAAGTATTTATCAAATTTACTACATTTTATATCTTATAGTTTTTCTTTTATGAATGTTTTTATGGTGTCCTCATATTGATACACACACCCCATTCCCAGAAGTGGTTCTGGACATAGGATCAGGAAATTCCCACACTAAGATGAGGTCAAACTGGGGCCATTAAGAGGAGACAATAGCCAAGGCGTTGATCACAGGTGTGGACTCAAAAAGAGTATAGTAATTGCCAATTTTTTTCTCCCATCCTCTCCTTTCTTCTCCTGTGGCCTCTTCTGAGAAACTCATTTCAGGGAACTGGGAATTAATTACTACTTCTACCTATTAGTAGAAGGTAACTGTGTCCAAATAAAAGACTGATGATTCTGGATCATTCATGGAACTGGTGGACAGGGGGTGGGAAGGTATCATGTCCCAAGTGGGATGGGGGACTCAAGGAGTTAACTGGTGAAAACAGACAGGAAACCTATGGCATTAGCCACAACCAGTAGAGGGTATCAGAGAGCCACCATTGGCAAGGTCATCGAGAGACTCACAGACTCTCAGCTGGAAATGACAATTGAGAGGACCTGTCCAGCTGAGCTTCAATAGAAATCCCATTCAGCAATGATAGAACAGAAATCCATTCTGAAACACCCCTAAGTGAAAACCTTAAGAGGAAAAGAACCTACTGCTCACTGAAGCTTTTATAAAGTGCTTTTTTAAACTTCCAAGCAATACTTATATGTGAGTTATCATCCTCATCATTATGACTAGAAACAAACTGATTGTCCCAAGAACTCACACTCACACCAAACACGTATGTGTGCATGCACACATGCACACGCACACACACACACACACACACACAACTCACTTTACTTTGCCTCCATTGTAATAATGAAAAACATTTTTCCTTTGACCCAGCAACACCACTTCTAGGTCTGTATCCCAAAGAGATCATAAAAACTGGAAAAGGACCCACGTGTACAAAAAATATTTATAGCAGTTCTTTTTATGGTGGCAAAGAATTAGAAATTGAGGGTATACCCATCAACTGGAAAATGGTTGAACAAGTTCTGGTATATGAATGTAATGGGATACTATTGTGCTATAAGAAATGATGTGCAGGCAGATTTCAGAAAAACCTGGTAAGACTTATATGAACTGAGTGAAGTGAGCAGAACCAGGAAAACATTGTACACAGTTACAGTCACATTGTGCAGTGACTAACTTTGATAGACTTAGCTCTTCTCAGCAATGTAAGGGTCTAAGATAACCCCAAAAGGCTCATAATAGAAAATGCTGTCTACATACAGAGAAAGAACTACAGAGTCTGAATGCAGATCAAAGCATACTGTTCGTTCTCTTGCTCTCTCTCTCTCTCTCTCTTTCTCTCTGTTTTCTCTTTCTTGTAGTTCATCCCATTGGCTTTAATTCTTCTTTACAACCTGACTAATGTGAAAATGTTTAATGAGTGCATATGTAGAGCCTACATCAGATTGTAGGTCATCTCGGGGAGAAGGAAGGGGAGGGAGGCAGAGAAAATTTAAAACAAAAGTGTGTGGAACTGAATGCTGAAAACTAAAAATTAATTAATTAATTAATTTTTAAAAAAGAAAATCTTTTCTCAGGAAAGGTTGATTGATGAAATGGAAAGAGCATTGGACTTGGAATCAGAGGACCTGGGTTTGAATTCTAGCTCTGCCATTCATTACATGTGTGACATTAGACAAATCACTTAACCTCTCTGGGCTTCAGTGTCTTCACCTTTAAAACGAGGGAACTGAAACAGATAACCATACTTCTATTCTCTCTTCTAGTTCTAAACCTATAACCAGGAATTATTATCTTCCCTAAAGTTTTGCTGTTGAAGGAAGTTCCCTGATCAGCTTGGTAATCTGTCCCTATTTGGGTCTATTTGGGCCATAACCTCCCCTTTAGAAAATGAGTCTCTAACCCCTGGACACATATTGGATTCTGATAGTACAACTTTAGTCTTATTTTGGCTGTTCCAGGGTTGCATAGCACCTCCCAGAACATTTCCATTCATAGGAGCTTCACTCAGTTCCATTTGGCTCATCATCTCCATTCCCACCCCAGCAGAGAGTTGGATTCTGCTCTACTGTACTTCTTGGACATCTTGGACATCTCCAACTCTGCAACTAGAAGACAGACTCTTCAATAGAAGATAAACACATACATGTGTTTGACCCCCTTTCCAGCTCTCTTTTATATATTGTTTTCTCCCATTAGAATGCAAGCTCTCTGAAGGCTTGAACAATGCTTGGCACATAGTATGCCCAGCACTTAGCACAGAGCCTGAACATAGTAGGCAATTAATAAATGCTAATTGGCTGCATGTGATGAATGCTTGTTCCATCATCTACCTACTGACCTATTTCCTTATCTATAAGCTTACAGAGTTTCTTTGAATTTGGAATGTTGATATCTACCACTGGTGGTTAGAGATAGGTCTTTCCATACTCCTGAAGCATGGGTGATACCAACAGGGACTGACCCCAACATGAAGGGATTGGCTCATTTAATTATGGAATAAATTGTTGTGCGAGAAACCATTCCTTTGTACTAGCCTATTAAAGAGAGCCAAAAGATCTTTTAGCTATTCCTCCCACCACCCACCCTTGTTGCCCACCCTTCCCTTTTCCCTAGGCAGACTACCTCTGACCAGGGTCCTGGAGATATTAATGATTGCCTTGGGATGAAGGACATGGAAGTCACACACTCTCAATCATGTGGCAGCTGTGGAGAGGAGAAGCATGTGGCTAAGTGCTCTGGAAATGATAGCCTCTCAGTTCAAGAGAAAGTAGCAGTCAGAAAAGTGATGAAATATTGGGGGTTCCTAGAAACAGCACTGGAGAGACAATGGCAGAGGCCACACTTTCATGTGGATAAGGGAACCACATGGTGAGAGTTCTTGAATCCTTACTTTTGGAGGAAGGTTGAGTTCTTTTCTCTTAAAAAAAAAAAGAATTCTACTTCTGAGGTTTCTTCTCTAACAGCAAGAAATTCCAGAGTTCCAGAATCCAGCCTTCTGCCAAAGAAGGGAAATTTCCTATAATTTCCTGGGCAATTCCTGCTTCCAGAACCTAAGACAAGTGGGATTTCCTGGACAGTGTCTGCCCCAGGACGTGCCTCTCCAAGTCTGAGAGTCCTGAAATTTGGTGTTCTGTTGAGAGAAATAGAGCTCTTGGCCAAAGCTAAGAAAATTATACATATGGTCCCCAAACCTGAAGAGTGACAGATAACCAAAGCCATGTCATGTAGGCAAAGAGGAATGTAGACTTTGGACTTCTCTGTTACTAAGAGTAATTTGTATGGTGCCATTCTAATGGGAAGAATTAGGGAAATTTCCTATCTTCCAGACCCAAGAATGTTTACCTTCTAAGGGAGCCGACATCCTCAAAGTTGTACCTCTTGGACTCTCTTTTCCCTCATTATTCTTTCACTTGGTGATCCCATCAGTTTCCATGAATTCAACTATTATATCTATGCAGATGATTCTCAGAGCCATTTCTGCAGCCTGTAGTGCCAATTCAATATTCACAGTACCTGCATGGTGCTAAATCTCGAAATACAATAGACTCTCTATATAGAAGACAGAAGCAAAGCATTTATTCAAACACTAGAAAACCAGATTCCAACAAGAGGAAGCTGAATCCATCATAGTAACATAGAAGTTTATGCACCACAATGTAGCAGAGAGTCATACCATCCTTTAGCCTTCCTATGAACCAGCACAAGACCAATATTTAATCACGAGCCAAACTGTGTCCCTTGGAAGTGTCCTCTCCTCTCAACCATCTAAGCTTGCTCTGACTCCCAGTTTCCTGTGGGCTCTGCTCCACCCTCCAGCAAACTCTTCCCACCACAGGCTCCATGTAATTATATTCAGCCTATTGGGGGGTAGAGTTTATTTTTGAAACAGGGAAGGTCTTCAAATTACCTTAGGCTTATAAAGGGGTAGGGAAGATTTTCAAATTAGTATTACAATTACACAGTCCTTACCTTTCTTTTGGCTTCTAATAATCTCTAATTGTCTTTTGGATATCATGAATTGAATGGCTTGTAAATGTTTTAAATGTATTATCTTTCCCCTTCAATCCTTCCCTCTTCCTAACTTCTCTGTTACTATAGAGGATGACACCATCATTCCAATCACCCAGGTTCTCAACCTAGGCATCATCCCTGACTCCACCTTATAATTCCATGTATTCAATCATATGCCAAATCCAGTCATTTCTACCTTCGTAACATCTCTCATAGATGCCTCCTTCTCTTCTCTGATACAGTGAACCACCCTGGTGCAGACACTCATTGCCTCACACCTGAACTATTGCAATATCCTACTGACCATTTACCCTGGCTCAAGTCTCTCCCTACTCCAATCCATCCTCTATTTAGCTGTCAAATGGATCTCCCTAAAATGCAAGTCTCATCATCATCCTCATCATCACCATCATTCTCTCTCTCTCTCTCTCTCTCTCTCTCTCTCTCTCTCTCTCACACACACACACACACACACACACACACAACTCCATTCAATCAACTCCAGTGGCTCCCTATTGCTTCTAGGTCCAAATATAAAATCCTCTATTTGGATTGTAAAGCCTTCCATAACCTGGTATATCCCTACCTTTTTAGTTTGTTTACTTTTTACCCCTCCTACCCACCCCCACCCCCAACTCTCACATACTCAGTACTACAGTGACACTGGCCTCTTTACAAATCTGAGCACAAGATTTCCAGTATTTTCACTGGCTGTCTCTCATGGCTAGAACTCATTCCCTCTTTATCTCTGCCCTCTAGCTTCCCTGGCCTCCTTCGAGTCTCCTCTAAAGACCCATTCTAT
>CM053601.1:129525679-129541123 GCA_028646575.1 Pseudocheirus occidentalis | reverse complement strand
AGGGGCCAGACGGGGAGAAAATGTGTAATTAAAAAATGTAATGAAAATGAAAAATTTAAACAAGGAAACAAATAAAAGACTAAATTTTAAATAAATAATTAAAAAAAGATTCTAGGGGTACCCTATACTCTCAAGTGCACTCTTGCATTTGGTGGCATCCATCAATAAATGTTTTTTTACCACCTACTATGCATCAGGCATTGTGGTGGGCTGTAAAGACAACAAAAACAAATGTAAAAACAATCTTTGCTCCCAAGAGGTTTACACTCGATATGGGGAATGAATATATGTGTGTTTGTAATATGTATATGTATTTGCATGCACACACACATATGTATGTGTATATGTACACACAAACATGTATACATATATGTATGTGTATATGTATACATACATAAATATACAAAATAGTAGATGACTTTGAGGGGAAGGCAGTAGTGCTGGGGAGCTTCAGGAAAGATCTCATATAGAAGGTGGTGCTTGAGCTGACCTTGATAGAGCTAGGGTGACTTCTAAGATTCCTTTCTCCTATAGTAATCTCTAAGAATACCATTCTAGTTTGGCTTTGGGGACAACTCTGGAGTGCTCAACAGAGCTCTGGTCTAACATTTAGTGTTAACATTTGAGTTAGACTCTAGGGACAAGCACAACACATTTTGTACACCAGAATGAGACTGTGCATTATTTCCAGAGGAAGTTTACATGCCCAGTATAGAGCGTAAATTTCTTTTTATTAAAGGTTTTGATGTGATCACAAGGAACACAGATGGCAAAACAACCTCCTTAAAGCTCTCAGGTTCTAAGAGCTTGGTAAACACAACCACAAAAGTTTGTGTCTTTGAGTGTCGGGGGGAGTGCAGAGGGGTTTGGGGGCAAACAGGGAAATTCATTTAGAACTGGAAAAATAATTCATTCATTCAAACTGACCAAATCATAGTTAGAGACACTTCTGGTAAGATCTGACAAAGTTTACCTTTGTACTAACTTCAAAAATATGCCAGTAAAACAGATTAAAAGGGAAAATAAGGCAAACAACCTATTTTCTACTTCTATAAGTGGCACATACAACGAGGGGAGGAAGTCATTCATTCCTTTCCTTTTTAAAAAATTTTCATTTATTTTATTTTTAATTTATGGAATAAAACAAGCATTTACATAGCATAGTATAATAATAATAATAAAAAGAAACACACAAAGCTGCAAATCTGTTATGAACAATTTGCTATTCATTTTAAATATGTGATAAAGTTATTTTGCAATTTTTTCCCTTTTTTTCTCCCTCCCTACTCGAGAGATGGCTACCATTAGATACACACACACGCGCGCACACACACACACACAATCATTCTACACATACTTCTTCTTCTTCTTCTTTTTTTTTTTGGAGGGCAGTTTGGGTTAAGTAACTTGCCCAAGGTCACACGGCTAGTTTTTGTGTTAAGTGTCTGAGGCCAGATTTGAACTCAGGTCCTCCTGACTCCAGGGCCAGTGCTCTATTCACTGTGCCACCTAGCTGCCCCTCTACACATACTTCTGTTTATTAGTTCTTTCTCTGAATGTAGATAGCATCTTTCTTCATATGTCCTTTGTAGTTAATTTGGGTATTTAAAATAGTCAAAATGACTTACTTTTCCAAAGCTGGTCTTAAAAGAATATTGCTGTTACCATATATAACTTTTTCTTGGTTCTGTTTATTTTGCTCTTCATTATCTCATGAAAGTCTATCCTTGTTTTCCTAAGATTGCCAAGCTCATCGTTTCTTAAAGCACAGTAGTACTTTGTCATGATCACATACTACGACTTGTTCCACCATTCATTCCTTTCCCAAACATTTATTGAGAGCCTATCATCCTGTATGAAGCCCGTTATGAGGCTCCATGGGCTATACAATTAAAATAGTCTTGTCCTCAAGAAGTTATAGTCTAGAAGGGAAGGTAAGACATTTCCATTCATAGCTGAGGCACAAGGCAGAATATGAGCAGCATGTGGTATGAGTGGTGAACATGACAATAATAGCAAAAGGGATCTATTAATAGCTAGCATTTATATAGCACACACTATTGGCCACACACAGTTCTAAGTGCTTTACCAATATTGCCTCATTTAATCTCACAACAATTCTGAGAGGAAGATGCTATTATTATTAGTCATTTTATAGTTGAGGAAACGGGTAAGCAGAGGTTAAGTGACTTGTCTAAGGTCACACAACTAGTGTCTGAAGTTGAATTTGAACTATGTCTTCCTGATTCTAAGCTCAGCTCTCTATCCTCTGTCCTCTATCCAAGTAGCTATTTCTATGTAGCTAATATAAAGTGTGATATGAGATATCAGTTTCACAATGCAGACAATTCCACCCCTTCCTACTTTTCCATAGCAGAGTCACAAAGATGTTCCAGTTCTTAAGATAACAAGTCTAGAGCTGGAAGACAGACCTCAGATGACTTCTAGTTCAACCCCCTCCCTTGAACAGATGAGAAAGCTAAATCCCAGGTAGTAACATGTGCATGATTTTGAAAGGAAAAACTATTGCCAACCACCATCAAACACCCATCCCTTTCTTTCTACCCACCTCCCCAAATGATTATGTGATTGCTACAAGTTTTAGTCATAAAACTGTCCCAGTTAGTCGTGGTTTGGAAGTACTTCTGGTAATTTATTCCATCTGTGACCTATGTGATGTCTTTACTCCCAGAACAAGTTAATGAAGCTTTAAAGACTCTTGGTTGAAAACTTAGGAAAAATTAAGTACCAGTGACTGCAACCCAAGGACACTGAGCTTTATGATTAAATTAGTACTTTCACATCAACAATTTCATCCCATTGCTCTTTTTTTCCCCTATGTGATTGAAGATATAGGATTATAGAACCTATAAGCTGAGAGGGATTTTGGAGATCATGTAGGCCAACAACTCATTTTTTTCAAAGAAGGAAACTGAAGTCCATTGAGGGATGTGAAGTTACTTCCTGAGTTTAAATACCTATAAATAGCAGAGTCAAGGTGAGAACTCAGGACTCCATGCACTCTTTTGACATGCTCTATGTGTCATTGTGGTGCTATTCTAAAGTTTTGAGTTTTCTTTGATTAGTTTCACACATAGAAGGTGGGTTCCACATATGCAGCAGCCTGGGCCCTGTAATGGTTACTACAGCATGAAGTTCTCAAGCATCAGGGGTAAATGTGTAAAGAATATGGTTGATATTTGGCTACGCAAGCAAATTTTCTATGAGAGAGGCCATAAGCAAGGATGGTGTGAAGAGCTATTTCAATATGAAATTGAAGGACAGTTGAGAAGATAGGATTTGGATTTCTCTAACCTCTAGTCCTGGGAAAGATACTCCCTTGGGTACATAGTGCTGAGATAAGAAATTCCAACATTGGGACTGTGAATTCTGAAGTAGCCGTGACCTGTTTTTCTGGAAGTCAAAGGGATTAAAGGAGAATTAGATTATCTATTTCCCTCATGGTATAGGAGATTATACCCTTTTCTGTGTGGGCACAGAGAATAGATTTTGTATTTTGTTTTCTTTTTGATAATTTACATTGTGTCAAGACTTAAATGTTTCGCTTTTGGAGTTGTATGTCTGTGGTATGTTTGGCATGACATAGAATAATTCACCAGATGGGGACTTAAGCCATGAATTGAATAGTTATTAGCCCCAAACGGATCCTCTGCTGCTGGAAATAGCTAAGGGAACAATGAAAATAATATTTACTACTCTAAAGGCTAGATTAATCATGATGCTTAAGAAATTAACCACGATAAACCAGGATACTTAAGGAATAGGGAATTTTGGTCAATTAAAATTTCAGGTTGTTGGGAATTAAACATAGCCAACTATTTTGCTCCAAATATTTTGAAAAAAAATATTTTCCAGCTCTGGCAAAAACAACCCTTTAATGAGTTAGGATCCTGCATGACATTCCTCTGAACACCAGTTATGGTTGTCTCCAATTATAGATGTAGATTTGTGTACTGACGCCAGAACAAGCCCTAGTTCTGATACGTTTTGTCTAGATTTCAATTCTACTGATAGCCTCCTAGCTACTTTTCCTGCCTTCAGTCTCTTCTCTCCCCAATCCATTCTTTACTTTGGTGGGGTCAAACAAATAGAATGGGACCTCTAATCCAAAAAAGGATTACTGTGGGCTCTGTGTTGTCTTAGAAAACAACAAATTAATATTATACTGTATGTTGATTTGTTTTACTCAAGATTTCCCAGTTGTACTTTAATCTGGTTTTGATGATCTGTAGCCCTCCTACCTGTGTTTGATAATACTGCCAAAAAATTGTTCCGGATACTGCCAGGTCACTTTGCTCACAAACTTTCATTGGCTCTCCATTGCCTGCTAAATACATTTCAAACTCCTTAAACCAACATTGAGTTCCATCCATTTTAATTCCATAAACAAAAATTGGTAAATTCTACTACATTCAAGGTGTAGTACTGGAGGCTGGAAATTGTAATACAAAAATGAAATAGACACGAGTTTTTAAGGAGCTTTTGTTTTACTGGGGGATGCAATAGATGCACAATATAAATTATATGTAAATTAAGGCTAAGTACTTCCAAGAGGGAGAATGCTAGCAACTGGAGGGATCAGGAAAGTCCTCTTGTAGGAGGTGGGCTTGGACTGGGCTCTGAAGGAAGCAAGAGCATAAATAACCCAAACGGGGTCACAAAGAGTAGGACACTACTGAAAAGTGACTTAAATGAAAAGAGACAGTGTAGCAGTGAGGTGGCACAGTGGACAGAGAGCAATGGACCTGGAATCAGGAAGACTCGACTTCCTGAGTTCAAATCTGGTCTCAGCTACTTATTAGCTGTGTGACCCTAGGCAAGTCACTTAACCCTGTTTGCCTCCAACTGCTCATCTGTAAAATGAACTGGAGATGCAAATAGTAAACCATTCTAGTAGCTTTACCAAGAAAACCCCAAATGGGGTTACAAAGAGTCTGACATGATTGAAAAAATTGAAAAAAATGACTGAACGAGAAAGATTGGAAAGGTGGGTGGAGATCAGGTAATGGAGGGCTTCGTTGATCCCCTCCTCACATTTCTTACATCCTTTATCTTCTCTCCATTCACACTGCTGCATTTCTCATTGCTCACTTCCCTCCTTCCAGTTTAGGCCTTCATCATCTCTGGCTTGGGCTATTGTAATAGTCACTGAATTGGACTCCCTGCCTAAAATCTCTTCTTCCTTTAATCCATCTAGTGGTACAGTGGATAAAACACTGGGCCTAGGGTCAGGAAGATCTGAGTTCAAATGTGACTTCAGATATGTGAGAGCTGTGTGACCCTGGGCAAGTCACTTAACTTCACTTTGCCTCAACTATAAAATGGAGATAATAATATCACAGAATCAAATGAGAATATATTATAAAAAGTGCCACCTCTTTGTGGCCCTGCAGACCATCCTATCCATCCTATTTATTTTTTTGTGAAGATACTGGAATGTTTTGCCATTTCCTTCACCAGTTTATTAAAGCAAACAGAGGTTAAGTGACTTTTCCAGTATCATACAGCTAGTGTCTGAGATCTCATTTGAACACAGATCTTTCTGACTCCAGGCTCAGTGCTCTATCCACTAAGCCATCCAGCTGTCCCATGTGGATACTACACTCCATGCAAAGTGGACTACTCATTATTTAGGAGAACCTAATTGAGGTTTTCCTATCCTTACTCAGTCTAATTTCTTATACTTGGAATGCTCTCCATGCAATTGCTGCCTGATTAAATCCAAATGCCACTCTTACCTCCCCCCTCAGGTGGAGAGGATTCTTTCCTTCTCTTAACCTTTCTAAGAGTTTGTATTTCTTTTATTACATTCTGATTCTATTTATTGTTGTATTTCTAAAATGAATTTATTATATTCTGACATGTATTCATCATATTCTTATGTACATTAATAATTATTTTGTTCAATTTCCCCAAAATAGATTCAAAACTTCTTGAAGGTGAGAATTGGTTCCCTATAGTAACCAATGCAGTGCTGATGCATGTTGTTAAATAGAAATTTGCAGAAATTTACCTATTGGAGCTTATTTTCCCCATACAAAAGAAATCCCAAATAAAAACTTGCTTGTTTTAGCTTTGGAATTTTTGGGGGGTCCATCTTCTTTTTCTCTTTGGGATAGTAAGCATCCAAATATTCATAGAGAGCATATATTAAATGTTAAATTTAAAATGTTAAAGTTACCATGCATTCTGCACTTACTGTGACTGTATCACTTAGACTCTTTGGTACTGGCTTCCTTATGCATAAAATATGGGCTTTGACTAGATGACTTTGTTTCCTTTTACTTTGTTTTAGTTCGTGATATTGTGTATCATTATCCTTAGAGAACTTGGCAGTCAAATGTACAATCCAGGTTTTATTAAATCAGAAGAAAATTATGTATTATAGAAAAAAGCCTTAGCCTATTGTCTCAATCTTCAATTTGTACTCCTAACCTTTATTCATCATTTACTACATTGATTTAAATTTGTACACTGTATATTAATTTAAAAAGGAAAAATCTATCTGAGACACAAAAAATACCAATTCATTACTTTAAAAAAATATCATTTTCTTCCTCTTCCACTGTACAACAGACTCTAAATGGTTGAACCTCTTAAGTTTTATCCTTTTCTTCAAAGAGATAGGACTATATAAATGGCAGAATTAGCAAATGATAGTGTAAGGATTTCAACCATATGCATAATGCAGAAATAGTAAATCATAAAAAGAAAGCCTCAAAAACTCACAAGCAGTCTCTGTATTTATGCACAGCACTGCACCACTAGCTTAGTCAGAAAGGGAAGCCAGGGAGATACACACTGAGACAGAGGGGCAGGGAGGAGAAAACGAATTTTCTAATGATTGTTTTCCCAACTAGATGACTTTGAAGGTCCCTTATAGGCACTAAATCTAGAATCCCAGTGTTAGAGATCACCTTTTCCAACTCCCTCATTTTGTAGAGGAGAAAACTGAAGCCTGGAGAAGTTATGTGGTTTGCCCCAATTCTCACAGATTGCAAAGAGCTGAATTAGAATTCAACCCAGGTTCTCCTAAGTCATTGATCTTTCCATCAAAAACAACATAGCTTGTTATAGGTGTGCTGAGTGTCTCAGTTACTCCAGTTCTGAAAAATGAATATATTTTTTTAAAAGATTGTCCAGTAGAGATTAGAGACCATGCCTAACTTAACCCTTTTCCTCTTTCCTGCCTTCTCAGAGATTTGGTTTCTGGCCAAAGAATTAATGTTTACATCTTGGTTAGCGGACATAGGGCTGTTTTCAAGACTGTAGAGTCTGGAAAATTATAACGGACTTGCAACTTTAGAATGTCAGGATTGTGACCACAAAGTGAAGGCAGTTTAGCTATGCTATTAACCAGTAACCTGCTTCATCTCTAGGATTATACTTTATAGCTAGACGATAGAGCGCAAATCTCATAAGACCGGGAATGAGAGATGAGAAAAAAATGATTAGCTCATCGGGTCCCTCCCCCGACAGTAGAGGAATGTGCCTGACCTGGGCTTTCCAGTATTTTGTCCAATTTTCATTTTAAATCTCTCTGGTTCTAAACGTCCCCCAATGACAAGTGTTTCTGATGAATCGGTAGGGACAAGTGTAGCACAAAATATAATTCTATTAAGAGCCCAGGAGGGTTGTGTGGCTTTCTGAAATGCCATTGGTCCCTATGGCTATGGATGGAGTCCGTCTGAAAGCTGGAGTGGTCACGTAATGCCACACTGCGCAGTTCTCAACCCCACCCATCCCCTGGGTAGCCACAGGCGCCATGCAGCTCACTGGATGTTTCTAGCAATCAGGCTGTCAAGAATGATGTCATGGGGTGATGGGGGTGGTGCTGGTGGGAAGGCCCCTCCATCTCAAGATAGGGTGGGGGCTTCTCCAGTTGAACCAATGACTCTCAGAGGGGAAACAATGCAAAAAAGGGTTCATAAACTCTCTGTTTAATCTTTCACTGCCTGGTGTTCTCTGGAGCTGGTTTTAAAAAAAAGGATTGAAGAAAAAGGAGAAGGAAAAGAAGAGAAAATTTAAGGTATCCTATAATACCTCCTTATAATGAGCTACTGTTCTGCCTCTGGCCCTTCTGCCTTCCCAATAGGTATTACCTCTGTTTCTAGTCTCCTTCTCAAAGGGACAGAAGATTAGGCCAGGGGTGGGAACCTGCGGCCTTGAGACCATGTGTGACCTTCTAGGTCCTTGGGTACACCAACTTCCCAGAACAAATCCCCTTAATAAAAAGATTTATTCTGTAAAACTTGGATTCAGTCAAAGAGCCATACTTGAGGACATATGTCCTTTGGGCCACAGGTTCCCCAGCCCTGCTTCTAGGCCCAAGGTTCAAGTTTAGAGTATAGAGCTAAGGTTCCAAAAAAACCCTATGATTTTAATTATTCCCATGGGCTATAAGACAGAAAGAATATTTTTAATTGTCTGTTACAATGAAGCAGGTAGATATTCTGTCCATAAGAGTTCTCATCTCCTGAGTAGGCCCCCCCCAATCCTCTTTGGAAAATCAGGGCATGTTAGTTTGCCGGTAGTTTCTCCAAAAGACCATTTCTCTGCTCAAGTGGGCCTATTGCCAGGGGTTGGTAGATGGAGCAGCTAAGAATGTCATAGACATCTCCAGCTGAAAATTATCCACAGACTCATCAAAACTCAGCCTAAGAGAGCCCAAGTGCCTATGCATGAAGAATTTGGTATGAGCTACTTCTGCCCATAGAATCCACAGACAAGGGGAACATCTCCTTCTGGGCACCTGGATATCCAGCTGGGTTTGAGCAGAGCAGTAATTGGAGACTTTACTAAGGAAACCGCAGCAGTCACAGAGCTACTTATAGACTTTCTGGTTTAAATTGTCCATGATCAGGGACCTTTTCCTATAATGGGTCTAATGAGAAAAAACTAAACAAAACAACAGCAACAAGGAAATGCCCTGAATAGCTTTTGTTCCTGACCTATGCAAAAGAGGCTGCCAGATCACCCTACACAGTCACCCGGAAAGTGGGTTGTGATTACAGTTAACAAATGCCAATATAATTGTTTACTTTTTTGTGGGGAAAATCCACATGTGTACTATCTTCCAATTTGGTTTCCAAAAGCCAAAGGAAGAGGCAAATGTTTTACTCAGTATTCTTAGCATAGTCTCTGAATCTAGTTGACCAGGTGCCATGGAAACAAAACTAAGGCGAATTTTCAGGATGACACCAAAAATCATTAATAGGGAAGTTTTTGTTGGTGAATGGAGAGAAGAGAGATCAGAGGTCAGGAAGCAGGAAGGGACAGAGAGAGAGAGAGAGAGAGAGAGAGAGAGAGAGAGAGAGAGAGAGAGAGAGAGAGAGAGAGAGACTTTTAAAGCAGTAAACAAACCCATTAGCAGAGCCACACATAGCCTGGCCAGCTCAGGTTGGGGTTTTGAAAAATGTTTTGAAAGGAGGTAATCATTTTTCCTAAATCTGAAACTATTTCCCAAGGATCCCTTCACACCCCAAAAGCCACAGAAACCAAAAAACACCAACTGCTGAAACTTTTCAGCAGCCAATTCATCATTTGCTCCCACACTCTCTTAAAAGAGTAAGAATTAAAAATATATATATATATATCCCATCTCTCTGGGAGCAGCTGCCTTCCCTTCCTCCACTAAACACTCCTGATGAGGGACAAACACCAGGAATAAAGAAGCAGGAGCAACTCTCAAAGCATCCCCCACAAGCTTCTTCCACTCTTCCCCCCTCCCCCACAATATGTTCAGGGGAAATGCCAGCTTACCTTCCCTCCAAGGAGATGACACATCAAATTGCCCACAAGAACATGAAACTCCCTCGTACTGACTGTCCCATGAATTTGGTCAACGCAACAACTGGATGCCAGAGACGTTTGTTTTCTCAAAGCCCCTTTGAAATGTCACAGAAAAGCTCTAGAGGAGAAAAGGCAGTACTTGTCAGAGCCCCAGGAAGGCGTTTGAAGCTAAGGAGCTCATGCTCTTGTGGAACTAAGTTCTGCAACTGTCTTTCCCAATTCAAACAGCCTCCCACTCCTTCTCTCTCTCAGGCACTCGCCAACTCCGATAATTTAAAGCAACTGCGATCCTGCCCATAAAACTCACATTTCAAAGAGTCCTATTTAGGAAGGAAGGAGCAGGAGTGAGGTTGTCCTTGCTCACCCCAGGCTGAAGTAGTCAGGGTCAAGGGTCCCAGGGATGCAGAGCTTTGCAGCCCCCTCCTTTACGCATTATGCTGCTGGCCGTATTACTTCAAGATGCCTTTTAAAGAGGAAAGGGCATTGCCTCATTGTGGGGTAAAGAGGAGAAACTTAAGCATGTTTGCAGGTGGGAACAACAATTTGAAGACTGTGTCACTGAGGCACAGTTCATAAACATATCATTTATTGAATCATTTTAATGAAATTCTGCTTTCTTTTTTGGTAGTGTCAGTGGGATGCATCTCAAAGGAAAAAGTTCAAAGTCATGGCTATGGCAGAGTTGAGACTGTCTGAATCTGTTTCCTATCGTGATTACAGGCCCAGCCCAATCAAGAGCTTCTCTCTTTTCTTCGGAAGCCCCTGTCTCTGAACTGCAATGGAAAACCCCTCTTTGACTGTGTTTTTATTACCCTCAATCTCAGGGCATAGGCCCAAAACAGGAGACTTTGCCAAACTGGGATCCAGGAAAGGTCTATAAGTTGTCCATCTTTATCATACATAGTTGGTATTTACTCATCTGCATAAAAGTTTTTATTCTTCCATCCTTCCTTCCTAAAGCAGAAGTTTCTTGAGGGCAGAGAATGTTTTTTTATTTATGTCTTTGTATCTTCACTGGCTAGAAAGGGAGGTACCTAATCAATGCTGGTTGAATTCTCTAAGAAAATTCAATACAATTCATTTCACCTCAACTGTAACAATGAGCACCTATGTACCAGATACTATGGATGGTGCTTTTGTGATATTTATTTCTCTCTCTAAGGCAGGAATTTTTGGCTTTTGGGAGAGTATATTATTGGCCCTTTAGGTCTGGTAAAAACCTTTGGGATCCTTCTGAGAATGTTTTTAAAGGGATAAAACAAAATACATAGTATTACAAAGGAAACCAACTATATATAGATAGATTTATATATAACATATGTTATATATGTATATAGTACCATCATATACGTGTATATATGTGTAGATATAGATATATAGATACATAATGTGTACGTGTATACACACACACACACACACATATCTCCCAAGTTCAAGAACCTCTTGAAATTTATCTATGGACCCATTGGGATATCTCAGGTTAAGAAACCCTATCCTAAAATATCAAGTGGGAAATTAAATATTTATTTAAAATATGATATGCACCAATTCTGCAGTGTAATATAACCCTATTTCCCCTATTTAGTTTCTACCATTTCCCTAATCTCATTTCCTCTCAGTTGTTTTCAACATCCCCAAGAAAGCTCAGACCTTCGTTAGGTTCTGTTAATACATTTCTAGTTCAAAGTATTTTAAGGTTAAGTCAGTTATATAACTGCTTTAGGTCATTATTCACTGAATAATCAATTAATCTAACAATAATTACATTTATGTTGCCTGTTATATAGTTTCAAGGAGCTTTGTACCCATTATTTTCTGCAATATTCATAGAAGTAAACAGAATAGATATTTTCATCCCTATTTTGAAGAAGAGAATCCTCCACTAAAGTGCTTTCTAAACCTCAAATCAAAATAAAAATATGAGCTATTATTAAATTTTTATTATCAATAAATCAAGTCATTATTAAGTATTTGCCATGTGCTGTACTTGGGAAGCAAGCAAATTAGCCCATGCCTTCCAGGAGTTGACATTTTAATGGAGGAGAGAGCAGGCATATATTAAAATTTATATAAACCTCATATAAAGCAGTTATAAGGTAACATTGGAGAGAAAGTAATCAGGAGCTGTGGGAGGGAGAAGGGATCAGGAAAATCTTCATATAGGAGGTGATACTTAAACTGAGTTTTAAAGGAAACCAAAGATCCCAAGAAGGGAGGAAGGAAAAAATTGCAGGCATGGGGGTCAGATAATACAAAGATACAGAGACGGGAAATGGGGTGTCATATATGAGGGACAGTAAGACCAGTATGGTGGGACCATTTCTAGTCTTATTCTGGAAGTGGAGAGAAGTGACATTGTATTCTCCCCCTGAAATTACTTTGCTTCTACTTATATGTGTATGTGCTATTTTAGAGTCATTAGGGTCCTAAGTCTAGAACAAGTGGGGACTTCAGAGATCAACTCAACTGGTCAATGAACATTTAATAAGCACCTACTGTGCACCAGACATTGTACATTAAGTAATGGGGATAGAAAGGTAAAAGACGGACCCTACTTTCAAGGACTTCATGGTCCAATGGCGGACCCAACGTGCAAACAAGACAACACGTCCGAACAAGTTATGTACCACATAAATTGGAGAGAATTAGCACAGAGAAGGCATGAGAATTAAGGAGAGTCACAAAAACTTCCTATAGTACAATCCCCTTTTTTAACAGGTGAAGAAACTGAGGTCCAGGGAGGCCAAATGAGCTTCCCGAGGTCATACACTTAGTATCAGAAGAGCATTTGAACTCAAAGTCTTCTGATTCCACAGTCAGTATTCTCTCCCTGTATCACAGTGTCTCTATGTTTTCTCCTCTGTACAATATAAGCTCCTTGAGGGCAGAAACTGTTTCCATTTTATTTTTGTTTCTTCAACATTTAACTCGGCACTTTGCACATAGTAGACACTTAATAAACATTTGCTGAATGACAGTTGAATTCAATACAACAAACATCTAATCAAACTTAGTGATCCAAAGACAAAACAAAATAGTTTTGCCTTCAATCAATTGATAGTTTACCCAGTGGCAAAGCTAGAATATAAACTCAAATCTTAAAACTCCAAATTTGAGTGCTTCGAGTGCTGAAAAAGCTTGCCACAGGAATGTATGTAGGTCTTTGAGTACTTGTACTATCCTGTGGTTGTGGCTCTTTTGGGAAGAGGAATGAACCTCAGATTGCTGGTAGGGAAGTCCCATAGTCCCAACATCATTTTTTTCAACGAGTCCTACTTTTCACAGGAACAAATGCAGTCTTCCAAACTCAACCACTGGGTGTCTTTGCTGTTCTGGGAACTTTTAAAAAAAATTCTTTAAAATGAGGGTACTGAAATAGATTTATCTCCAATGTTCCCCCTAAGGGAGATGGTATAGGACAGTGGAAAGAGAACTGAAATTGGATTCACAGGACACACACTCAAATCCTGTCTTTCCCATTTACTCTCCATCTGACCTTGGGCAAGTTACTCAGCTTTCTGGGTCTCAGATTTCCCATCTGTAAAATGAAAGTATTGAATTAGATGGCTACTTTAATTGTAGATTTAAGATTCGTTTAACTTGGATACACAGAGGCAGTTGACATACACTTGTATCACTTTCTCAGTTATAGTATCAGATTTAAAACAGGAAGGGAGCTGCCTAAACTGAGACTGTCTAATTTAACCCCTTCCTCCAACCCATCTTTTTACAGACAAGAAAACTGAGTCTTAGAACTATTACCATTGGTGAAGCTGGGATTTTAAACTGCGATTGTTTGACTCTTAATTCGAGCAGCATATGACAAAAGATGACTTGTTCATGAAAATGATACAAAAACCATTCCTAAGGACGTATTTGACTCATAAAGAATATGACTAGTGAAAATGAGAGACAATAACTCAAATGTAATATAGGTAGCCCTGAAATAATAAAAGAAAAAAAAGGTCTATGACAAGTTGGGTAGACTTTCTATTTAGGTTTTATGGTACTACATGGAGAAATTGCAGAAAAAAGGTGTAAAAAGGACATTGGTTTGGATCAAAGAAAGAAATGTCTAATGGAAAAAAGTGAATAATTCACTAAAATAAATCTCAGTGTTCTACTTTGGAGCATTATCAGTTTCTAGGATCCAAAAGGTTTTTCCCAACTAATGGCAAATAACCAATGTGTGATTACAGCTAGCTTGCAATTACCCCTGAGTGTGGAGAATAATAATTTAGTTAACAACTATGTCACAGCTGTTCTGCAGCAATTTCTTAAGAAGAGGTATTGCTGTTCAAGAAAATTAACTTCCAGATGATGGTGAAACCTATAGCTCAGCGCCCCAAGTTCTAGGCTTATGTGGACCACATCCAGTCTTGGAAGTAGCCAAAAATATTACTCTTTTGAACAGATTCTGTCTCTTCCCTTTCTCTGGGGAACTTCAGAAGACACTTGAGTGTAATGCCTAGGTTTCCACATATGTGAATAAAAAGGCTGGCAAGATCACATTTCAGTACTCAAGATAATAACGCATATATCAGGCACAGCACTGTGCCCCAGAAAATGCAAGAAATGGGAAGAACCTGAAGGATCTTATAAATCAGGCAGAAAACAAAAGTCTCAAATTAGGCCATAAACAATTAAAATAGCTCTCTTCCCACTCTGATGAATCCTACTTTCCAGAGATCCTAAATCTTTCCAGAGATCCATGCTTATCATAGTTATTGTTACAATCTTCATGCCTCTGTGGACCATACTATCCATGGAGTTTTCTAGGCAAAGATACTGGAGTAGTTTGCCATTTCCTTCACCAGTGGACTAAAGCAAACAGAAGTTAAATTGCTTGCCCAGGGTCACAAAGCTAGTAAGTGTCTAAGGTCACATTTGAACTCTGGTTTTCTTGTCTGCAGACACAGCACTTCATCCACTGACCCCTCTAGCTGTCTCATAGTGCCACCTCATAGTCTTGACTCTCCTTAGAAGGAAAACAAACTTGAAATTACTTGGGTGGGAGTAGGGCTTCTCAACATTCTGATATGGATCTCTTGCCACAGGAATGTGTGCAGGTCTTTGAGTACTTGTACTGTCCTATGGTTGTGGCTCTTTTGGGAAGAAGAATGAACTTCAGATTGCTGGTAGGGAAGTCCCATAGCCCCAACATCATTTTTTTCAATGAGTCCTACTTTTCACTTGAACAAATGCAGTTTTCCAAACTCAAAACAGTCATCTATATCTTGGACTCCCTTCAGAAAGGAAACCAATAGGGCTACTGGACTGGGGGAAGGGGTCAAAATTACAGCAAATCCCACTTTTACCCCCCCACACACAAGAAACCTATGTAAGCCTTCAGTCAGTCAGCAAACTTACTGAATGCCTACTATGTGCTAGGCATTGTTCTAAACACTGGAGACACAAAGGCAAATAACAGTCCAATGGGGGAGGCAACATTCAAATAGCCATGTACAAACAAGATATAAACAGGGCAAATTGGAAATAACACTAAAGGGAAGCCATTAAGATTGAGGAGGACTGGGGAAGGTTTCTTATAGAATGGGTCTTTAGAGGAGACTCGAAGGAGGCCAGGGAAGCTAGAGGGCAGAGATAAAGAGGGAATGAGTTCTAGCCATG
>CM053601.1:129505395-129525179 GCA_028646575.1 Pseudocheirus occidentalis | reverse complement strand
TCCCAATTAATTTTCACAGTTTCACTTTCACTAACCAGGCTCTGAGAATTTGAAGATCCCTTAGGCAGGTGCTTTAGATTTTCTTTGAAGTAGACTCACGCTGTGGCTTGGGAGACTCAGCTCCTCCAGGCCACCCTGGGGTGGCTGTGATTTTGGGCTGGCTGGGTCTCTGCTCTGCTGTGCTGCGAGTTGCCCCTCTCCCATCCCATTCCTCACGCCTTGGCAGATGTGGAGGTGCTGGAGGCTGTAGAACCACTGCTGACTGGCTCTGGCTCCTACCCACCGTCCCAGGCCTGGCCACGGTCTCGGCTTCAGGCTGTTCTGGCCTTCACTCGGGGCAGCCGGGCTGAGCCCCTGCTGCAGAGCTGCCTTCAGCGAGAGCTGTGTTCTGTGTATTTTTGTAAGTCTGAGAGTCCTAGACTTTCTCTGGGCTCATATGTTATGGGTGTTTAGGGTGGCGGTGTGGGAGCTGCGGGACCTTGCTGCTTCTATGCTGCCATCTTGGCTCTGCCCCCACCCCTAGAGTCTTAATGTAGTTTTAAGCTATTAAAGTCATACCAAGGCTCTTCTTCCACTCTGGTGTCCCTTCACTAAGTAAGATAAAAAAGCCCATGGTCCTACAGCCTGCAGTTTGAAGCTTTAGTAGCTTAAAAACTGCCCTAGGACATTGAAGATATCCTGTATCTCTAAAATGTAGACATCCTCTGCTTGACTTTAGAAAGGCAGTGTGCCATACTATAGTTAGACTTAGAGTGAACTGTGTTCCAATCCTATCTCATACACTTGCTAGTCATGTGTCCTTGGCCAAATCTCTTAACCCCTCTGAGCCTTCATTTCTTCATTTATTAAATGGAAGCAATAAAAAGAGTTACCTCACAAGATTATTGTGAAAATAAAATACCATATATAAAGCACCTTGTAAAATAAAAAGTACTCTATCAATTTTAGGTAAAGATAGAATATGAGATCTTTGAGAACAGGGAGTGACTCAGTTTTATAATTGTATACTTAGGGCCTAGTGTAGTGTCTGGTAGTGCTTATTAAGTGTTGGTTGAATAATTGCTTGATTCCACTAAATGCAAGGCACCATTTTGTAGCCTTCCTCCTACGTGATCATTCGGACATAATGGGGAGCACAAGACCTTAGAAAGATAGTCATCGGAGGATTGTACATGTATTCAGAAAGGCCCAGATTTAAATCCTGTCCCAGCTATTTCCTAATTAATAAATAGTAAAAGGATAAAACCAGGCATTTCTCAAAGGAAGAAACCCAAGATATCAAGTAATATATGAAAAAATATTCCAAATCATTAATAATTTTAAAAATGTAAATTAAAGCAACGCTATGGCTCCACTTCACCTATCAGATGGGCAAAGATGATTAAAAATGGAAATAATTTTTGAGAGAGTGCAGGAAAACAGTAACACTGATGATGGAGTTGTGTTCCAATGGTCCTAATGGTCTAATGGTCCAATCATTCTGAAAAGTAACACGAAACCTTGCCCCAAAGGTCACAAAACTGTGCGTTCCTTTTGACCCAATGATACTAGGACCCAAGGAGACTAAAGAAAAAAGAAGGAAAGAAAGAAAGAAAAAGAAACAGTTGAAATAACAACTAGCATGGATGTAGCATTTAAGGTTTGCAGAGCAATTTACGTATGTGATTTCATTTAATCTCCATAACAACCCTGTGGAGTAGGTGCCATTCTAGTTCCCATTTTACAGATGAGGGAACTTAGGATAAGTGAAACTTAGGCACCCTTCTCTAAACTTAGGCTAAGTGACTTGCCCAACGTTACAAAACTAATAAACTTTTGATGTAAGATCTGATCTCTGATCCACCAACCCCAATATTATTTACTGTGCCACATACACATATAGTAGCTCTTTTTGCAGAAGCAAAGAACTGGCATATGAATTAATGGAATTTCATTGGGTCATAATAAATGAAGAAATGGTCGGTTTTAGAAAATCTAAGAAGACCTCTATGAACTGATGCAAAGTGAAGTAATCAGAACCAGGAATTCGATTTATATTATAACAACTCTGTAAACAAAAACAACCTTTGAAATACTTGAGAACTTTGATTCCTACAAGGACCAACTCTGATTCTAGAGCACACACACCTCTCTTAACAGAGCAGTGATGGACTCAGGATGAAGAGTGAGACCCAGCCAAGGTGGGGATTTGTTTTGCTTGATTATACCCATTTGTTTCAAGGATATTGATTTTTATTTTCTTTTTCTCCATAGAAGAAAGGTATGGGAAGGGTTAGGGATGGGGTAGCAAAAAACGAGAAAAGTGAACTGTTGAGGCACCTTTTTTAAAAATTCAGAGAAAAGGGACAGAAGGAACACCAAAAAGAAGCACAGACAAGCAGAACAGTTGTGAAAGTTACAGGTTGAATTTATTAGATAATTTAAAAGAAAAACAAGTTGCCCATAATGAAGATCTGCCATTTAATGTGTAAACCTTTAATGTTTTAAAATGTATATGGAAGTGCCCATTTTATTTTATTTTTATTAAAGTTCAAACTAAAACTTAAATTTTAAAAATCCCACCTCAAAAACAGTTACTAGTTATATGTTCTTTAGCAAATCTCCCAGTCTCTTTAAACTGTAGTTTCTTCATCTCTCAGATCAGGGTAATAATAATACCTATATACAGAATTATTTTGAAAATCACCTGAGCTAATGTATGTAGAGCACTTTACAAATCTTAAAGTGGTTTAGAAATATTGTATAATAGTAAAATGTGAGATCTTTGAAGGCAAGGACTGTCTCTGTCTGGAACTTTATACTCAAGTACCAGTATAATTCTTGGTGCACAGTAGGTATTTATGAAATGCTTGCTGATTTACCGAATGATAAGGAGTCTTGTTTCACTCTTGGACGGTTCGGGTTATTCGATTGTTTGGTTCAGGTTATTATATTGAACTAGAGCCAAATTCCCTCTAACCAGATGTGTACTCCACCCTTTTCCTGCAATCCCTTAAAATAATAGCTGCCATCATGTCCCTGCTAACTTTTTTTCTCCTCTAAGCTATGGAAACCCAGTTCCTTTAACTATTTTCTTATCTGATGTCTTTTTGCATCCACCAACCAGGTCATCTTTCTCTAAGCTTCTAATAATTGGTCATTATCCCCATCTTAAAATGTGATGCCAAGAGCAAAATATCATATTCTAAAGGCAGTGTAGTATCATTGGGCAGCTAAGTGGCACAGTGGAGAGAATATTGGGCCTACAGTCAGGAAGACTCATCTTCCTGAGTTCAAATCTGACCTCAGACACTTAAGCTGTATGATCCTAGACAAGTGACTTAACCTTGTTTGCCTCAGTTTCCTCATCTGTAAAATAGCTGGAGATTTCAATTCATTTATTAAAATTATACCACTTTTTTTACATTAAAAATCCTTTGGATAATATCTTTTCTATAATAATACTATCATCATAAACATTATTATTATTTATTCACATCTTCTTTCTTATTACCTACAGCCTAATTCCCCTGCTATGTGTGTGTAAGGTATCACATGGAACTGAGGTGTTCCATGACTGGACATTTAGGTGCCCCTGAGGAAATACTGAAATTTAGGCAAACATGCCAGAAGGTGGCAGTAGTGAGGGACAACCATGCAGACTCAGAAATCAGGTATAAGTTTACCTGAAATTCTTCTGTTCAGGCCTGGATATTGAGCCAGAACCAGCAAGACAAAAATTAACAAGAATAAAGTACTGTCATAAATAAAGTACATGTCATAAATGCTTGGTCCTATGAAAGAGGGTTGTTCTCACTGGTATGAATGGTATCTCCAGTGACAAAGACCACAGCCCCTTTGTGCCTTTGGAGATTATCTTCATAATCTGTGTGCTTGGTTTTGGCCAAAAAACAACCCTCTCCAATGTCTCTCCCAGAGATGATGAACATCCTGGGCTCAGTATCAGCTTGTCTTTGAAAAAGAGATAGTCTGTCACCAGTCCTTTGCAACTTCTCAGCACCTTCCAGGTCTTCCCCTTTTCAGCCTTGGCTCTGAGAACCAACTATTTCTTCTGTGTCATGAGATGCCAAGTTAAAAGGAGTAGAGAAGAATTCTGGCATTTGGTAGGATTAGAGAAACTTGATGGTGAGTTCATGTACCTTTAGCAGACCACATATTTAACAAACCCAATTAGTGTGATATACCTGCTAATAAAAAGCATGGGATTTTAGACTACAGGAATCATTAAGTCCAGATCACACAAACCGCAGCCTTACTGTACTCTGTGGTGCTCAAACCAGTATAATGTTGCATTGTGGGTACTATATTTTAGGAGAGACATTAACAGACTGGAACATATCCAAAGAAGGTCACCCTGGATGGTGACAGCATAGAAGTTTATGATCACAAAATCAGAGCTGAGAGAAATCTCAGAAGTTATATAGTTCAGGGATTCTTAACCTTTTTTTGTGTCCTAGACTCTATAGGCAATATGGTGAAGTATATGGACTGATTCTCAAACTAATGTTTTAAATTATTAAAATGTATAGGATTACATAGAAAACCAATTATATTGAAATGCGGTCATCAAGAATTCACAGTCCCTGATCTAATTCAACTCCCACCCCGTTTTATAGAAGAGAAAACAGGCTCAGTGAGATTAAGTGATTTGCCCAAGATTACACAATTAGTAAATAGAAGTCAGGATTTTAACTCAGGTCCTCTGACTCAGTAAAGTAAGCAAGCATTTATTAAATTCATATGCACCAGGAACTAATCTAGACATTAATACGAGACAATGATAAACCAGAACCTGCTTTCAAGGAGCTTAGCTCATGGGAGGGACAGCTGGAGAAGCTGAAAATGTTTCTACTGGAAAAGATACTGAATAGAAATTTAAGAAGGGCAGCATATAGAAGAGGGAAAGAGATTTTGGATCTATTGCTCCAAAAGGCAGATATAGGATCAATAGATTTTAGATCAATGTATGGAAGAATTTTAGCAATTCGAGTTGTCTGTTAATGGAACAGATTGTCTCATGTAAACAAGCTCATTATAATTAAAGAGATTTATGTAGAAACTATAGGATGACCTGTCAGGGATGCTATAGAAAGGATTCCTGCACTAAGTGGGTAGTTGGATGAAATGCACTCTTTTAGCAACTATTAGGGTACTACTATAGATACTATGATACAATGGAAAAAGAGTTGGCTTGGAATCCAAGTGAACATGCAAGTTCAAGGGCAAGTTGGTTCTTTACTAACTCTGTGACTTTGGATAAATGACTTAACCTCTTTGAGTCTCAATTTCCACCCCTGTAAAGTGGCCCTAGTAATTCCTGGGGTTATTCACAGGGTTGCTGGGGAAAGCAAGTGAAAATATGGACATGATATGCTTTATACATTTATAGTCATCTTAACATAGTTTGGCTGTGGAGTTTTTGCTCTCATTGATGTCTACTATGGCTGTGTCTGAAAAGCCAGAATTCCATTTGTCCATCCTCCATAATAATTTATATACAAAGAGGCAAATAGTTAATGGCCAACTTGGTCAAGGTCCTCACTTCTTTTTTTAAAATTTTTTTTATTGTTTTGTTTGTTCACTTTTAGTTTACAAGATTCAGTTCCAGAATCACTTGACTTTCAGATTTTCTCCCCTTGTTTTCCCCCTCCCCCACCATGGTGGCATACAAGCATGTATAGGATCTGCAAACTCTTTCACATTGTTCAATAGTCTGGTTGTATAGGCGTTGTAGCCAACGGAGTGAACAATGGGAAAAGAGAAACAGAACCAAACATAGAAAAGAATGATAGCATGTGTTGCTTCAGTCTCCATTTAAAGTCTTGTCTTTCTAGATCTTTCTCTGAATGTAAACATTTCCTTCCATCCTGAGACTTATAGAGTTGTCTTTTAACTGTGCATTGCTGAGAAGAGTCCAGTTTTTCAAGGTTGGTCATCACACATATGATGTATCTGTGACTGTGTACAAATTTTTCCTGGTTCTGCTCTTCTAACTTAGTATCAATTTGTATAAGCCTCTCCAGGTAATTATGAAGTCTATCTCCTTCCCATTTCTTATAGTACAATAGTATTCCATCACATTCATATAAGGTCCTCACTTCTTATAGAGATACCTGGGTAACCAGAAGGTTAAGGGTGTAGGGAGGAAGTCAGGAGACTGATCTAGGGATTAAACAGAAATCATATCACAATACTGATCAGACAAGACTCCATAAAGACAAGATGATGCAAAAAAAAAAACCACCTGGATTGGAAAGCCAGCTTTCAGCCAAGTATGGATCCATATTAAGTTGGGTCTTAGAATGAGACAAATCAATGGCAATTTAAAGGTCTTTGCTTGACTTCCTTTCCATGAAGAAAGGAGCAATGTGGGGCCATGTATGACATGTGACCTCCCCTTGCCCAGCTTCCCACTTCCTTAAGCCTTCTGTGCCAAAGGAGCTAGTCTAATTATAAAAATGACTTGAATTTCTATTTCTCATTGAGATTTACAAAGCAATTTTTTCCTGACCACGTTGTAAGTGTAAATGTTGCCCCATTGTACAATATTCCCCATATGAGAAAAAGCATTTCAGAGAGATAAAGGACCTTTTCAGAGTCAGAGGGATGTTAATAGTCAGAGGCAGAATTCAAACTTACATCTTGTTGAATTTCTAGTGCTCTTTATGCTAATACATGATAGTCAAATAGAATATGGGGGAAGCACCCAATGATCTGAATCTGAATCACTTCTGTCTGAAGGGTACATAGTTGGTGGTTTGGCTTGAATTCCCTCCACTTGTTCCTTTCCAGTTCATCATTTCTTTTTACTTTCTTGATATGTGGCACTCACTACCCTGAGTCTGCCAACCCTGAATCTGTCACACACACAAATCAGTTTGGCTGCCATTCCATCCCTGAACAGAATTCCCAAATCCCACACTTACTCTGAGAACTGATTTATGTTCCTTTCAAGCAATTCTTTATTTAATTGTGGGCACACATGAGCTCATAATCTGGTCTACAGAGCTGCTTTCATTTCTAGGGTATTAGCTAGAGGAATGGGAAACCTAATAACAAATATAAAGTTAGTTCCAGGGTAGCTGTAAATTCTATTAAGAAAAGAAATAGCTGTGATATGGGGGACAGAGCACAGGATATGAATCAAAAAACCAGCATCCCACTATCAGACCTTTTACATCACTAGATTAAAGTAAAAATCAAATGAGAAAATGGACAGAAAAAAGACTTGTAAATTGTAAAGGCCTAGGTAAGTATAGTAGTTATTGTTCATAAGAATTATTATCGTTTTTGGTCTCAGCCTTATAGATTTTAGCATTTCAATAGTTAAGCTGCAGCAAAGTATGTTACTTCCTCTAAAAAATGCAGCATGTCTTGGAAGTAGCTTAAACAATGACCACATGAAACAACAGATGATTTTTTTTGTTTTATTGTGATTGTTATAAATAAACTGGACAGTCCAGTTTTTCAGGGCAAGCTTTAAATTCTTTGAAATTAATGTTGGATAATACCCTAACAGAGAGTGTTTAGTTTGGATGGATAAATCACCAAATTCCCCTTAAAATGATGGGTCTGCCAAGCATTTTTTGTGGTTCATGTATTCTGTCTTACTTTTGAAAAAAAAATCAATCCAACAAAACAATCTGATATACGGCATGTGGTTTCTCCATGTATCATAAATATCCCTAAATAATGGGTTTCTCAAACCAAATCAAGCCAGCCAGCACGTGGTGAACTAGACATGCCCTCCTTTTCGGGATGAGAAGGAAATCTCACGGTCCTAACTTGTCACAAAACATCTTATATTAGAAAACAAAAAACCTTGATAGAGTAGAAAAAGGCTAGGATTTGGACTCAGGAGACCTGGGTTGGAATCCCACATCTGCCACTTCCTTTTTCTATACTTAAATTTCCTCAAGTGGAGGAGTGAAGCTGATGACTTTGTGATGCTCTGTTTCACTTAAATCCAATTCAATCACTAGTCAAGGTATCGCCCTTGTGAGGTCACAGGTCTTCTTTAAGAACAAAAGATCAACAACAAGAATTTCCTTTTCTCTAAATTAAAGAGTTTTGGGATGCATGATGTCTATATAAGGCCATTTCAGAAGGCATTTGCCCCCCATGTAAGTGCAAAATTTTTGTTATAAGGGATACCTGGGGGGGTGGGGGAGGTGGGGGGTGGATGGTGGGAGAAATACTGGTGAGGTAAAATATCAGTTAAAATGTATTTGATAACCTTTCTATGGTCATGTGATTTTCCCACTCTAAAAGCTCCAGTCTCCCTATCCCACCCTGATTGAACAGAACCTAGTGGTTTACTTGGATCCTATAAGGATTCTCTTTCAACTGGAGAGTGTTTGCTTTGCTTGGGAAGAATAATTGTATATATATAAGGATAGAGACTGGACCTGTGGTTTCATTGATATAGGGAACTCCCAGATGAGGAAATTCTGTCTCCCAAAGCAGGTGGGCACCTTTGCTGAAATGTATAATCTTAGAGAGTTGCCTGGAGCACAGAGAGGTTAAGTGCTTGCTCAGGGTCACACAAAAAGTATCTGTCAAAGGCAGAACTTGAATCCAGGTTTTTCCGACTTCCATGTTGGTTCTTTATCCACTGTGCTACCTTGTCTTCCTGTCTATCTCTGTGTCTGGCTCTGTCTTTGTCTGACTCTTCTCTGCCTCCCACTCTCCCCACTTTTGCTCCTCATTCTTTTTTTTTATGAGGCAATCCAGGAGAAGTGACTTGTCTAGGGTCACACAGCTAGTAAGTGTCAAGTATCCTCCTGGCACCAGGTCCGGTGCTCTATCTATCCATTGTGCCCCTAGTTGTCCATATCTCATTTTTAATGAGAATGATACTTGCACTAGCAAGTTCCTTGTAAACCTTAGTCTATAGAAATGTTTTGTTAGAGATAGATAATAACACTACTGTATAACACTTTGCAATTTACAAAATGCTTTCTTCACAACAATCTGGTGAGGTAGGTGGTGAAAGTCGCGTTACAGATGAGAAAACTTAAGTACAGAGAAACTAAATGACTTCCCATAAGTCGCACAGCTAGTGAGCATCAAAGTCAGGATTCCAAGTCCAGCTGTCTCCAAGTCTACTGCTCAAAGTTATTTATACTAAGTGTCCGATGAATGTTTTAGACTGGGAATTTCCAAACTCTCTGGGTTATGCAAGTCTATCAGTAAAATTTCTGAGCAAGTACCCCAAATATAAATGTTTTCATTCATAAAATGTGTATATGACTACTGTATTGCATAGTAAGTACATTATAAAACACACATAGATAAGCATTAAAAAGGATAAGTTAAGAAAGAATTTACAACAATGTATTTTTTTTCATTTTACAGTACAAAAGTACTGTGACTGAATATGCTTCATTGTTGAAAATGCTGGTTCATCTTTGTGGTGACAGTTCAAAGTTTTGACTCAGAATTCAGTTTCTCTAGGTATTTGATTTTATTCATGTCTATCATTGATGAAGAAAAAAACCTGCCTCACAAAGATGAATGCAAATACAAGCTATTTCCAATAGCTTCCGCCAGCTATATAAAGGTTTTTGCTAAAATTCAGCTAATAAATTTTCATCCTTCATGTTTTTACAAACTAATCAAAAGTTAAGTTTTAATAATCAGTTAATTCCCAGTAAGTCAATAACATTTATTAGATTTCTATTATGTGCTAGACATTCTGCTAAGCATTGAAGATACAAAGAAAGGCAAAAGACAGTCCCTGCCCTCCAGGAGCTCATAGTCTAATGGGGGAAATGGGCTGTATTTTTATATTTTAAGAAATGAGGTCAAAATCAATGGAACTCTTCATTTGGAGGATTTTTAAAGAGATTAGAAAATTATGCTTTCATATTTTTTCAGGGTAGAAATGAAGGAATATAGAAGTGATAAGTTCATATCATTTGTAGTATATGTGATATAATAACAGAAATATTTCCAAATACTCATTTTTATAATGCTCTCTCCATTACATATTTCTCCGGAAAAGCAGTTACTTTCTCACTCACTGTTAAAATGTCACATTTATCTTTAATAGACAAATTAATTATGCTATTTTTTCTAAAATATCTGCTAGGCAGTAGGTCATTTGTCATCCCCAAAAAGTTCAGCAAATTTAGAATGCTTATCTTTTTATGAAAGAAAAATGCATAATTCATCTTTAAATTGAACAATTCTCTTAAGCACGTTGCCACAAGATAACCAGGAAAACCTTTGTAAGTTAATAATTCATGATCATTCCCAATCTGACTTACCAGATTTGATTAGATCTGCCTGTGCTTGGCAAAGAGTTCTTAGTAGAAATAGAAATGTCTACTCTGCCATTTTCTTATTTTTGTCTTCTAATCACATTGTGAGTGTTATCTCCAATATATGCTTACTTTGCAAGAATCTTTTCATACTACTTGTCCATTCTGTGAAGATTAATTTGGTTAAACCTAGGTAATAATATCTGTAAATTTACTTTATCAGGCAAATAAATGCAGTACATCATAATATGCTTTTAAATGATCACGTAAGGGTGTCATTATCAATTTTTTTTTTGCATTGTGGAACTTCCACTCTTCCCAAAGGATACCTTCTGGCCATAAGCAACATATTTGACAAATAGGTCAAGTGAGGGCACCAGTGTCAATTTGTAGGTTAAATATTAGTCAAACTTTATTTCTTACTGTAAAATAAAAATGAATAGAAACAGAAGTTGTATGGAATACTATTATGCTATAAGAAATGAGCTGATTGATTTTGGAAAGACTTAGACCTATGAAGTAAGATGCTATCTACCTCCAGAGAAAGAACTGATA
Source organism: Pseudocheirus occidentalis (assembly GCA_028646575.1). Taxonomy (NCBI): domain Eukaryota; kingdom Metazoa; phylum Chordata; class Mammalia; order Diprotodontia; family Pseudocheiridae; genus Pseudocheirus; species Pseudocheirus occidentalis. Next base: position 129,514,359 of record CM053601.1, on the reverse strand, counting down.
AATAGAAGTACTACAGTATGATTTACATATGGGTATGTGTGTATCTGTATTTTTATGTGTAGACTTATTTGTGTGTAATTGTACCCTTCTCTATGAAGGGGTGGGGAGGAGAAGCAGAGAAAAGCTGGGTGGCCTTGAAAACAATGTATAGTATTTATTACATAGTCTTTCCAAGAAAAAAATAAAATGTCTGAAATGGGAATTCATGGTTTTATATTGAATCTCCTCTTTATGTTCTGCTGCATACATGGAAATGTTCTTTTCTTCTCATTTTGTATTGAAGTTTAAAATAGATTTAGAAAATGTAAAAAGAAACAGAATTTGTAATATTTACTTCCCACACACACAAGGCACCACCTTGCACCCCTCACCATGGAGACCACTGATTTGTGTGGTGAATGCAATAAAGAAGGAAAGGAGATCACTGAAAGCTAAACATAGGAATTTCTATTTTATCCTAGAGGCAATGGAAAGTCACTAAAATTGGTTGAATAGAGGATTCAGAATGGCAAATAAAGGCTTCCTGGAGAAGACTGTTTTTGAGTTAGGTCTTGGAAGATACAAAGGACTTAGATAAGCAGGGAAGATGAGGTGGAGTTGTCCCTCCATATCTGGAAATATCTCTTCTCTTCCTCTATGCTTCCCTGGCCTCCTTCAACTCTCAGCTAGAAGCCTGCCTCCTACATGAAGCCTTTTCCCATCTCCCTTAATTCTGATGTTTTCCTTCTATTGATAACTTCCAATTTATACTCTACTCTAAGTCTTGTTTGTGTGGGGCAGCTAAGTGGCCCAGCAGATAGAGTGCTAGGACTGGAGCCAGAAAGATTCATTTTCCTGAATTCAAATCTGGTCTCAGAAATGACTAGCTGTGTGACCCTGAGCAAGTCACTTAACCCTGTTTGTTTTATTTTCTTTATATGCAAAATGAACTGGAGAAGGAAATAGCAAATCATTCCAATATCTTTGCCAAGAAAACCCCAAATGGGGTCACGAAGAGTTGGACACAAATAAGTAACAACAAATCTTGTTTGTACCTACTTGTTTTTGTGTTGTCTCCCCCTTTAGATTGCAAGCTCCTTGAGGGCAGGTACTATTTTGCTTTTCTTTGTATTCCCAGGTCTTAGCATAGTGCCTGACACAGACCAGGTACTTAAAATATGTTAGTTGACTTGAATTGAATTGACTTGACTAGAGCCTTCCAAGCTGCGATGTAATGTAAGTGGAGGCAAGAATATGTATGGTACGGTCAGCGAACAATGAGTGGCCCAGGTTAGCTGAAGCCAAAGTTCATGTATAATATTAATAAAAGTTGGTGTTTCTATAGCACCTTAAAAGTTTACAAAACACTTTAAATAACATGGTTTCATTTTAGGCTAACTACAGTCTTATGAAGCTGGCACTACAGGTCTTATCATCCTCATTTCACAGATGGAGGAGCTGAGATTTGGAGAGGTTAAGTAACTTGCAGGATGTCCTGACCCCAAGCTTTGCCTTCAATCCAGTGAACACACCGTACCTCTTCCTTGTGGGAAATAGGGTTGGGAAAACATAACCAAATAATAAAGGGTCCTTGACTATCCCCCTAAAGGTTTAGATGTAATTCCAAAGCCAATGGGTAGCCATCACAGATTTTAATTTAGTGGAGGTACAGGGAAAGGGAATCTTCAAAACAATATTTTCAGAGTATTTTGGAGACCTTGAATATCAACTCTGAAACTTTTCTTTTTGGTGTATGAGTTTCACGGCTTTATGTTGTGGGTGTTAGACGGCTCTTTCGGTGAAGTAATCATTTTGAAATTGTGTTTACATTATGCTCGCATGTGGCTTACTGTGGCAGAGACAAAGTCAGTCACTGTGGTCTTTGATGTGGAAATGTCACGGAGACAGTAAATGAATTCTAGGAACTGTTCCAGTGATGTAAACACACTAAAAAGAGTCTTCATACTATATGCACATGTTAACTGTCAAAAGCAAAGATGCTCAAAAAGGCTTATTAGGAGCATGGGGATGATTAATAACAGTGATTTGGGGCAGTCTGATAAATATATTTATAAATCTATATCTATCTATGCCTATGTTGATATTGATATCAAGAGAGAGACAGAGACACAGAGAGAGAGAGACAGAGAGAGAGAGAGAGAGACAGACAGACAGACATATATTTCTTCTTGTCTTTTAGGTTCTGTGGTGACATCAGTTTTCATGCTGGGTCTCAAAACAGAAAATTCAGCCTGACCTTCCTTGCCCTGTGTTAATTGCAAAATAAGTAGATACTCCAGTGAATCAAGAACTACTTATTAAGTGCCTTCTGTATACTAAGTACTATGCTAGGTCCTGGGGATAGAAGTAGAAAGAATAAAACAATCTCTACTCAAAATGAACTTCCATTCTAATGGGCAAGACAATCAGTACATATAAAAATATATGCAGCATAAATACAAAGTTGATAATTCAATAAAGTAATTACATTTAAGGTAGGTAAAGAGGAAGCCACTAGCAGCTGGGGGGAAGCAGAAAAGGCTTCTTGCAAAAGATGGCACCTGTGCTGTATCTTACAGGAAGAGTGGGATTTTGTGAGATAGCAGTAAGGAGGGTGGGACGTATATTCCAGGCATGGGCATGGACAGTGAAAAGGCACAGAGATGAGAAATGGAATAATATGCATCTGGAAGGCTAGTTTGGTTGTATTACAGAATTCAAGAGAGTGAGTAATGTCTAGTGAATCTAGAAAGAACGGTTGGGACCAGATTGTTTAGAGCATTAAAAGCTAAACATAGGAATTTATATTTTATCCTAGAGGCAAGTTGGTTGAATAGAGGATTCAGATAGGCAGGTTTGTCCTTAAGGAAAATGAGAGCAGTGTGCAGAATAGGCTGGAGTGGTGAAAGATATGAGGCAAGGATGCCAAGGAGGAGGCTTTTGCAGTATTTGGGTGAGCCATGATGAGGGTTTGCCCTGAAGTGATAACCGTGTGAATAAAGAGAAGGGGTCAGACGTGAGACATGTTATGGATGAATAAATAGCCAGATTTGGCAACTGACTGGTTATGTGGAATGAGGGAGAGTGATCAGTCAGGGATAATGCCAAGATTTCAAACAGAGACACTGGAAGAAGGGTGGGGCCTTTGACAGAAACTGGAAAATTTGCAAGAGGGTTTAGTGCAAACAATAATGAGTTCAGTTTTGGATATGTTGAGTTTGATGCGTCTCTAGGAAATCAAGTTTGGAATGTCCTAGGAGTAACTGGTAGTCTGAGTGTGAAGGTTAGGAGAAAGACTAGGGCTGGACATAAAGGAGTGGGAGTCATCTGTAGAGAGATGGCAGTTAAACCCTTGGGAACTAATGAGGTGACCAAGCTAGAGAGAGAAGAGAAGTGGCCCCAAAACAGGACGTTCGTGAACACTCTACTAAGGAACATGATATGGATGATAAGCCATCAAAGGAGACAAAAAGTGATGTGGGTGGGAGGCAAACCAGGAGAGAGTGTCATGAAAACCCAGCAGGGGTGGGGAACCTGTGGTCCTCTAGGTCCTCAAATGTGACTTTTGACTAATTCCAAGTTTTATAGAACAAATCTTTTTATTAAGGGAATTTGTTTTGTGAAGTTTAGATTCGGTGAAAGGGTCACGCTTGAGGACTTAGAGGTCCACATCTGACCTTGAGGCTACAAATACTTCACCCCTGGAAAGAGTATCTCAGAGGGGAGGGTAGTTAGCAGTGCCAAATGCAACAAATAAGTCAAGAAAATGGGGAATAAGAAAAGATTTGACATTTAAGAGCCATGGAGAGAGTAGTTTTAGTTGAGTAACAAGTTTGGAAGTGAGAAGCTAAGCATTGAGGAGTGAGAGGAGAGGAGAGGATTTGGAGATAAAGAAAGCCAACAATTTTATCAAGGAATTTGAAAAGGGTGATAGCTTAAGGTGACAATTTTTTTTAAAAGATAGTGAATTCTGAGCATGTTTGAAAGCAGTAGGGAAAGAACCAGTTAGTAGGGAGAAGTTGAAGATTCAAGAGAGAGGGAGGATATTTGAGGATGAATAAACTGGAAAAATGGGAAGGGATGTGATCAAGTGCATTTGTGGAAAGATTAGCCATGGCAAGAGAAAAGCCATATCTCTGTCAAAGACTGGGGAAAGGAGAGAGAAAGTAGATGATTTCAAGAAATTTTGAGGTGAAGGGAATGGGAGAAGAGGAAGCTCACATCAAATGGCATCCATTTTTCTAGTAAAGTAAGAGGGAAGGCCCTTAGATAGGTAAAGGGGAAGGGAGTGTGGGAAATTTTTAGTAAGGAAAAGGTTTAGAATAGCTTCCTGGGAAGTAAGATAGAAAATCAATTAAGGACAAATGAAAAGTACACTTTGCTGTAGTGAGAACCCAGTTGAGGTTAGATAACATGAATTCATAATGTACTTAGCATGGTTGTGGAAATTCTTTCAGCTTCTTGTAGCAACTTATTAGTAGGAACACAAAAGGTAAATAATGAGAATAGTCCAGGGATAAGGTTTGGCAAAAGAAAGTGGAAACAGGACAGGAGGGCAAGGGATTCAAGAGCAAAAGACAGTGGATTTGCAATGGAAAACTACTGGGCTGAGGCTTGGGAGGGAGGAAAGTGAATTCAGAGCAAGGAGTAAATGGTCTTAGATTTGAGGAATACAGACATAAGAAGATGAAAGTGAAGAGAGGAGAGAATACAGGGAGAGTTAGAATGCTAGGAGGTTATGGTCAGATACAGAAATGTTAGAGTTTCTAATTAGGGAAGTGGGACACTTGTAAGTAAAAGCAAGATCTAGCAAGACCATCCTTATGTATGGCCAAGGTGATGAAGGAGGTCATGCAATTTAACCAGGTTGGAGAATTTTGAAGATGGGTAATTTAAGGGAGGATCTATGTAGACAGTAAAGTTCCTACTATTAGGGTAGGAGTTTGGAAAGAGAAAGATGATGAGCTAGAGGTTGAATTCCTTAAAAAAAAAAAAAGAAGTAGAATGACCAAGGAGAAGGGAGTATATTACCATACTACCATCATTCTGATTGGGTAAAAAAAAAATTGACTTCACGAGAGGAAACATGACTGCATAAAGGAGACAAAGAGAAAGTCTGGAAGTGACAAGGGAAAGCAAGTATTCCAATTCCCCCTCTGGTATCTGTTTCTATCCATGAAAATCTTCAGGTGGGCTTTTTACGTATCTAACTGGTGCAATGAATAGAGTGCTGGACTTGAAGTCAGGAAGACGTGCATTGATAGTCAGCTTCATTCACTTAATTGCTATGTGACCCTTGGCAAGTCACTTAACTTTTTTCAGTCTGTTTCTTGATTTGTAAAATGGGTATAAGGATAGTACCTACCTTCTAGGATTGTTGCCAGGATAGATGAAATAATATTTGTAAAATCCCTTTGCCAATCTTAAATCACAATTAAAATGCTAACTACGATGCTGAGGATAATGATTTTTCACATTTCCAGCAGCATTTGATATTCATTTAAACCTGATTTCACCCAGATCAAAATATTGAGCATCAGGACAGAAAAGAGTATGAATTTCTCTGGTCCGACACCAAACCCCACAGATGTGTTTCTCTAGAAATGACCCTAATTAAGATGTGTCTAAAATGCATTGTTTTGTGTGCTGTTTTAAGAATGAAAAATTTTGTACTAAAGAATTTGTAATTCCTTTGGGATCAGTGGCTATCTGCTCCAATTGCGCTTATATACATGCTGGGTAGGTGGGGACAAAGTTCTCCTCTCTGGTCCCAGAAGTCTCAAGTAAAGCTTCCATCCAACTGAGGCAGTGGGGATCTCTGCAATTCCATTCTGCTTTTACATGGAGGCTTATTTTTTCAGGGTTTTGGCGGGGAGGTGCAGGAAGCCACAGGAATGGAGGGGCAGGAAGGAAAAGAGAAAAAGAGGGAGAGGGAGGGAGGAGAGAGGGAAAAGGAGAGAGAAGAGTACTATACAGCAAAGTTAACATAGGTGTTATTCTGGAATGTGAATTTCTTTCAGAGTTCTTTATGTGAACTGTATATTAATTTCCATAAAGAAAGAACTGTCTATACCTAGTAGTTGCATCCCCCTAGGCAAGTCACTCAACCTTTATGGACTTTAGACTCCTCATCTATAAAGTGAAGGAATGGAAACTGGTAACTTCTAAGGTCCTACCCAGCTTTGAAATCTATGACCTATTATGCTACTGGACATGAAAACTTGGCCCCTGACAGGGGAGTCATGTTTACCTTATAGAGCATCTCATCAGAGGACATGGGTCAACCTGAAGAAATGAATCAAAATTTATATAAAACAAAAAATCAATTGATTTAAAAATAAATCAACCCATCCAGTGGTTTAAAAAAAAGCCAGTCATGCCAGTTTAATCACTTTTTCATGTATGGATTAGAATCTCAGAAGTCAACTTGATAGTTTACCCGCTAAAAAGAATACAACTAAAGAAAACAAACCCAGAAAACGGTCACAGAAATAGCCGTGCAAAAATAAGGTCCACAACTTTGGTTTCAAGAGCTATGTTTGTCTTTGACTTGTTGAGCGGCATTTTCCATGGGAAGAGTTTCTAGGAAGGCAATTCCTACAAGGTTAATACCTTTGCGCCCCTTTTTAATGCTCTAATCTCATAGAGGTCAGCATTTTGGAGCCCAAACACGGGACAGCATTTGGAAACACTTGCTTCATGTATTCAGATTTACTAATATGGCATATTTTGACTTCTTTCTGTTTCTTTATAAGAATTTAATATTGAATTTCAAAACCAACAAGCTCAAATAAGTTCCAGATGTCTTTTCAAATCCCTGAGTCATACATTAGAAAAAGGCATTGCCACATAAGTCAATGGTCATATTTTAATGCATCAAAACTCAAATATCCTTTTGGGAGTATTCTTTACCTTTCTCCCTTCAAAGACCACCTATTCATGTTTTTGAGCAAGTGAAGGGTCTAAAGAACATCTTTGAGATCAGGACCCAACCACAGCAGATTAATTATGTATTGATGTATCTGACCACATTCTGACACTCTAAAGTACCCACAATTGCATTAGTGTGTGTATTATTTTCATGAGTACAAATCATAATATATCCAGGCCTTTTCATTCTATCTGATTCATGTCCATGCTCTTCCATAAAGGACTCATAGAAGAGAAACCCATTGGCAGAATACTGGATACCTTCTTCTAGTTGTTTTCATATGTCTTAGCTGTCAGTGCTGAAGTGTTTCATCTTATGTGCCTCGCTGTTGTTACATGATTGGCTCTTGGCCTTTTCTGGTTTTATACATTCTTAGAAATGTCTTTAGTGTTTCTTCTCATTTACACATCATACTTTAGATAAGGGTTGGACCAGTTGATCTCTACTTTCTTCTTCCAACTAAGAGTCTGAAAGTCAATGATATCATAACTGGAGAGATAGATTTTGCAAAGAATGCTTTATTTTGAAAAAATATGTTTTACAGTTAATTTTCAACTCATTATTCATGAGCCATATATCCATCAGCATTTTAGGCACATAACTACAGATCATGGATTACAAACTAGGGCTAGATGACAGTATGGCTTAGGATCTCATGTTTCAGACTGGATCTATCACTTCACCTGGGTAGGTGCCATTATGCATGATCCAAACTTTTGGGCTTCAAACTCACCCATCAAATGTGATGTTTCCCATAATAATTTCTGATTTGCCAGTTTGCCTGACCTCATGCTAGTTGGCAAAGGGTGGTTTGGTATACTGACTTTGGCCAGGCTGGGATAGGTTACTCAGTAGACTACTCTGTTTCTGTGTCTCTGTGTTAGACAAAAAATATAGGAGCAAGTAACTTTATTTCAGGCAATGCTTTGTGTCACACTTTAGCCAAATGATGCCTCATCTTGAAAGAAGAATGAATGATTACAGAGACTTGGTTCACAAAGAAGCCAAATATTTTGCAACAACTAAGTTATGTATACAAATCTGAAAACACTTGTTTTTTGAGAAACCAAAGGATTTTTTCCTTTTCCCTTTCTGGGGCAAAAATGCAATCTTACAATCTTCTTTCTGTTGTGAAATTCAGCTCATGAATGCTATCTACCAGGGTTTCACTGTTATGTGGAATGACAATGAAAAATGATCTGGTCTACCAAGTCCATTTACATCTAAGGAGATGAAGTTATGAGGTCAAAGCAATATCTTTGCAAGTGCAGAGAAACAATTACAAAGAGAGAAGTGCCCAAACAAGGAAAGACAGCCGAAAGCAGGTATAGCTCAAGAAAAAGAGAAAATGCAGAGTTAAAGGAGCCATATTTTAATAATAACACTGAGGGTAATTTACCAACAAAAGGACCTGGGGATCTCAAATAGAAGTTGATTACTGCACCTACTTTTCTTCTGAGGTCAGATGATAGGAGATCTTAGGCATGGTTCTTAGGAATTTCTCTCAGAATATATTCCTCTTTCCCACTAAAGTCCTTCACTGACTCCTCTGATGTTACGAAGTTGACACTGCCTTCTCAAAAGCTCAGCAGAATACAAGCTCTAATCATTCCTGCCAAGTTTTAAAAAGCTTTGAATATATAGACTCAGTGGCACTCTATTTGTTCCTCCTATCTTTTTTGGGGGGGGAAGCAAAGCAATTGGGGTTAAATGACTGGCCCAAGGTCACATAGCTAGTGTGTCAAATGTCTGAGGTCATATTTGAACCCAGGTCCTCTTGATTCCAGGGCCAGTGCTCTATTCATTGCATCATCTAGCTGCCCCTGTTCCTCCTATCTTGAACCACTCATGCTAAATGCAGACTTATCTCTAGAAAGATATATCTTTTCTTCTTCCTTTCTTTTCCTTTTTCCTTCCTTTCTGTCTCTTCCTTCCTGTTCCTTCCTTCCTCTTTCTTTTTTTTCTTTCTTTCTTTCTCTTTCTTCCCTCCTCCCTTCCTTCCCTCCTCCCTTCCTTCCATTCTTCCTTCCTTCCTTTCTTCCTTCCTTCCTTCC
>CM053601.1:129489327-129504895 GCA_028646575.1 Pseudocheirus occidentalis | reverse complement strand
TTCCTTCCTTCCTTCCTTCCTTCCTTCCTTCCTTCCTTCCTTCCTTCCTTCCTTCCCTTCAATTCCCTTCCCTTCCCTTCCCTTCCCTATTCTGTTTTGGTACAGTTGACTTTTATTGCCAAAGTGAAAAAATTTCCATTTATTCCCACTGTTTTCCCTTAGTATACATAGACTACATTAAGTTTTCTGGGGGCAGGAACTATTTTATTTTTGTCATTGTGTCACCAGCACCAAGCATGGTACCTGGAACATAAAAGCACTTAACAAATGTTTGTTGATTAACTGATTAAAACCTATCGAAATTTTTTGAATCCTGATTTTGCATCCAATTGAGATTTGTATCATCTACAAAGTCAATTAGAATGCTAAGTGCCCCACTTATACCAGTCATTAATAAAAATGTGGAATACAACAGGACTAAGCATAGATCCCTGGAGGACTATACTATATATGTTCTTCTAGTCTGACATCAGTCCACTACTCTTTGGATTTCATCATTCAACTAGTCTTAAATCCACTTAACAATGTGATCATACAATTCACATGAAATTGAGAAAAGCAGGCCAGGTTCTAGTCAAAACCAGAAGTTGTGGAAGGGAATATTAAACCAACTAGACATCTGGAACAGAGATATAGGAAACATCAGACTCAGGTTGAAATGATTGAATGGGCAGCCAGGAGAAGAGCCAAGAAGACAGAAGAGCCAAAAATAAGCCAGGGTCAAAACTACCTAAGAAGTAGTTCAGCCAGAATGTAGAACATTCGGGACAAATGAGAGACAATTCAATTCAACAAACATTTATTAAGCCTCCATGGTGTGCAGACAATTAGTAGATGCTGGGGAAGATAAACTTAAATAAGTCATGTTCTTTGCCCTTGTGGAGTTAATAGTCTTTCCTCCCAAACACTCTCATCTTTTCGACTTCCCTATTACTCTCAAGGGCACCACCATGCTCCCCATCACCCAGGCTTTCAACCTTCCTCAACTGCTCACTCATCCCATACATCTGAGCTATTGCCAAGTCTTCTTGTTTATACCTTTCATGTATATGTCTTCCACTCTACCTACTTAACTATTGCTTTTTATATGGGTCCTCATCGATGCGTACCTGAACTATTGTAAAAAACCTGCTAATTGCAAATGGTCTCTTTGCTTCAAGTCATTGTCCACTCTACTTTGTTCTCTTAGCTGTCAAACTGATCTTCCTAAAGTGTAGATCTGACCATGTTACTCAATAAACTCCAGCGGCTCCTATTACCTTCGGGATCAAATATAAACTCCTCTGTTGGACTTTTAAAACCTTTCACAACTGAATCTCTTCCTACATTCCCAATCTTACAATTTACTCCCCTCCACATAATCTACAGTTCGGTGACACTGACCTTGCTGTTTCTTTAGCACAGCACTCCACTGCCACATCTTTGACTTTGCACTGTCTGCAGAGTCCCTTTACCCAGAACACTCTCCCCCTCACTTCTACCTGCTGTTTCCCTGGCTTCCCAAAAACTCAGATCAGATGCCACCTTGGGCAAGAAGTTTTTAATCAGTCTTCTCTCACCCAACTCAAATGCTTATCATTATTTGCATCATGTCTTATCCATATGATGTAAGCTCCCTGGGGGCAAAACTGTTTTTAACTGTCTTTGTATCACTAGAGCTTATCACAGTGCCCAGCACATAGTAGGTGCTTAAATGCCTGCTGACTAACTTGTCAATCACATGGATGTAGGGGGTCAGTTGCTACTGTAATAAACATTGTTTCATGAAGGAGGTACAAAAAATGCTATGTGAAGTCTCACAAGAAAGTTGACACCCACATTCTATATGTAACCTATGTTCTAATATGGTTTCTCATTTGCATGGGACCTCCTCTTCCCTCTTCTTCCTAAAACCTCATCTTCCTGAGTCCAAATCTGGATTCAGACACTTATTACCTGTGTGACCCTGGGCAAGTCACTTAACCCTGTGTGCCTCAGTTTCCTCATCTATAAAATAGCGAGAGAAGGAAATGACAAACAACTCTAGCATCTTTGCCAAGAAAACCCCAAATAGGATCATAATGTGTTGGACAAAACTCATCAAGGGTAGGTTGGCGGTAAATAATGTACCAGGCCTAGAGTCAGAAAGACCTGAATTCAAATCCAACCTTAGACACTTAGTAGTTCTGGGTACTGACTCTGGGTCAGTAACTTAACTCTGTTTATCTCAGTTCCTCATCCATGAAATGTGCTGGAGAAGGAAATGGCACATCACTACAATATTTTTGCCAAGAAAATCCCAAATGGGTCACAGAGAATCAGACGCAACTGAAATGGCTGAACAACAAGAACAAATAGACCTTTCTTTGGTAAATTAAAATTCAGTTCAACTAAACCAATATTTGTTGCACATGTAAAGGGTAAGCAATGTAGAGTCTGCCCTTGGGCACTGCTATATTGAAGATAATAGATAAAGCTAGACTCGTTTTGAAACCCTACTTAGTTCCATTTGTAATTGAAAAATGGTTTTTAGAAGATGCATTTATTCTTACAGAAGTAGGTAACGTGGTGTCTTTCCTTCCAGGGAAACTTATTGGTACTCAGAGTGATACCAATGTCTTTTTTATTGCCAGAGTCTAAAACTAATCATAGGAGCCACTTACATGGTCAAGGAAATAAATGCAGTGCAGAGGTCTTCTTTGTTTCCATTTTGCTATGCCTACTATCACAAAAAGATTGTGCCAATTTCATAATCTTTTCAACAAATACCGCATTGTAAATTTATATTTTTTAATTTATTAATTAATTTATTTTTATTTTTCAACATTCATTTCAATAAGTTGTAACTTTTCTCCCTCTCCTTCCCCAAGACAGCATGCAATATGATATGGCTCTCCACATACATTCCTATTAAACACATTTTCACATTAGTCACGTTGCATTAAAGAATTATAATGAGAGGAAAAGACCATGAGAAAGAAAACAGAACAATGGATAGTGTGCCAGGCCTGGAGTCAGAAAGACCTGAATTCAAATCCAGCCTTCTCATATCTCTTCTTGCAGTTAAATGTGCATTCTATAAGACCAGAACATTCACTTCTTATTCATTCATGGTTATTGTTCTATTTTTGGTGGAGATGTGAATTGATTCAACTATTTTGGAAAACATTTTGGAATTATTCCATGCAAATAATTACGGAATCTTTATTTATTATTCCATTGAATATATTGACATTTAGCCCAAGGACATCATTGACAAAAAGAAATGCCCCATATACACCAAAATACTTACATCAATACTTTTTTGTTGTAAGAACAAAAAATCTTAACAACTAGATAACAAATTAGAACAAAACAAAACAGAAAATAATCTGCTTTACTCTGCATTCTAATTCCATAGTTCTTTCTCTGGATGTGAATGACATTTACCATTATGAGTCATCTGGAATTGTTTTAGGTACTTGCATTTCTGAGAAGGGCTAAGTCTATCAAAATCAGTTATCATATACTGTGGCTGTTTCTGTGAACAATGTTCTCCTGGTTCTGCTCACTTTACTCAGCATCAGTTCATATAAGTCTTTCCAGGATTTTTTGAAGCTTACCTGCTCATCATTTCTTATAGCACAGTAATATTCCATTACATTCATATACCACAACCTGTTCAGTCATACCCCAATTGATGGGCATCCCCTCAATTTCCAGTTCTTTGCCATGACAAAAAGAGCTGTTATAAATATTTTTGCACACATGGGTCCTTTTCCAATTTATATGATATCTTTGGGATATGTAACTTTATTAATTCACATGTAGTAAAACCTACACGTGGCCCTATGTGTAACATGGGGCTGTCATGTATCTTAAAGGGAAACAGAATAGACATCTCTACCTTCTTCCATCCCCACCCTTATCCAAAGGAGATTTTTATATCCATGATGGGAAGCAAGAGGTTGGGTCCAGAACTCTTCTAGTCTCAAAAAGAAGTATCAAGCTTCTCCACTAAATATTAAAAATCTAGGGGATCTGGTTTTCACATTCAAGTTTACATTTCTGATTACTATTCAGTACTGGAGAAAGGAAGATCCCATTTTTCTATTTAAGGTATGACTCTTCCCACCAAATATGAGTTCTGCAGTGAATGTACATAAGAAGTAGCAAAGAAGTTAGGTTATAGAAATTAATAGCAAAATAGATATAGAGAAAATATATATAGGAGAATATATACAAGACAATACAGAGTAAGGAGCTCTCCCACTGGGAGTGAGTTAGCTTAGCTCAAATAAGAGAGAAATCTCACCCAAGGGGAGATTCCTCAAAGTCTCTAATATAGTATAGCAAGCTAGGGAGAAAGATATGATAGACTGCTATCTCCTCTTACATCAGCTTCTTCTCAGTCTTATTCTCCCTTCAGCAATTTGAAGTGGCATTGGCATCATCTATTTTCTCTCTTGAAGCTGGAAACCAGAAGTGCTTGAAGAAATTGCAGAACCCAAAGAGACTTAAAAAGAGCCTCAATAGAGCATCCTCTCTTTTTTCTCCAACTCCACCCCATCTGGAATGCAAGTGTGAGACACTGATCTCCACCAATTAAGAGAGTTCCATACCAATGGGTTTTCAGACTTGAATTATATATACTTAATAAATGGTACACAGTCATTGGTCACCTTTTCCTGGCTCTTTATCTCCCTTTGAATCAGTTCATGTTAGTCTTTGCACACTATCCATGTTCCTATTTATCCATATAGAACAGTAGTATTTCATTTCATTCATGCACAATAATTTGTTTAATCATTCTCCAGTGAATGGGCTAGATGATTTGTTATCTAGTTGTTATCTAGTTGTTATTATCTAGTTTTTTTCCTATAACAAAAAAGTGCTGATATAAATATTTTAGTGTAAATGGAGCCTTTCATTTTGTCAACAACCTCCTTGGGGTATATGCCTATATGTGCAGTAGAAGAATAAACAAAAATCCCATAATTATTTGCATTAAATAATTCCAAACTATTTTCCAAAATTGTTGAATCAATTAATAGCTCCACCAAAAATAGAATGATCACCATATAAAAATAGGAAAGAAATGTTCTGAACTTATAAAATATAAATGTAACTGCAAGAAGAGATATGAGAATATACCAACCCCCATCTCCACTCCTCTTTGCAGAACCTGAGGTCCACAGGTGTGGTACACTTCATATGATATCATGTATTTTGATATGTTGATTGATTTGCTAATTTATTTTCTTTCCTTTTTTCTTCTTTTTTAAAAAAATTATATTTCTTTTAGCATTATTTTTAAAAAATATTAAGTTCCTAATTTTCTCTTTCCCTTAAAGCCCTCTTTAACCCATTGAGAAAGGAAAAATGTGATATCAATTATCCATGTAAAGTCACACGAAATATATTTCCATTTTGGCCGTGTTGCAAAAAAAAAGAGCAAGAAAACTTAATTAAGTCTAAAAAATATACTTCAATTTGTACTCAGAGTTAATTGGTACTTTCTTCAGATACAGTTTTTTATCTTTGTGAGTCCTTTGGAAATGTCTTGGATCATTGCATTGACTAGAGTAGCTACGTCATTCACAGTTGATTATCTATATTATTGCTATTTCTATGTACAATTTTCTCCTGTTCTACTCACTTAACTTTGCATAAGTTCATAGAAATCCTTCCAGGTTTTTTTTTTCCTGAAACCTTGTTATTTCTTATAGCACAATAATATTCCATCACAATGATATACCACAACTTGTTCGGTATTCCCTGACTGATGGGCATACCTTCAATTTCCAATTCTTTGCCATCCTTTTTGTTTTTCTTTGATCTCTTTATAATATAGACTTAGTAGTAGTATGACTGGGTCAAAGAGTATGCACGATTTTGTAATCCTTTGAGCATAGTTTCAAATTGTTCTCCAGGATGGTCAAGCCAGTTTACAACTCCACCAACCATGCATTAGTGTACCTATTTTTCTATATCCCCTCCAGTATTTGTTATGTTAGTCAATCTGATAAGTGTGAATGGTACCTAAGAGTTGTTTTAATTTACATTTCTCTATTCCATAGTGATTTAGGGCACTTTTTCATATGACTATTGATTGATAGTTTTGATTTCTTCTTCTGAAAACTGCCTGTTCATATCCTTTGACAATTTATCAATGTTGGAGAGGATGTGGGGAAATATGCATGGTACTAAATAAGTAAACTAATTTAGGTAGAATTGTCATTTCATTTTATTTGCTTGGCCTATTGATGATCAATTAATATTTCTCCAGCTACTTAGATTGATCATGATCTATATGAAAAAATGTTTTGTAATTATGTTCAATTGGTTCCTTGGTTTGTCTTGGCAGGTATTTCCAAGTATTTTATGTTGTCTGCGTTTATTTTAAATGGAATTTCTCTTTCTATCTCTTCCTGTGAGCTTTATTTGCTTATTTTATATTTTGTAACTTTGCTAAAGTTGTTGTCTCAATTATTTTTGTTGTTGATTTTCTAAGTTTCTTTAAATATACCATTATATCATCTGCAAAAAGTGATATTTTTATTTCCTTATCTCCTATTTTTATTCTTTCAATTTCTTTTTCTTGCCTTATTGCTTTAGCTAACATTTCTAGTAATTATTGATAATGGACATAATTACCTTAACCCTTATCTTATTGGGAAGGCTTCTAGCTCATCTCCATTACAGATAATGCTTGCTCTTGGTTTTAGATAGATGCTACTTATTATTTTAAGAAAGGCTCCATTTATTCCTATGCTTTCTGGCATTTTAAAGAGGAATGTGTGTTGTATTATTTCAAAAGATTTTTTTTCCCTGCATCTATTGAGATAATCATATTATTTCTGTTGCTTTTATTACTGATATGGTCAATTGTGCTGATAGATTTCCTAATATTGAATTCCTGGTATAACCCCCACCTGATCATAATGTATGATCTTTGTGATATATTGCCATAACCTTCTTGCTAGTATTTTGTTTGAACATTTTGCATCAACATTCACTTGGGAAATTGGTATATAGTTTTCTTTCTCCATTTTATTTCTCTCTTTATAAGTTTTTTATTTCTCTTGAAGAAATTGCCATTTTCCTAGTCACCCAGGTTTGTTATAGAGGTATCATCCTTGATTCCTCACTTTCTCTCTTACCCCATATCCAAGTCTTGTTGCCAAATCCTGTTGACTTTACCTTCATAATTTCTCTCAATTCTTCTCTTCTCTAACATTGATACCATCTTGTTGCTGGCCCTCATCATTTGTAAAGGTCTCTGTGCCCCAAGTCTCTCCAAGTCCAATTCATCCCTCACTCCACTGCCAAATTGATCTTCCTGAAGCAAAAGTTGAACCACATTATTTGTTTATTCAATTTACTCTATTAACTCCATAGTCCCTTTAGGGTCATATATAAAATTTTCTGTTAATCATCAAAATCCTTCATAAACTGCCTTATTCTACCTTTCCCCAGTCATCATATACCTTCCCCCCTCCCACTCCCATCCATGTTCTCCATAATCCAGTGAGATGGCCTCTTTGCTGATCCTAGCATAAGATATTTCATATTCCCACTATAGGGATTTTCAATGACTTCCTCCCATTTCTTGAATTGTTTTCCTATCCCATCTCTGCCTCCTAGTTACCTTAATTGCCTTCAAGTTCCAGGTAAAATCACATCTAAAAGAAATCTTTCCCTAAACACTTAAAAGTATTACTTTCCTTTTGTTGATAATCTCCAGTCTATTCTGTATGTATCTTGTTTGTACGTAGCTTGGGTTTGTTGTTGTTATTTTTTTTTACATTGTCTCCTCCATTTGACTGCAAGTTCCTTGAGAGTAGGGGCTATCATTTAGCTTTTCTGTATAGGAGGTGGTTATTTTTACACAAGTAGATGCCTACTGACTGACTGAATAATGTTTTGTTGTTAATTGTTCTCATCTGTATTTCCCATAGTATAGTGGTCTTGTCTTAGACAAAAAGAGCACATCCCTGGAATACATCCCTATACTGAATATGAACCATTCTGCAGGTCTATTTTGGTCCAGTAAGAGTGAATAAATGAAACTTTTATTTTAATTTTCTGTCCAGGATGAAGGTAAAATGCTTTGGCATCATTTAGTATGGAAGCAATAAACCAGCAGAAAGCAGAAAGAGCACAGGAATGGGACCAGAGAGAACTGAGCTCTAATTGAAATCTTGCAAAGAATTTTGTGCCACATACCTTCCTATCAGACTTCCTGGGGCCTTAATTCAGTTCATTAGCATGGAGCGCCTACCTCCTGTGACCAGAATTATGATCTGATTGATGTTCCAAAGTGCCCCATTAGTGTTTCTACCACAAACCAGTCAGGTGACCATAAAAAAGTTACTTCAACCCTCTGTGTCTCTGGTGAAAACTTCTAAGAATTAATATTAATAATTAATAAATCATAGAATTTATATATCAATACATAGTTTTGTAATATGCATCAAATAAGCTCATGAAATACCTGCCAGAAATATGAAATCCTTTTATAACCTTCTGAGAAGTAATTATCTCATTCTAATCTGTTTTTGAAAATTCCCAATGATAAGGATCTTTTTTTCACCACACTGGGCAGCCCATTTGTTATGGGAATCTGAAGATCTTCCCTACCAGTAGGCCCTTTGACAGATTTAAGTGGCTCTGAGAACCTTCCCTGATTTGAAAGTATACTCTGCCCCCTAATAGGCTGAATGTGGTCACATGGAGCCTGCAGCAGGAGGCTTGTTCTTCAGGAATGCCCATACCTTATTACTTTGTGATTGGGCAGTGGATCAAGAGGGGCTGTAACATTCTCTGATCCAGGAGAAGGCTCTATATAACCTGATGTGAGTGTTTGCTTTGGGGCTCATATTGGAAAGAGTTGTGTGATTTGGCTAGACAAGACCCTGGGAAGCCATTGAGCCACACCCCTCCTCCCCCAGCTTCAAAAACCAAGATGTTGGTGCTTCCCTCTCCGGTAACTGACTAGGTATGGATGTAATGGTCAGACAGTTGGAAGCCCATCTGCTGATCTGTTTCTTTGTCCGCTTATAACTTCTGTTTGCATTTTCTGAAGTTCAGGGTGCTGACTTTTTCCCCTGAGCTAGGTAAATGATATATGTTTGATTGACTAAAGTAAGATTGTTAACCCATTTTGAGTTGCTTTCATTTAGAAAAGCAGATCTAAGAACCTGTGCTAGCAGCCACCCTGGGTATGCTACGGTGCTTGCTGATACACCATTCTCCTTTTTAATAACTATAATTATTGGAAACCTTTTCCTGACATTTTGGAAAGGGCTTTGTATATTTTCATATGCACTTTATATTGTGTTATATACACTATAATATATACACTCTGTGTGCATGTGTATATACATGTGTATTTACATATATGCATCCATATATACACATATGTGTGTACACATATACACATGTGCGTGGTGTACTGCAAGCTCAATATAAGCTCAATATATACATACATATATGTATGTATGTATTGTACCACAAGCTTAATATAAGTCAACGGTATGATCCAGCAGTCAAACAAGCTCATAGAAATTGGGGTAACATTGAGAGGCATAATTTCCAGGAATGAGAAGTTATAAGTAACAATGAATTCTTCCCAGAACTCATTGGAAGTATTGCACTAAGTTCTAGGTACCATCTATTAGGAAGGATAATGATAAGCTGAAGAGCATGAGATAGTTCAGAACTGGACAAGGAGACTGGAGGTGACATGATAGCTACCTTCCAGCATCTGAAAGGCTATCACATGGAAACAGGATTATACTTATTTAGTTTAGTGTCAGAAGGGAAAACTAGGAGTGATGTGTTAAAGGTTCAGACACGCTGGTTTGATAACTGAGACAACTTCCAAAGAATTAGAACTGTCCAAAAGTATGGCAGCCTGCTTCAGGTAATGAAGGTCTCTCATATTGAAGGTCTCAATATTCTCTCATATTGAAGGTCTTTGAGCAAAGATTAAGTGACCACCTGCCCATTAGGTTGTAGAGGGAATTTTTTAGGTTTGGAATACATGGTCTTTCATGTATCCCATTATGAGGTTCATTTCAGTGATGAAACTCTGTGATTCAATGACTCATCTTCAAATGCCCACAAGATGATCTAGCTTTGGGTCTCCTGCCAAACTTTCTGTAAGCTTATTTTTCCCTCCCCTGCTTCTCGTTGTTTTATGAGGTGATACTATTCATAATATTCCACTATCCTACTCTATAAAATTTTACAAATTAATTTACATTCTAAACTAGAATGTAAGGCATGGAAATGGAACATGGAGGGTGGGGTGCATGCATGGTGGCCATTACATATCTCCTCTTAGACCAGAGAAGATCAATTATCTGTTGGCTGGTGCAGTTTTTAGGTACTTTTATTCTCCTCATTGGGGTGATTGATTTATATCTGTTAAACTTCCTTAAGAAATGGTCATAGTTTTTTTTTAATGCCCGTTCTTTTTAATCCATTTCTCTTTTTTCAATATCAACAGGTTATTTAAATAGATAAGCTGTGGTTCCCTCAGTGGCATGCCATATATTCTCATTTTTATTATTTCTTTTAGGATCATAAATTTTGATCAGTTAAGGACTTTAGAGATGATCTAGTCCAGCCCCCTCATGATAAACATGAAAAAATGAGACCCTTTCCCCAAGTGATAAAGTGATGTTTCAACTCAGGGTACCCCTAACTCTAAATCCACACTTCTTTATTCCTCATTCTTTTATTTGGCATTGATTTTAATATTTTCTCTAACAAGTCAATGGTCTACCATCACCCAGTTTATTTGGAAATGGTTCTCACATAAATTTTGTGTGTGTGTGTATGTGTGTTTTTTAGGTGGTAGTTGTTGGGCCCAGAGTCTTTTGACTCTCTTCTTAAAGAAAATAGTCATGATATCTTGAGATTAAGCTTCTATACAGTCTACAAGCATTTGACCTCTTGTTTTTTCTTTCTGAACTATATCTTCCAACATTATTTTTTCTATCCTCCCTCTATGCCAACCTTTGCTTAGAAGTCATTGATATTAAATATGTGTGGATTTAATTTCTTATCAAGTTCTTCATAGAATTTGTCTAGTTCTTCCTATTCTGCACATATTGGCACAGATGGTAATTATTCACTCATATATCCAAAAGTGGCCATATTCTTACTTCTCCTTATGCATAGCCTCTTCATTTCCCATTTCCATGACCTTGTACTTGCTATTTCCCATGCTTGGAATGTGCTATTTCTTTACCTGTTTCTTAGAATCCCTAATTTCCTTCAAGACTCCACTCAGCCATCACATTCTACAATGGAAGTTCTTAACTTGGGCTCCACAGATCCCAAAGAATTCTAAAAAGATATTCTATCTTCGTTTTCACTAACCATTGCTTTCTTTTGCAATTCAATGTCGTTTATGTCATGCATTTTAAAACATTATTTTGAGAAGGGTTCCATAGGCTTCATCAGACTTCCAAAATGGTCCATAACACTAAAGGCTAAAAAAATAACCCTTTTCTCCATGAAGCTTTTCTCATTTGCAATACACTGGCAATTCTCTTGCCTATTTTTCTCTCTTAAATTCTCTATTACTTATTTTTATATTTTGTTTATATATTATATATTTTGTTTATAGCTATACATCTACAAATTGTCTCCCAAAAAACATAAGCTCACTAAAGGCAAGACACGTTTCTTTTTTTGTCTTTGCATTCTTAGTACCTCACAGATAGTAGACTCTTAATAAGTGGGTACACTTCTTTCAGGTAAGCTCTCCTCACCTTTTGGTTTCCTTTTTTGGGGAGTCTTCCTCCATCAGAATGTGAGCTCCTTGAGATCAGGAACTGTCTATTGCCTTTCCTTGTATCCCCTATACTTAGCATAGTGCTTAGCGCATAGTGGGCTTTTGCCAACTGTTTATTGACTAACTTAACAAATGCTTGTTAACTGATCATCATATACTGGCCTTTTACAAATGTTCATCACACCACTACAATATAAGATGGTTTCATGTCACCATAAAATGTTTTCTTGTTTCCTTTGTATGAAGCTATCCATTAATCTCATCAAAAAAGGAAATGAGGTTAGACTAGTAGCCCCGCCTCTTGATAAAATCAGTATGGCTTTTCATGATAATGACTTCTCTTTCTATACAATCCATAAACACCCCTTTAATAAAACCTAGAATTTTACAAAAAATCAAATGCCTTATCGTATATAGTTCAGTGCCCTACAGTACTCCTATTTCACCATCACCATCTTCTTTTTTAAACATTAAGCTATTTGCCTTTATCTAGTCTTGTAGCATCTCTCCCACTCGTGGCAACTGTTCAATAATCACCGACAGTGGTCCTGCAAACATAAATATTATTTACTTCAGTTTTCTGGAAAATTGTTTATCTGAACCAAAGACGAACTCATCAAAGACAGACCAATGTTCATTTTTTATCTCCCTCTTTGTCTTGGATCTCAATCCCTTCCACATTTTTTTCTGCCCTTTCCAGTCCAAAGAGAATTCTCCTGGGCATAGGAATCAGAAACCAAAAAGGGCTGTCTTCTCTTAGCCTTCAACTAACCTTGTCCCCCTGACCAAACCAAGCAGTCATTCTCTTCCTTTTCCAGTTCTCATTTCAACAATAAGCTCCGCTATCATAATTAGTTCTTCACCCACCTCAGCTCATTCTCAGTTTTAGCCTTCCTGCCACAATTCTTTCAGTCTCAAGACATATTTTTACACACACACACACACACACACACACACACACACACACACACACACCACTGCCACCCGTTGCATATGTCTTTTAGAAATTTTAGTTGATTGGTGAACTAGGGAGCTCACCAACATCAACATGTATATCTTTAGACAGCTTCCCATCTTCCTCTGCATTAGAATTGTCTCTCTTTGTGTCTTCAGAATTTTGTTTTTCATAGATTCTTATCTATACTGGGCAGACTTCCCCTGGAGAATTTGTTAGTTCACGCTAGTTCATGGTATCCTACCTATTCTTTTTCTGTAAAATATTGAAATCTACTCTCTGAAATCTGGAGTGTTTAATCAACTTTACCTGCCTTTTGTCTCCTCTATCACAAATTCTAAGTTATAGGGCCAAGCCCTAGGGATACTAAGAAATATGAAAACAAACAACCACCAAAAAAAATCTATTCCAGCCGGAATAGATCTTACGTTTAAAAGAGGAAATCGCCATATAAAATAACTAAGTGAATACAAAATGTACCCAAAGAGCTATAATCCAATCCAATCCATTGCCAAATCTTGCTAATTATACCTCTTTGACATATTTTATATCTATCCCTCACTACTCACATGAACACCACTCTAATTTGATAATCAATCAACAAGAATATATTGAATATCTCCTTTGTGACAGGCATTGTGCTAAGTACTGGGCATGCAAAGACAAAAATCAAATAGTCTTTGCCCTCAAGGAGTTTACATTATAGCAGAGGAAATAACTTATAAAAATATCTATCACCTCCCCCTTTTGATTCTCTCTCCAAATTTCTTTTCAATCAAATTATGAAGCCAGACCCCCCATTGACTACTTCTCTCCTAAGGATTCTAGAGATAACTGTAAGGGGTTGAGGTTCTCAAATGTTCAAGAACCCCCATCCAGTATGTTGTCTGTAGATTATCAACTACTCAGCCAGAATTACTTATTTTTGGCAAAGAATATTTACTGAGATGTTATACTAAGGATGGTTGGTATAAATAACAATCTACCCTAACATTTAAGATAAACCATCAGACAAGAACATACAAAATTCAGGAGAATTGGGCTCACACTTACATATCATATGTAGCAAAGTGGTAGCTTCTGATTGAATGCAGTCCTTTCTGCCCTTTTTGGAGTCCTCATGAAATTCACTTGAGGTCAATACTGATCTCAGATGGACTTCAAAGCTGGTGAAATCTTCCTTCTAGGGTTCTGAATCTGCCTTTCCTCATCAGTGTGTCAAGCTTGGCTGTGGCATGTTTCTCAATTTCTGCTTCAGGTGCTGCCTTCAGCCCTCTATGTTCCAAGAACACTGTTAGTGACACAAATCGAAGTCCAATTCTTGTAGCCTTTTGAAGTTCACAGTCCTCTAGTCAGATTGGGGTGGAGGAGAAGAAAGACTCAGTCTCCACCCCCTCCCCCATTCCTGTCCTCTGGTTACAGACACAAGGGTCTAGCTCCTCAAATTGTTCCAAAACCTGGCAGCCAAAACAACTGCTGAAATCCCTTCTCTAATATGCCTAGGCCCAGAGCTATGATGACTTCTTTCAATCCATTCCAATACACTTTCTGTGTAGCATTATATGATTTCATCTAATAGTTCAGATTGCTTCACTCCTTCCAAAATAAATGAAGCTTTGTTCACACCTAATTTATACCTTTGATCATTTCCTTCCATAACTGAATCAGAGGCATTCTCATCCAGGTTCCCTGATATCCCATCACCTGCTCATTGCACTAAATCCCTTAAGATAGCAGAACATATTTTATTACTATCCATTGAACAGATCATACAGAGAAATCACTGCAAACTAGAGAAGTCATAGTTTCTGGTCTGAAATGACCAAGTGCAAGCTGACAACTGCTGAGGGGATTGCCTGGGCAAATAATATCCTAGTGCAGAAGTAGGCAAGTTCATGGCACATTGATAATAAAAGAAAATACCCAGAAATGTGTGTCTCCTCCACTACCTCAAGCTTACACAGCTGTGTTGTGTCTGTACCAGATTGAGTGCTGGGAACAAACTAAACAATCTGTCCACACAGAGGGCAGAGTGTATGTTGGATCTTCCCTTTGTGTGGCAAAAAGAGGATCCCTTGTTTAGCAATTCAAAAAAAAATTTTGATAAATTATTGTCTCTGAGGACTGAGACATGGTCTGATCCACACCCCAGAATATAATTATAGACTAAAATGTGGTTTCATCTCCTACTTCTTACACTCACATATCTGGAATCACTTCCCAGAGTATCCATTATGGAGGCAACTTTAGAGGCAAATAGAACATAGTTGGCACCCTATAAAAGTTTATTCACACCCTATTTAGGTCATAACCTAGTCTCTTTTTGAGGAATCTTGCCAAACAGTGATGGATATGGCCAAAACATTTGACCTTTGGGAGAACATAACTCTTATTCAGTCTCCAAAGAACATTTAAAGAGATAGTTAGTGCTTCATCTCTTAGTAAGTCTAAACCAGAGATTCTTAAATTCTTCTGTGTCATGGACCCCTTCAGCAGTGTGATGAAGCCTATAAATCCCTTCTCAGAATAACATTTAAAATGCACAAAATAAAATCAATGGAATTGCAAATGAAACCAATTACATTGAAATAGTTACTAAAATATTTTT
The DNA here is from genome assembly GCA_028646575.1 of Pseudocheirus occidentalis. Lineage (NCBI taxonomy): Eukaryota > Metazoa > Chordata > Mammalia > Diprotodontia > Pseudocheiridae > Pseudocheirus > Pseudocheirus occidentalis. Next base: position 129,489,562 of record CM053601.1, on the reverse strand, counting down.
TAAAATAATAAGCTCATAGTCCCCAGGTTAAGAACTCCTGCTCCTAAACCTTACATAGGGTTACACTACTTCTTTATTTTTTTATTTATATTATTGACTTGTTTGTTTACTTTTAGTTTACAAGACTCAGCTCCAGAATCACTTGAGTTTCAGATTTTTGTCCCCTTCCTCCCCATTCCCCACCTCCGCCATGGTGGCATACAATCATGTATAGGATCTGCAAACTCTTTCACAT
>CM053601.1:129467868-129488827 GCA_028646575.1 Pseudocheirus occidentalis | reverse complement strand
GCCCCCGTATGAAGTTATTTATGAATGTTTCATACTCTTTATTAGAATGTAAATTTCACAAGGGACTATATCTGGGTAGCTAGGTGGCACAGTGGAATAAGAGTGCTTTGCCTGGAGTCAAAAAGACATTCGTTCAAATCCAGTCTTAGATATGTAATAATTGTGTGACCTTGGGCAAGTCACTTAGCCCTGGTTTGCATCAGTTCCTCATCTACAAAATGAGTTGGAGAAGGAAATGGCAAACCATTCCAGTATCTTTACCAAGAAAACCACAGATGGGGTCACAGAGAGTCAGACAGGACTGAACAACAGTGCTTACCACAGAGCTGTACACCAAAGCCACATAATGTTTGCTGAATTTTATTGTCTTCTCCAAAAAATAATAAAACAGTAAATATTATATAACAAAACAGCAACTATAATTGCTGGGTCCTGTGAGGGAAGTTTATGGCTTTCATATCACATGGCAGGGTTCCATCTATTTCATTGTGTTGAAAGGACCAAATGCAGTCAAAGTGAAGGGTGTTGTCATACTTAGGAGGATAGGTCAGAAGGTTGTCATGCTTTGGAGGAGATATGGACGAAGAGAAGAGCAAAACAAAGAATCAAAACAGAGTTTCCCAAACTAATTTGGCCACAGGGCACTCTTGGGCTTGAAGTGTTTTGACAGAATCTGTAAATGTATGGGTGGGGTGAGAATGGGGTTGGTGGAATATCTACACCCCTGGGAGGCTTTGGAGAAAAATAGATCAATTTGAACCTATTTTCAGATGAAAGTTCTGCCACATGTAATAAGACTGTTTTGATCCCTCCACGTATACTTTCATATTTAACCTCTTGGAAAGAAAAATAATACGGACATTTCCCCATTCCATGCCCTCTTCCAAACTCTTAGTCACATGGTATGGAATTCCACTTATCTGTGGAACTCAGTTTGGGAAATTTTGGATAAGAATGTATAAGAGGACCAGACTAGCCCAGTGGTTTAATGGAAAGTATTGAACGTGGGGGTAGGAGACCTGCTTTTGAATCCTGGCTCTGCCCACAACTAGTCATTTTGTTGTTTCTGTTCAGTAATTTTTCAGTCATGTCTGGCTGTTTGTGACACCTCCTGGGGTTTTCTTGGCAGAGATACTAGAGTGGTTTGCCATTTCCTTCCCCAGCTCATTTTACAGATGAAGAAACTGAGGTGTATGGTGTTAAGTGACATGCCCAGAGTCATACAGCTAGCATTTGAGGCCAGATTTGAACTCAGGTCTTCTTGACTCCAAGGCCAGCATTCTACCCCCTAAGCCACATAGCTGCCCCTAGCCATGTGATTGTGGTCCAATTACTTTGCCTCTCTGAGTTTCAAACATCTCATCTGTAGAGGATTATAACTTTACTTAGGCTGCTTCCCATAAAGGCTTGAAAAAAATGCTTTGATCCTAGAGTACAATTGAAATATGTCTCTTATGCTATATTATTAACATAACAATATTAATATTATATATAATAATTTATATATATATATATATAAAGTTTTTATGTACTAAGTTATTTTAGAGAAGGCCACAAGTTTAGATAAAAACAAGATGCTAGAATGGCCACAGTCTCTGAACTTTTTGTTTTTTCTTCCTTCAGGTTAAAATAATATTGAGAAAAGATGCTTGTCCTTTTCCCCCTAATTCTAGCCATGGCTGGTTCTGTTGGCTGTCTGGCTCCCTCTCACTTGCACCCATGCAGTCAGCACAAAGATCTGTGAATATTTCACAGCAAAACTATCCTGGAATCATAGGGGGCTAAGGCCATAGGGCTCCAGTATAGTTACTTACACAGTGGGTCCAGACATGGAAGCTACAGAACAGATCAGACAGAGGTCACCTAGTCCAACCCCTTCATTTAATAGATGAGGAAACAGGTTCACAGTAAACAGCCTGCCAAAAGTCACAGAGGTTGTGAGCCAGGGCTTGAACCCAGATTGTATGAAGATCTTCTACCTCCAAAGTGGTAATCAAGAGTCAACAGAATCCTGGAGAATGCTCAGGCGTATGGGGTTACTTCTGGGGAGTTCTTGAGAGTTGAAATTTTACCCTTTGGACAGGACACCTTGGTTATTTGTCACCATATAAGCTAATGTCTTTATGATCAGTTACATTGGGAAGGGTGTATAAGGAAGAAAAAGGCCCTAATTATAACTATACAGTCCCTACTGCCTTACTTTCCTTATTTTCTCAGAATAACTGCTTTTTGCACATTCATACTCATACCTATTCCTTGATGGTTCACACCAAAAATCTCAGAGATTTACGCAATAATCTTGCCCCCAACATTTATGAGGCAGACTACTTACAGGTCTCAACACCATTCTTTTTAGTTGTAAAGCCAATAGGGCAGCCAGGTGACACAGAGGGCTGGGCCTGGAATCAGGAAGGCTCATCTAACTGAGTTCAAATCTGGTCTCCAACACTTACTAGTTATGGGACTCTAGGCAATCACTTAACTCTGTTTTCCTCAGTTTCCTCATCTGTAAAGTGAGCTGGGGAAGGTCATGGAAAACCACTCCAGTTACCTTTGCCAAGAAAACCTCAAATGGGGGTCACAAAGAGTCACATGACTAGAACAAATGAACATCAGACAAAGCTAATAACCCTGCCTACTTTACAAAGTTATTGTTAATCTTAAGACCCAAATAAGAAACGACTTTATATGACAAGGCTCTGTAATCTTTCAGGAGCCATACAACTATACTCTGTTACTATTACTATTACTACTATACTATTATTATTATTATTATTATTATTATTATTATTATTATTAGTAGTAGTAGTAGTAGTAGTAGTAGTAGTAGTATTTTGCTTTTTGAAGGGCAGTTGGGGTTAAGCGATTTGTTGAAGGTCACACGGCTAGTAAGTGTTAAGTGTCTGAGGTCACAATTTGAACTCAGGTCCTCCTGACTCCAGGGCCCATGCTCTATTCACTGTACTACCTAGCCGCCTCACTACTATTATTATTTCACAGGTTAACATTCAGATTAACCAAATTAATCGTTCAGCACTAGCCAGATAATGTCCACATGAATTAAAATAAATTTGTAAGGCTGTTACGCATACTGAAAATGAGGTATGAAGAAATAGCACAGAGATATTAGATGATGTTGGATAGTTGGATAAATCAAATGTTGCACATGTGTCCACTTGATATCAAAATAACCAGAGGAAAGACTGTGGTGCATTGGGTAGATCCTCTAAGGAGAACAGAGAAACACATAGGCAAGAGGCATACAGGATCTCAGAATGCATAACTGAATTGTGATCTGTATCATGAAAGAAGCACTCACAGGAAGGAAACTCAAACCACTGAAGTGTTTGCAAAAGCACTCGATGATATGCTGGGGGTAAAAAATTGAGTAAGACCTGACATAGGGTATATCATGCATTTAAAGCATGAATAAAGGGGCGGCTAGATGGCGCAATGAATGGAGCACTGGCCCTGGAGTCAGGAGGACCTGAGTTCAAATCTGGCCTCAGACACTTAACACAAAAACTAGCCGTGTGACCTTGGGCAAGTCACTTAACCCCAACTGCCCTCCAAAAAGCAAAAAGAAAAAAAAAATTAAAGCATGAATAATCGACCTGGTTGTCCCTATTAGAATACCATTTTAGTGTTTGGATTCGTTGTGAGTCTAAGATTCTTGGTATGGTACCATGTAAGGCCAACAGAGGTGGTTGTAGAGTAAGGACACTTAAACTCAAGTCTTAGCCTTGATACTTAACCCACTTGTGTTACCTTTAGTAACTCACTTGAGTATCAGTCTTTTCTTTTGTAAATTGGTGCTGATAACATTTGCCCTGTCTACCTCATGGGATTGGCATGAGGAGAACATCTTGGAAACGACAAAATATTCTACAGACATATGGTCCACTACCACTAGTGAACATTAGCCCATGGAATTAATTTTGTCTGAGGTGGTTAGTGATGGACAGTAATCTGCGATTGCTCATTATCCCACGCTTAAAACACATTTTCAAGCCTCCTATCCTCCAACAGACCTTAGGTTCTTGCTGACAGTTATTAACATAGGAGAAAGCCAAGCCTCATCACCGCAGGGTGTGTGGAAGTGTGAGCCAGAAGTTAGAACTTTAGGGGGAAAAGGCCACATGTCAACTAGAATTAAGGCTGGGAAAGATAAAGATGTTTTGAATGGTTTATATAGAGACAAGGGAAAGCTATAAGACTGAGAGAGAGGTTATGGCTATTCAGCTAGATGATAGGGAAGGGATACTGAAGTTTTCAGATTCATTGAGCAGAAACAATGAAAAGTTCCTAAAAATCTACAGTAGTTCTAATTATTACCTATGTACACAACAACTCCAACCCTTTATGTGAATTGGTCACTAAAAAGAATAATGTGAGGGGTAATGTGGCATAGTGGATAGATAACCAGCCTCAATGCCAGGAAGATATTGCTTCAATACATGAGGGCTGTGTGATCCTCAGCCAATTTATTTAATCTCTTGGTATTTAGGCAGCTCCTTATGATTATACAATTTGTTTTTTTTATTGGATTGGACTTATGTAAAATATGTTAATTATGCCAAGTCCCATGGAAATATGCAGGGGGAAGTTGAATAGCAATGTGACCAGTTAACAGATTCTTTATCCCACTAATTGGGATTCAGCTCTTATCTGCAGAAAAGATGTTGACCTGGATTGGTAGATAAAGTTTCCTCACCTGGGAAGTTCTTATTCCAATTAAATTCTGGATCCAATCCTTATATCCAGTGGAAGCTTAACAACTACTACACTTTACCTTGCAATAACACTGGAAGGAAATGTACCATTATGTACTATTTCATTGGTGAAGTAATAAAGATATACTTTGACAACTTTACTTACTTATATTAATAATCATCCATGATGCATTTTAATTTTTAAAAAATTTCCCAGACTTTAGATAAGCACAGGCATATATACTGTGGGTGATTATCCACCTGTGACTGCCAGGAACTACATAAGCATGTATACAGTAAGATACATGGAAAACAAGGTGAGACTCCATGACAAGAGGGAAAATTCAATGGGCCTTCCTTTTCTCATGAGAAAAGCCTCCCAGGGCAAAGGTGACACCACTTAGGGGCCATTATACATGAAAGTAAGTGATAGAGTCTTATTACATAGACACTGATATATTGAGCTGTCAGCGACTCTAAAACTGGAATTCAAGGTACAGAAAATGGCAGTCTGACATCTGTTCTATATTGTGGGGGAATATACAGATCCTTTAAAATGATTATTTTATTGGTAAATTATAAAAACATTTTGTCGACCTCTTGCGGCATAGAAAAGATGTCACGCCCTTTCTTTTCTACCTTGGATCCTTCTGTTTCTGACTCACTGACAACTCAATATATCAGCGTCTACGCAATAAGCCACTGTTGGTTACTTTCATGGCTCCTTGGCCCTGTCTCACATTCTTGTTAAATGTAAAGTGTCCTTTCCTGGGTCAAGAATGAGGAGAATTGGCTGCCAGAGGGAGTGTAGCTCACAAAATTGGATTGTTGGAAACAAGAAGTGGGGAGCTTTCAGCTCCTGCTTCCCTCCCCATCTCCATGTTGAAAGCTGATGACCAGCAGTGCTTTCCCTGTGGAGGTGTGCATTCCACTGATTGAGCCTTAGAGTATATACATCAACCCCTTCCTTCCTCAAAAAATACCATCCCACACTTTCAGAAGAGCAGAGCAGAAGTAACAAAGATGTTAGCCTGAAGGCTTCATTCTTGAACATGTCTCCCCAAATAAAAAAAATAAAAACAACTGGAGGAGGCTTTCTTTCAGCTGTTTACTTACATGGCTCCTAAGACCTTCCAGTAACTGAAGCCTTTGAATTATAATGCGTGCAGACGTGACGCTTTGGTTCAAAAGCCCTTCATGTCAGCAGGCAGGCACTCATAGCTCTCCACTGGTTCCGAATGATAAGTAATTTCCTGATTTGCTCTCCAAAAAAATTTCCCCAGACCCTGGGGGAGGAGGGGCACAAGTTGTTGAGAGATTGTGAAGCAGGCAGCATAGGGCTCGGCTCCACTGACAGAAACTTCCCGATGGGTTGAGTCCCGAAGAAGGATTCCTTGAACACTCTAACAAGAGTAAATATCCTACTATATCTGTTGGCTCCTTACTGAATTCCTCCTTGAGCAACAACACAGACCGTCTGCACAATTGACATTAGCAAACCGTAATACTTCAAGTTAAACACCACTCTGATCTCTTTGGCATGAAAAACACCCAAACAAACCCCCAAATAACCATGAATCTGGTTTTTTGACACATCTCCAAGGATCTTTTTGCTTGTTTTTTAAGAATATATTTCACATTATTACAGCATGTCAGAGTTAGAAAGGATGTTAGAGATTATTTAATCCATTCCCTTATTTATCTTTCCCCATAGGATGATAGATTTAGAGCTGTAAATGACATTAGACATCATCTTGACTAGCCTCCCAATTTACAGTTCAAAAAATGGATGTTAAGAGAGGTTAAATGACCTGTCCATGGTCATAGAAAATAAGTGATGGAGTAAAATTTTGAATCCAAGACTTTTTGCTTCAAATCCAACATTCTCCCCACTGTATCATAAAGCATCTCTGTGATTACATTTTATTGATTTGGTTTTTTAAAAACATTTGTTGATGCCTCCTTTTAAACATCATAGTCGCTTCTCACCAAATCCTGCTTTGTAACAAAGGGGCAAATGTGCTAGGCATTGTGCTAAGAGATTTACAAATATTATCACATGCGGTCCTCACAACATCCCTAGGAGGTAAGTGCTATTATTGCCCTCATTTTATGGCTGAAGAAATTGAGGCACACAGAGATTAAGTGATTTTCACTAAGGTCACACAGGCAAGTGTCTGAGGTTGGATTTGAACTTAGGTCTTCCTGACTCCAGAACCAGCCCTATATCTATTGTATGACCTACATGCCAAAGAAAAGCAATTAAGCAAAACTCCTTTACAAAATGACCTTAGTCTGACAGTGTGTACACTTTACTCCTTTATTCTCATGCCTCTTATTAAGAGGAGGGAAGTATGTCTCATTACCTATTCTCCAGGACCAAGATTGGTCAAGGTGACTAATCAGAGTCTAGTTGACTATTAGTGTTGTTTTCATAATCTTCTTTCAGTTATTGTATATATTTGACTCCTGGTTCTGCTTAATTCATTCTGGAGCAGTTTATTTAAGTCTTCTAATGTTTCTCAGAATTCCTCATGTTATTTCTTATGGTGTAATAAAATTATATTTATATGCCACAATTTGTTGGCCAGAGGCAGCAATGGGGACCCTGCTAAGTTGTGAACCACAGTTTTTTGTGGCTAGAGTCATGATGACCTAATGGGCAAAATATTGACCACTGAGTTAGGAAAATCTTTGTGCCAGTCCTAGGTCTGATGTACAATGGCTATGTGACCCTGGATAAGTTGCTTATCCTTTCAATGTCCCAGGCAGTGCTTTAACACTATAAATTGAAAATCAAATTAAAATATACCTTGATAAAAAGAATCCTCACATCAGGAATCCCACCTCTGGTGAAATCACAGGTCCAATCTTTTCCTAGGCTTTATGCTTTGCTCTAAAAACACTTTATATCCTAGAATTAGGATTGTAGGAACCAGATGGCAGAGAGTTACTTTGTATTCAGAATGAATATTTCAGACATGCGGAAGGTAAAAGGGGCAAGTCATTTCCAGATAGCAGTTGTCAAAACAGTAATATGATAGAGTATGGTGTCAATGCTGGGGGGGTCCAGGGGATCATGGGGGTCATAGGATCATGGAGTGAGAGACATAAGGACCTTAGAAGCAATTTAGTCTAAACTCTTTGAGGATGAGGTAAGTCATCTAAAAAGGAACTAGAAGAAAGCAACCAGGATAACAAAGGGCATTGAGTTCATGCCATATAAGGATCTGTTGAAGGAACTGGGTTAGCCCTAAGAAGAGCAGATTTAAGGGAGACATGATAGCTGTCTTCCAATATTTGAATGGCTTTCATGTGCAGGAGGGGATAAAGCTATTCTATTTGGCAGAATCAGGAGCAATGGGAGAAAACTGCCAAGAGGCCAATTGAGGTTGATATGAAGAAAACATTTTGAATGGCTATCTGAAAGTGGAATGGACTGTCACTATCCCCAAAAGAAGATACATTTCCCCCTCCTTACAGGCCCTTGAGCAAAAGCTGAGCTAACATTTTTCAGAATGTTATAGAAAAGATTCATTTTTTTGGTATAATTCTGTGAAGTGACATGCCCACAGTAACACAGGTAATACTTGGCAGAGGTAGGATTTGAACCCAGGTTCTTTAATTCCACCTCCAGTGATCTTTTTTTTAACTGTATGATAAGGGGAAAAGTAAATTTAGTGTGAGAGAAGTGGAGTAGATTTCAAATTTTAGGATCAAGGGAGAGAATTCTGGGAAGATGATGCAGTAGATCAGAAAATTCCAAGCTTTCCAGGTTTCCTTTACAAACAAGACAAATAAGCTCCTCAGAGTGAATGTAGAGCAGTAAGAATAAATAAGAGATGGGGCAGAACAGTGATCCTTATGGGACAACCAGAGAAGATCTGAAGACCATAGGATGGAGATTTGCCTGAGTAAAGTATAAAAACTTCCAGGCTGTCTCCTTGAAACAATAAACAATAAGCCCTAGGGACAGCTGGGTTTGGAGGTAGCCTCAGCTACAGAAATTCTCACCTCACAGACAGTATGGGGGGGGATCAGATATCTGAGCAGGGAGGTTTGAAGGAACCTCTGCTTCAGAGGGAAGCCAGGCCCAGCTGTGCTGCAGAGACAAGACACAGTCTTGGGCTGCAGTTGAAGGGGGAAAGGAACCACCACATACCCAGTGAGTGCAGAAGCAGTGGGGCAGGGATGCTGCTGGTGGTGACTGCTTAGAGGAGAGTAAGCTCCTCCTTTCTGTTCTTGGCCAGAGTGGAGAACTGAAAGATACAGCCAGTGAAAGTCCTCAAGGAGCAAGAGCATCTTCAGCACAGCATGTTAGGTACCCCTAGCTGTGACTTGGAGGAGGAAAGGAGTGTAGAAATTGGACCAAGGACAAAGCTCAAAAAAATAACAGTGAGAAAAGCCTGAGGTCAGAGGTACCCCTCCCCCACTCCAGGATTAGAGGTGACTATAATAATGAACTGTAAAAAATAAAACAAAACAATAATGAGTAAGCAAAGGAAAAGGAAGCCAATCACAGTTACTATGGGAATAGAGAAGAAAGGGGTTCATCTTTAGAGGAGGATCCTGAAGCAAAAAAAGCATTTATTACCCCCAAAGAGTAAGGTCAAATAGTCACCTGCCCAAAAAGAATTCTTAGGAGAACTTTTAAAAAGACTTTAAAATAGGAAAGATTGAGGGAAAAAAATAACAGCAATCCAAGGAAACCAAGAAGATTCTATGAAAGTCAAACAAGTGGAAAAGGAGATCCAGAATCTTAGGAAGAAAAAAATTCCTTGAAAACCAAAATTGGGTAAGGGGAAGCCAATGATGTTATAAGAGAACAAGAAATAATAAAACAAAATAAAAAGAATGACAAATACAAGAGAATGTGAAGCATCTCATCAAGAAGAAAAAACAAAAAAATTATTGGACTACCTGAAAGCTATAATATTAAAAGAATCTTGATATAATAATAGAAGAAATAATTAAAGAAAATTACACTGAAGTTTTAGAACAAGAGGAGAGAGTAGAATTAGAAAAACTCCACTATTCACTACCTGAAAGAGATCCCAGGATGAAAACCTACAGGAATATGATAGCCAAATTCTGAAACCCCCAGGTTAAGGAGAAAATATTATGAGCAACAAGAAACAGACAATTCAAATACCATGGAGCCACAATTAGAATTACACAAGACCTAGCAGTGGCTATACTAAAGGACCACAGATGTTGGAATGCTATATACTGAAGAGCAAAAGAACTGGAGTTGAAGTCAAAACTATCATACCTAGCAAAGTGAAGTATAATCCTGAACAAAAAAAGAAATGTATATTCAATGAATTGACAGAATTTCAGGATTTTGTCACAAAAAGACTAGAACTTAATAGAAAATATGACACTCAAGATCCAGGAGAAATTAGAGGCAAACATAAAAGACCAATTAGAAGGGATTCAATGAGCACCAATTGTTTACTATTTATGCATGGAAATGTAAACTGTATGCTTAAGATTGTCATTACTAATTGGGTAGTTTGAAAGAAGATTGGGGGTAGAGCTGAGTATGATGTGATTCTAAAAAGCAAAATGGTATAGGAAAAGGTAAAAAGAGAAAATATCTCAGACACATGAGGTACAGGAGGTATAACTGATACAAGAGGAATGAGGTGGAGGAGGGTTGGTAGTACTGGAACTCTATTCACATCAGATCCGTATTAAAAATAGAACAACATATACATTTAGAAAGGTATCTATAAAGGTATAAATTTAGAAGGATCTTCTAAACTCAGAAAGAAACAAGAGGGTGAGGGGATAGGATCTCCTGAATCTAATAAAAATGACTTTAAGGTGAAAAAGTAGAGGGAAACATGCCTATGCATATCCCCCAATCTAAATGTTATAGATGATGGATATAACACAGGAAGAAATCTAACAGAGAAATTCAGAAGAGATTAATTTCAGAAAGTCTAGGAATAAAACTGATGACCTTATATATTTATATGTAAATGTAAAAAGGAGATGTAACAAGCAAAATTGATCTTAATGTAAGAGATCTTATAGTAAGGAGGCAAATTTGATCTCATAGGTATTACAGAGACAGTTATATTGCACTGATTGGAACATGGGCCTGGAAGCATATTTCTCATTCAAAAGTTACAGAATAGGAAGGAAGGAATGAGTAGGATAGCATTATAGGTAATCAATATATGTTCTTATAGAAAAATCCAGGAGCCGAAAGGGGGAAAAAAGTATGATCAACAACATTTAGGTGGAGATGAACAGAAGTGATGCTGAAATTAGAATATTCTAGTTAGACCACCAAAACAGAAGGGATAAATCAATTGAGGAAATAAATCACAAGCTTGTCTTAGAATCATGATTTAGTAGTGATGGAGGATTTCATTAGCCACATCTGGTGGAGTGCTCTCTCTCTCTCTCTCTCTCTCTCTCTCTCTCTCTCTCTCTCTCTCTCTCTCTCCCCCCTCTTCCTCTCCCCCTCTCTCCCTCTCCCTTTCCATCTCTCCCTCTCTCTCCCTTACCATCCTCTTTCCCTCCCTCTCTCTCTCTCTCAACAACTAATTATTAGACTTATCTTAAATAGAATCCCAATCTTCAAAAGGTAAATTTCAGAAATAACTAACATCTTGAACTCTTTTCTCACTAACAAAGAGAAAAAACCTGTAGAAATGATCAGAGACTTGATAGGAAGTGATCACTCCTTTTTATAATTCATAATAGAGGAGAAGAAAGCCAGGCAGAAGTCCAACACCCACCCTTCTTTTCAAAGAACAGATTTCAAAGGTTTCAGGATGTCATGATCTAAAATTCTGCAAGAGAAGTCAGTCTGGGAGGAATGGAAAACCCTTAAGAATAATATTCTTAAGACACAATGAGAAATCACTCCAGTGAGAAGAAAAATAGGGATTTCTCTTAAGACACTGATATGAATGCACAGGAAACTCATGGACTCTCTTAGGTTCAAAAACATTTACAGAAGTTATAAACAAGGGTAGATAGTAGAAGATAAATATGAAAACACAATATAAGCCTTTAACAATGGTGTCAGAAATACTAAAGGTCAGAATCAGCTTAGTTTTCAAGAAAACAAAAGAAAACTGCAAATTGGTTTTGTGCAAGATTATATTGGAGAAAAGAGGAAAATGAAGAAAACCAAAGAAAACCACAAATTGATTGTGTAAAAAAATTATAGTGGAGAAAAGAGGAAAGTAGAAGAAAGGAGAGTACCATTGCTCAGAGTGAATAGGATAATAATAGTAAATTGAGAGAAAACAGGAGTATTAAACTCTTATTTTGCTTCTGTATTTTCTATCAAGGGGAATGATCTTTGATCTGAAAAGGATGAAACAAAAATATCTAATACAGTGTTGAAATCCAGGCTGAGTAAGGTGAGAATAACAGGTACCTAGATTCTTGAGTTCATGTCATCATGCCTAGAAGAACTAACTATATCCTAGGGCAATGAAAGAATTAGTTGATGTGATTGCTGATCCATGGTCATGATATTTGAAATATTGTAGAGAATAGGAGAGGTACTATAGGAGAAGAGAAAATATACTGTTTTCAAAAAAGGTAGAAGAATGGATGGTAAACTAAAGAAAGGTCTGTGAGCCTGACTTAGATTCTTGGCAAAATGCTGGGATGTATTGTTAAAGGGATTGTTAAGGAAAATCTAGAAGGGTGCAGATGTCACAGAGACCCAGAATGGTTACATCAAGAAAAAGTTTGGCTAGACCAGCCCCCTCCCCGTTTTTTGATAGGGTTATTTGACTGTCAAAAGAATGAGAAGACAGTGAATGAGTTTGAATGTTCACTGTTAGAGACAGTACTCACATCAATGAGATAATGGATCCATTGAAGTATTAAATTATTAGATTGGTATAGTGAGGGAATTTCAAGTGCCTCACATTTATTAACTATGTGACTGTGGGCAAGTCACTTAACTCGTTTGCCTCAGTTTCTTCATCTGTGAGATGAGCTGGAGAAGGAAATGGCAAACCACTCCAGTATATTTGTGAAGACAACCCCAAATGAGGCCACAGAGAGTTGGATGCAACTGAAATGACTCAGCAACAATATCAAGGGACTCTGGTTCATATAATTTACTTACACTTCCATGAAGCATTTGACAGAGGCCCTCATGGAGTTCTTGTGGACGAGATGGAGAGATGTGGGTTATGTGACATGACAGTTAGCTGGACTGAATGACTACCCACAAAGAGTGGTCCATAATGACTCAATGTTAATTTACAAAGATGTCTCAAGTGCAGTGCTTCAGAAATTTGTTTGGTTTTATGCTAGTAACCAGAATATATTCCCATGGAGGGCAAAGTTTGTCCAAAAGCTTCCCTTCTTTCTTCCTGAAAAGAAGAGGGATAGATTCCTCCCAAACCATTCCAGTTACTTCCTACTAAGGCCAGCTCAGGGCAATATAACCCTCCCTTTTGCTCACTGCCTTTATTCTTCCCACCCCTCTGCGCACCCCCCCCATCTCTTTCTTCTCTCATGGGGAGAAGAATACACAGATTACTCTTTATAAATGACCCGTTTTGCCTACAGATTCAATGTTTGAGCCTAGGAGCAAATGAATTCTTATGTCCACAAGGAGAAAAATCCTCTATTTTGAGAAGCTTATTTAAGATGATTAATTTTTAACAAAACAATAAAAGCTTAAGCTTCCAGGCTGGAGAAATCATGGATTGCCAGGATAGCATCAGACTTTGTCCTTTTAAAATCTTTGTGTATTCTAAATAGTCTCCTCCTTTCCCCTCTTTGTTTTCTCTGGACTCAAACAATATATAGAAAAAGTAGTGCACGGCATTCATAATTGATCTTGTTTTTTATGTGAAGTGAAAAAAAATCAGGCTAGAGGAACAAGGTTTTTTTTTTTTTTTAAAAAAAGAGAAGGCAAGGAACAGAATATGGCACCTGCTCAATGAACAGGAACAGGGAGGGAAAGTTGAGGAGAATCTCAACTTTTCATGGCTTTTCTACAGTTAAGAAATGACCGTCATGAAGAGTTGGACATGCCTGAATGACTGAACAACAACATTGATAGAACAATATCAGTTTCTGATGTAGAACCATTTGTCAGGGCCAAGGACTTTGGTGGCAACAACTTTCTGTTGTGTGTTTTTAGTAGCCGTGGTCATAGCACCAGTAGGAGCACTTGCCAGCCTTTCTCTCCAGTGGTTGCTTCCCAGAAAATAACTGAGGGCAGTGATTTGGAAGCATGGCTATTACCAAGGCTCTTGGCTTCCAGGTCCTGGGTTATCTCCCCTAAAATCTGAGGAGAAGTGGTGGTGGTAGTTTGACTTGCCTGGCATATGCTGCTTCCTGTCTCTCCTTCAGCTTCTCTTGATGCTTCAGCTAGTCTGGCTTGCTTGCCCTACTTGTGGTAGTTGTTTGCCTATTAACTGGCTCCTTTTCCACAGGGGATGCTTCCCTGGGTATTGGCTGTAATGGTTAGGCTGAAAGCAGGCCTGATGATCTGGCAGGTGTTGACACTTCCAGGGATCCTATGTCTGACTATGGATGATGGTTAGTTAGCAGTTGTCATTGGTGGTAATGAAGAAGGTGGAACCCTTCTTCACTATTTTTCCTCCATTCAATGGGGCTGGGTGGGAAGCAGGCTTTGTGAATTGGTAATCTGAACTATTATCAGAATTTTGTCGGATGAGTGTGTGTGTATACATGTGTGTTGTTTTTTCTGTGTATTCTTTTAATAATTCTATGAACATGTACTTTCTATTGAAAATCCAGTTAATTTTTTACTTTCAGTGGAAATCCTATCTTGGATGTGACACAAAAATATACTTAATTCATAAGAACTCAGCATTTAAACACAAGCAATATAATTCACAGCATTCCAACAGCTGTATTTCAAGAGACTCTACTTTATCTGACTATAGCTCTCTTTGAAGACTGAAAAATGCCTTCTTTCTGACTTTATTTTAAGATTTTTATTGAAAACATTAAAATATGGGCACTGCTTCAAAGCATAGTTTGTTTATAATTGAGATGCCTTCCTGGTTTAAACAGCTTACTTAAAATTAATACTAAGAGCTAAAAAAAAAAAGCTTGGAATTCTCACCAGTTTCCATTTCTAAGAGTAGTTTTGTAAAAGGCTAAAAATAAAAATGAAAAATCTCCTTAAAAAGAATGCAATTCCAAGACTCATTCCCACCCAACCCCCAAACCCTCAATATCTTTTATAGATATTTTCCCTATTTGGATCTTTCAGCAGGATGATATGAGGAAGATATTTAGTAAATGTGTTTGTAGCTAATACTTTGTTGTTGTTATTGTTTTTATGACTACTAATAGTAATCCAAGCAACAATGAATTTAATATAAACAAAACACAGAACCTACCACATAGAGTGGTTATCACTTCTTCTAAAAGGAGGAATGCTAATAAATGTTCTTAGATTATATGATAAGTTTAAAACATAGAAATTCTTTAGGAACACATGACACTTCATAGAGTAATAGTTAAGATGGATAATATATACACAGCACCAGACTTATTGGATGAAGTAATCTTGATTTATCTTTAGATGGAGCATATGAGAAACTAACATTCAAGAGAAGAACTCAAAGACATTGAACAACATCCACATTAATTTGACCAACAATATGTTGACAGAGGAGTAATAAACCATTTTTTCTAAGAATGACAGAATCAAGCATATTTATTTATAGAGATTCATAATAACAATATGAGAACATACCATTGTTACAAGAAATTATAGAAAGTTCATCAAGAATCTTAGACTTTATACAGAGAACTGAGTCAAATCTATAAGAATACAAGTCATTCTCCAATTGATAAATGGTCAAAGGATGTAAACAGGTAGTTTTCAGAAGAAGAAATTAAAGATATCTATAAGCATATGAAAAAATGTTCTAAATCACCACTGATTAGAGAAATGCAAATAAAAAAAACTCTGAGGTATCACATCTCACCTGTCAGATTGGCTAATGAAGTCTAGATAGAAATGACCAAAACAGGAAAATGCTAAATGCTGGAGAGGATGTGGAAAATTGGAACACTAATGCATTGTTGGTGGCATTGTGAACTGATTAAACCATTCTGGAGAACTATCTAGAATTATGCCCAAAGGGCTGTAAATAAGTACATACCCGTTTACCCAGCAATACCACTTCTAGGGTTGTATCCCAAAGAGATCATAGAAGTGGGAAAAGTACCTGTATGTATAAAAATATTTATAGCAGGTATTTGTGTGGTGGGAAGGAATTGGAAATTGAGGGGATGCCCATCAGTTGGGGAATGGCTAAATGAGCTATGTCATATGAATGTAATGGAATATTATTGTGCTATAAGAAATGAGGAGCAGACAGACTTCATAATAACCTGGGGAGATTAATATAAACTGATGTTGAATCAAAAGAACAGAACCAGGAGAAATTTGTACACAGTTACAGACACATTGCATGTGGGATGACTGACTTTGATAGTCTGGGCTCCTTTCAGCAAGGCAAGGTTATAAGACAACTCCAAGAATCATAATGGAAAGAGATACCCTTATCCAGAGAAAGAACTATAGTCTGAATGCAGATTGAAGCAAACTACTTGCTCTCTTTGTTTTGTTTTGTTTCTTCTTTCTCACTGTTCATTCCATTGGTTATAATCCTTCTTTACAATTTGACTAATTTTTAATATGAGAGTATTTGTAGATCCTATATTTGATTGCATGCTGCCATGAGGGGAGGGGAGGAGGAGAGGGAGGGGGAGAAAATTCAAAACTCAAGGGATTGTGGAACTGAATATTGTAAACTAAAAGTAAATAAATTTTATTTAATTTAAAAAAAGAAGTTGAGGCAAAGGGAAAAAAGGATCTTAAGATTTTTTGATCAATGCAGATTTTATATGGAAATGGCAAAAATTGTCTACAAGATTGTTTTCAGTTGCAAGAATTTAGCACATACTAAATACTTACAAAGATATGATCTGATCAAGTGAGCAGAATTATATACCAGAAGGTTGTTATCCTTCATAAACTAATAGATGACAAATTTCCATTCTGCTCTCCTAAATATTCTTAAGAAGTTAATAAATAAACCACTGGAGCTAAGAATTAACATGGTATAATGGGAGGCTAGCCAATAAACCCAGTTCTTATGCACACATATGATATGTTCAGTTGATTCAACCCTTGTGTGAACTTAAGCATGGTACATAAAGTACATGGTAAAGATGAAGCTTTTCCTTTGTTTGGCCAGAACTAGAACTGGGAGGGAGGTCATCAAAACAGGTCAAGGCTCTTCCCAGACTAGCTAGTGACAGACCAGGAAAGGACTAGGCTCTCAGTGAAGAGAGAGACCTTATAGTTCTTTATTTCCCCACTTGTACTGCTATAATGTAGCTTATGAATATATGATCTTGCTATTGCTTCTGTCTTTTTATGTCTATTATATTTTGATTTTTAGGTGAAAGTGTTTAGAGAAGCTCATGAACTTTAAGATGTCATGAGAGTGATCCAATCATGAGTCCAAGAGCAGAATCCATGTAGGGTTCTCCTCAGTGAATTTTTATACCACTTTTACCATTAGGTCAATTATTTAAGGTAGTATTTTATTCAGTATTTTTTGTGTCTTTTTTACCAAGCTCTTAATGCTCATTTCATAATTTTCTTGCATCACTCTCATTTCTCTTCTCAATTTTTATTCTACCACTTTTATCTCTTTCTTGACCTTTTCCAGGATTTCTTCTTGAGCTAAGGTCCAAATAGCATTTTTCTTTGAGGTTTTGTTTGTAGCTTTAAAAAAATATTGTTGTCTTCTCTTGAGTTTATGTCTTGGTCCTCCTTGCCATCTTACTTCTTTATGTTTAAATTCTATTTTTTTCATTTTTCAATTCATTTTTCAACATGTTTCTTAACTTTGAACTTTATGTCAAAATTGGGCAGCTGGGGATGGGGAAGCATTGTCCCAAGCTTCAGGCTTTTTCATGTTACAGTTTTCATAGCCAGTTATAGGGGTCATATGAGGACTCCACAAAGGTCAAGAGATCTATATAATTAGATGTTGCACTCATAACCTCCAAACTATATGAAATGAAACACTAAAAATGTAGAGATCCAATAGAAGAAATAAAAACCATGTCGGAATAGGATAAAATAGATATATCACCCATGTCACCCTGTCTCCAAAACCTCCATTTAAGAAGGATATCCAAGAGAGCCATTTATTCATTTCCCACCTGTACTCTTTTGAACTACTTTGGTTTTTTTTTTATCATTCCCCAGAACCTCATCATTGGGGTATCTTGTCATCCTGCAATATCCAATTAGTGATGGTATTCATACTTGATTGATACCCCTTTTTTCCTGATTGGAGGGTGAAGTCATCAACTACAAAACATTAATTTTAATGAGGTGATCCAGGCCAGACATCTCTTTTTTCCCACCTGACTTTGTTATCTTTTGGACCTCTTTGGACTTCTCCAAAATGCCCCTGTCTAATCTCATCACTATCCATTTTCAGCTTCCTTTTGTATATATTTTTTACCCATTAGAGTGTTAAGCTGCTTTGAGGGGAGGAACTATATTTCTCTTTCATATTTATATATCCAACACTTGGCATAGCATCTGGCACACAGTAGGCATTTAATAAATGTTTATTGAATGCCTGCCTGAATGTCTGCTATTGGAGTTATCCTGAAAGTATTTTTAGTGAGTCTTCAGAAGATGAGCTTACATATCAACATATTAAATTATTAAAATAAAAACCCCAAACAGTAATTTCATTACCTGCTCAATAGTCTATCAATCAAAGATTAAATATAAAAGGATAGTACAATACAACTTGTCAGAAGGTCATTTCTATCTAGACTTCATTGTATGTAAAAACTAGAAGGATAGGAAATAGTAATTATACTATTGCCAACCTATATTTATATAAAACTTTATAGTTTACATACTTCATAGAAAAATAAAAATGGGAAAAAGCCCTAGATTTGAATTGAAGGACCTAGACCTGAATTCAGGTCCTCCTTAGTACTTCCTTCTGTAACCTTGGGAAAGTAACATCTCCTATCTGGCTACAGTTTCCTCACATGTCAAATTATATGGTGAGACTTGGTTATTCTTAACATTCTTTCTCCTCCTAATGGCTATTACCATAGGAAAGCTACGTTATCTTATTTCATCTCCTCCATGGCACTGGGAGGTATAGGTACAATAATTATCATCTCCATTTTATGAATGAGAAAGAAATACCACATTTTACCACATCATCATTGCAGATTTTATGCCCATTAAAAAAAATAAAGTGAGGTATGACCATTATGTGAAACTTTAAAAAATGGACTGGTATTACTTAAACTATCATTATTTAATAATTAGTTAATTTATTTATTTATTAATAATAAATATTATAAATATATTAATATTTATTATTAATAAATACAACTATTATTTATTACTAAGCTGTCTTTGGTACAAGATTAGAATGTGTGGAATACTCATGTATATCTGTTAAAATTGAATATTAACAATGCTCATGCACTGAGAATTCTAGGCTCCCAGCTGGCAATGCAGGAGGTAGAAGTGTGCCAATTGTGCCACTGGTGAATACATTGCTACTCTGTTTACCCTTATGGCAACATGACAAACAGAAATATACGATGTGACAATTATGTGATGAAAGGTAATAAACTAATTTTGGACTGGAAAATACCCACAACAAAACAGGGTACAATGATTATGTGGTGGCAATGAATATTCAGTGAAATACAGTAGGTTTAGGTGAAATGACCCATCCAAGAACACAGTTGGCTTTCATTCTTTTGAGAAGGGGAGGAGAGATTATTTAGAGCAAATTCTTTTATTGAAACTAGTATTCCTTACTCAACATATACCTGGATCCCAGGTAATAATCATTTAATACAAATTAGTCCAAAGCAAAATTTAATTAAGGAGGTAAACATTTTGTCAACAAACACGTAAGAATAACTCCAACCAAAGTCAAACAGAAAGGACTAGTGGATCATTCATTCCATGAGCAAACATTTATTAAACACCTATTGAAGTGTGATGCACCATTCATGATGCTAAGAGAGCTATAAAGAAAAATTTTAAAAAGGATATTTTCCTCAAAAAGCTTACAATATAAAGGGCAATGATAAAACACGCAGACAGATAAAAATAGTAAAATCTGAGTGCAAAAGAAGTCCTCTGAGTTTGGAGTACTCTAAGCACAGAAAAGAGGTCATTTATAGCTGAGGAAAGGGTAGGGTTGGGCAATACTAGAGATGGCTTCTTGGAGGAGGAGGTAGTAGAGCTGAGCCTTAGAGGACAGATGGGATAGAGGACCAGAGAACCATAGAGGATCATGGGATGTGGTGGGGTGGGGGAATGGGCATTTCAGGCCTAGGGAACACTTAAGCAAAGTTAGAGAAGTAGGATATGAATGAGAGATGGCGAACAGCCCAACTGGAACCCAGAAGCACAGGAGAAGAGAAGGAAGAGAAGAAAGGAGAGGAGAGGAGAGAGAGAGAGACAGAGAGAGAGAGAAAGAGAGAGAGAGAAAGAGAGAGACAGAGACAGAGAGAGAGAGACAGAGAGACAGAGACAGAGAGACAGAGACAGAGAGAGAGAGACAGATAGAGGGACAGAGACAGAGAGACAGAGAGAAACAGAGAGAAGATGTAGAAGGATTACCTTTATTTGACATTATACACTGTTTTGTGTTTTCTATACTACCTTATACTTATATTAAGGTGTACTACTAAAAGCAGACTAAAGAAGTAGTGTACTTTCTATGACATAAATATGGTACTGATACCTAAATCAGGGAGAGACAAAAGGGAGAAAGAAAATTATAGACCAATCTCCCTCATGAATATAGATGCAAAAATCTTAAATAAAATATTAGCAAAAAGACTACAGCGACTTATAACTAGAATAATACATTTTGACCAGGTTGGATTTATTCCAGGAATGCAAGGATGGTTCAATATTAGGAAAACCATCAGTATCATTGATAATATTAACAATAAAACTAGCAAAAACCACATGATTGTTTAAATACATGCAGAAAAAGCCTTTGACAAAACACAACATCCATTCCTATTAAAAACACTAGAAAGTATAGGAATAAATGGAGTTTTCCTTAGAATAATAGGTAGCATCTACTTAAAGCCATCACCAAGTATTATATGCAATGGGGATAAACTAGAAGCATTTCCAATAAGATCAGGGGTGAAACAAGGATGTCCACTAT
>CM053601.1:129421109-129459737 GCA_028646575.1 Pseudocheirus occidentalis | reverse complement strand
AAGAAAGACACAAAGGAGAGAAGGAAGGAAAGAAGGAAAAAAGGAAGAAAGGAGGGAGGAAAGGAGGGAAGGAAAGGATGAAGGGAGGAAGAAAGATGAAGAGAGAGGGGAGGGAGCTAAGGGAAGAAAGGAGACAAAGAAAGAAACAAAGAAAGAAAGGAGAAAGAAAAGAACAAATCAATGAAATATTTTTAAAACAGAAAATGAAAAGTTCAGAAGAAAATAAATGGCAAATTTGGAACTATCATTAAATTTAGCACACATTTTTAAAAGGGTAAGCAACGAGTTCGCAGTTTTATATGAAATCTATTTTTTGTTTTCATATATTGGAATGTTTGTATCTACTCATGATGGTTAAGTTCATAATGAAAGTTATATTTTGAAAAGAAAGACACGGGCCAGGTAAAGGTAGGTTATTGATTACTCAGTGTGTATTTATTACTCACCTGCTACATTCCAGGTACCTCTCTGGGCACTGGGATACAAGTACAAAGAATGAAACAATCCCTATCCTCCACTTGCATATAAGATGTGTGTATAAAAGAATATGTATAAATGAAGAAGAAAGTAGACATTATATTAAAAGTGGGGATACCACCAATAGGTGGGTCGCCTGAGGCCTGAGCTCCCCTCTATTGCATCCTAAAAGGCCCAGAGGAAGGCTTCTGGCACACTGGGGAGATCCTCTTTAGTAGATTTATGGAAGGCCATTGAAAAGAATTGCACAGGATGAAAAGGCATACATGAGATAAATTTGTAAAGCATTTTGCAAACTTTAAGGCACCATATAAATGTCAGTTACCATTATTTTTATG
The DNA here is from genome assembly GCA_028646575.1 of Pseudocheirus occidentalis. Classification (NCBI taxonomy): domain Eukaryota; kingdom Metazoa; phylum Chordata; class Mammalia; order Diprotodontia; family Pseudocheiridae; genus Pseudocheirus; species Pseudocheirus occidentalis. Next base: position 129,458,922 of record CM053601.1, on the reverse strand, counting down.
AGTTGAAATCTCCTCAGATGGAGGAAGTTCCACCATCGATGAGATCACAAGTCTATGAAAGTATCAAGTTATTACATGAAATTTCCACTTGAGATCAAATGGCCCATTGTCTCCTGGACATGCCTAGAGCATTCCGACCTCAGTGCTGTTGCTCACACCGTTTCCTTTGTCCAGAATACCCTCCCCTCCTCCACACAGTTTCCTGAAATGGAACCTTCTCCTTTGGTATTCAGCTGTAAATTTATCTTTTCAGCCATTGCCTTGCTGCCTGATCCCACAGCTACCACATGTCCCTCTCAGCTCCTTTATTGTGCACTTCATTCATTTGGCACATAACATTGGCTGCTTTCCATTTTTAGTGTTGTATGTCTAATCTCCCTTGAAAGTAAATACCTTTTCTTTTCTCTCACATTGCCTAGCAGGGAATTTTTTTTTTAATCCACTGGCTTATTGACTAAAATATGGCTAAATCTGGCCTCCATAAACATCATCTTGCTAGAATTATCTCTAAACTAAGGATGAACAATCAAGATTTTAGAGCTGAAGGAAACCTTTAAAGACCATGATATAATTCACAGAATTCTAGAATCATAGAAGGGGCCTCAAAAGTAATGTAGTATGTACAACTACATACTACAAGCAAGAATCACCTCATTAACAAAAGTACTTATCCAACCTTCCACTGAAACCCTCCAGTGACGGAAAACTCACTACCTTACCCAGAAAACTCTAAATCCCTCAAATTCCAAAAGAGGGAAATGAAGTCAAAAGAGGGAAAATGTCTTCATACATTTTGTCTCTTTTTTCCTTTAAAAAAACATGAAACATAAAAAAAGTAGATTACATCAAGGAAGTGCTCTGGCCCTGCATGGATGCCTTCCCTACTCCGTGGCCTGCAGGCTGAGATAATTTCCTGGCATTTAGCCCTAGGAGAGAGAGGTGTGTGGTAGGGAGATGAAATGCCAGTGTTCTTGCATTTATTGTTGTAAAGATGTTTTCTGGCATGGCCAATTAGTTGTAGAATCCCAGTCATGAACTATTCATATATCTGGTTTGGAGAGTTTTTAATAAATGTAAGCTTTCCCAGGCACATTTTTTATGCCCATCTTTCAAACGTTTCGACTTTGGATGGATTCCCTGTTTCTTCCTTATTTGTCCCTGGAAGGGGATGGACTTGGGGCTTTTGTTTGTTATGCTAAGTGTTGGCAGGCCTGCACTTGGCAGAGGGATCTCCCACCACATCAGTAATGTGGAAGATTCTTTTTAAGAGGTTTCTCTGGGCCACTCTTACTGTGGCCTGTCTACCACTGAGTGTTCCATATACAGAATAACAGTTTACTGCAGGGCTTCCCAGATGCCTTCCTCACAGCTACCCTCTAAGATAGGTCATGCAAGTATTAACAGCCTTCTTTTATAGGTAAGGAAAATGAGGCTCAGAGTTTGAGTGGCTTATCTAAGACCATACAAGTAATAATAATTATTATTATATAGCACTTGAAAGCTTATAAAACATTTTATATCCTATCTTATCTGATCTTCAGTATTCCATGAGGTTGGTCCTATGGGAATAAATATCCCCATTTTGCAGATGAGCAACCCAAAGAGCTAAAGTGACTTACCTATGGTTTCATGATTAGTAAGCATTAAACTCGATCCATTAGAGCTAGAGTTCAGAACCGGGACCCAGATTCAGAATCTATCCTATTAGACAGTACTCTTCTATGCTACAGCATTCTTTGATATCCTTAACCCACAAGGACTATCTCCCAGTTCTCTCCTTGTTCCTAGAAAACCTTTTCCACACAAAAGTATTTACTAAGTGCCTAATAGGTCTTAGCAGGTGCATAGTCACAAATCACAGGATTTAAGAGTTGGAAGAAATGTCAGTAGCTATCAAGTATAACCCTTGTATGAAAGGGGTCCCCATTATGATCCCCACTATCTCAAGTCCAACCCATACATGAAAGGCATCCCTACAGAAAGCTAAGTGTCCTAGGGTTGGGAAGACCTGAGTTTAAATCCAGTTTCAGATTCTTACTAGCTGTGTGACCCTGGACAAGTCACTGTCTGCTTCAGTTTCTTCAACTGTAAAATAGGGATCATAATGACATCTATTTTTCAGAGTAAATGTGAGGATTAAATACAATAATACTTATCACGATGCCTGACACATGGTTGGCAGTTACTAAATGCTTTTTTCCTTCCTTCCCATGAAAAATGGCTATCTAGCTTCTCTCTCTCTCTCTCTCTCTCTCTCTCTCTCTCTCTCCCCTTCTCCCCTTTCCCCAAAGAAGGCTACAATTAAACACAGGTAGTTTAAAACTTTTTTTCTTCAATTTTTACAATTTCTTCCAGAATTCTCTTCCCAAAATTTAATCTCTTGCCTAGTTCACTAGACTAAGTCTCTCTAAATCACCCACATAATTTCTTTCTTTTTCTTATTCAGCTCAGGTCCCTATCTCTATTCCACAATTAATTACAATCCAAAATTGACTAATAATTCATAGGATAGGTATGAGTAAAGTGCTATACAAGGTCTGACAAGGAAAAATCACTTCTGACTAGTGGAATAAGAGAAGGCTTCATAAAAGAAGAGGCATTAAGGTGGTTATTTGGTGATTCTACAACCCATTCCACAAAGGAGTAGGACATGTGTGAGAGAAGTAGAGGATTTCTCACTTTTATGGACTAGAAGTGAATGGAGACTTTGTTGGCATGTTACCAATGGTCCCAGATTATCAGGTGGGTAAGTGGGTGTCTGGAGTAATGCCTTTAAAATGGTAGTTCTCCCCCTTCTGGGATATACTCCTTCCTCATCTCAGCTTTCAGTCTTTCTGTTTTCCCTACACACACAGTTCAGGTGCCACTAGCTACTATAATTCTTTTCCTCATTCCTTGTTGTTAGGACTTGCCATCTTCAAATTATCTTGGTAATATATATATATACTTGAGATTTACTTACCAGTGTACATGTTGTCTCTCCCCTCCCCACCACTAAATAGAATAATATACCCTTTGTAGGCAGGAACTATTCCATTTTTATCTTTGTCCTAGCATCATGGCATTGCCCATAAAAGGCAAATCCAGTTGCCTGGCTGGACATTCTGGTCTAGATGGAAGGAATTCTTACCTAACAGCTTGTACTAATATTTCTCCAAAAATAAAATAATACTTTCTCTATAACATGTGTGAATTACATTTGGTTTCAGTGGAAATAAGAGTCTGGCAGTCTGAGGGATCGTTAACAACTATAATTCTAAGGACTCTCTGGCCAGTCCAATATGTAAATACATATTCAGTACGTGAAAGATTTAAAGTCTAGTTTGTCCATAAATCACTATTCCCATGGAGAAATTCACAAGCAAGCAATGTTCAAGGGATGTACACATGCTGCACACTTTAACAATAAACTTACATCTACTTTAGAGTACATTTTGTTCTTTAAAAAGTACTACAGGGGGTGGATAGCAAAAGTACTATACAGATCCTGCCCACGAGGAGTTTAGTAAAAGTTTGCCTGGAGAAACAATCTGAAGACCATACAATCCTTTCAGGATTAAACAGAAAAATCTTCTTTGGGGCATTTAAAACCCTTCCCAACCTGGTCCTTTTCTACTTTTCTAATTGTCTTATACATTACTCCATACCGTCTCTCATTCAGTAGCATCAGCTACTTCTTCCTCCTACATGATTCCACACCTCCCCACTCCTTGCATTGTCACTGGTTGATCCCCAGGACCAGAAGGTTCTCTCTCCTCACTTCCTACCTTCCCTGGTTTGTTTTTGTGTTGAACTCAAATATCACTTTCTGTAGGAAGCATCCCTTCTCACTGAAGTTCTTAACATGGTGTCTGAAACTCACTAAATGCTTACTAACTGACTATATGATACAAGCTATAAGTTCAAGGGGAATTCTGAGATGGAAGAGAGCAATCAGATTGAAGGTACTAAAGATGTCTGGGGAAGAGAAGACCAAAGAATAGCGATGTTCAAGTATTCATAGGGTTATCATATGGAAAAGGGATCATAATTATTCTGCTTAACCCCGGAGTATAGACAAGCAGAAACAGGGGGAAAGATGAAAAGAGGCGAGTTTAGACTTCTTGCTTAATAGGTGGAATGGTCTCCCTCTGAACATGGCTTCTCCTTCACTAGTGGTCAAGTATATTGTAGAGGCTGAATGAGGTGGTATATGTTGCTGTAGAGTCATTTCAGATAAGATCCTATTTGGGGTTTTACTAGTAAATAAACTAAGCCAGTTCGCCATTTCCTTCTCCAAATCATTTTACAGATGAGGAAATAGAGGCAAACAAAGTTAAGTGACTTGCCCATGGTCACACAGCTAGTAAGTGTCTGAGGCCAGACTTGAATTCAGGAAGATGAATATTCCTGACTCTATGTCCTACACTCTATTCACTCCATGACCTATCTGATGGATCTGGGGTCCCTTTAAAACTGAAATCCTGTGACTGTAACCTTCTGAAATCTAGCTCAGATTTACCTTTTCTTTCTAATTTCAAACTCTATCCTTTCATATACCTTTCACTCCTAAATAACAAGAAAGGATTACTTTTATTGTTCCAATTTAGCCTTCCCTTTCCCATAATCATGTGCTAACTCCACATGTCTACAATATTCTCCATTCCACTTCACTCACCTTAAGTCACGCCTTCTCCATGAAGTCCTCCCTGTTCCCCCTAAGATGCAGTGATCTCTCTTACTCACCTAGAACTTGGTTTGAAACTCTGCCATGAACTTAGGGTCTTTTTTCTGTCGTGGTTCTTTGGGGATGAGTCATTTCACCCACTAGACCATCAGCTCCTTACAGTCAAGGACTGTCATTAATTCACTATTCCCCACCCCCAACATTATTACTACCCAGTCCCAAACATGGTGTGTAGCACATAGTTGGCACTTAAATGAGTTAAATTGGACTCAAAATTATAAATGGAGTAGTTTAGGAATGTTCCTCAGAAGTAGGGATTTGGAATGAGCTTCCAAAGATGGGTTGGATTTAAACTGGCAGACACAAAAAGCACTATAAGCATAGGCACAAATGTGGTACTCAGTACTTTAACTGATGTATCCTGGAAAAGTATACTGCTTGTATCAATCAGTCAATCTACAAGTATTTAACTATTTAGTATATACCAGGTACTGTGCTTCATACTAGGGATACAAGCAACGGAACAGAAAACCAACCCAAACCTTCAAAAAGCCTGTATTCTTGAGCCTTCTGACAATATTGAGAGGCAGGTACTGCAAGTATGATTATCCCTATGTTATCTCCAAGGAAACACAAGATCAGAGAAGGAAATTACTTGTCTATAGTCATAGAGCTGGTAAGTGTTAGAGGCTGCATTTGAATCCAGGGCTCCCTTACTACAAGTAGAGGGTTTGTTTGTTTGGTTGGTTGGTTGGTTTATTTGTTTATTTTTAGTTTACAAGATTCAGTTCCACAATCCCTTGAGTTTCAAATTTTCTCCCCTCTCCCCCCCCCCCCCGCCATGGTGGCATGAAATCAAGTACAGGTTCTGCAAATACTTTCATTGGACATTAGTCTGTTTGTATAGAAGGTTTGTAACCAATGGAGTGAACAATGGGAAAGAGGAAACAAAACCAAACATGGAAAAGAACATGTAGCATGTAAATTGCTTCAGTCTCCATTTAAACTCTGGTCTTTCTAGAACTTTCTCTGAATGTGGACAACTCCTTCCATGCTAAGACTTGTAGAGTTGTCTGACAACTGTGCATTGCTGAGAAGAGTCCATTGTATCAAATATGGTCATCACACATGCGATGTGTCTATGATTGTGTACAAATTTTTCCTGGTTCTGCTCTTATCACTTACCATCAGTTTGTATAAACCTCTCCAGGAAAATATGAAGATCGTTCTACTGCCATACTCTTATACACTTCCCCCTTTTAAAAAAGTGCTTAAATGAAGGATTAGACAAAAGCTAGCATTTTTATCCAGCCTTGGAATAAGTGTAAATAATAATTGTAACAACTCCAATCTATATAGTGCTTTAAAGTTTACAAACTGTTTTCCTCCCAGCAAGCCTTGAGCTGTCTCTGAGCAATGTACAATGTACAGGTTATATAAAAGGCACTTGAAGATAATGAATATATTATTTGTGTCTAATTATTGTCATCTCTAAAAATAAGAAAAAAAGAAATTTATGTGATATCTTTATTAAATATTTTGAAGGAACAGCAAGTTGTACATAATAGATTCGAGTCTCACGTGCAATATTTTTAAATATACTATGTTATAGAAATGCTTGTTTTATTCCATAAATTAAAAACAAAATAAAATAAATTTTTAAAAAGAGGATGTACATTCTGCCCATGTCTGGGAGCATTTCACTCTGTTCTATAACCTCCCAATGTTATAATCTCTTCATGCAATCTTCATACTCATCTCTTCATTCAGTGTTCTCATCAAGCACCCCAGAGACTCAATCAGGTCCAACCATGTTTCCTTCTCCTGTTTCCAAATTGAAACAAACCATGGAAAGCAGCCACGTGGTGTTAACATGCTGGCAGAGTCAGCGGAGGATGTGGACAGAGAAGTGTTTCTAGGCAGCAACTCAAGGGGAATTTGTTTGGTCTCCAGTTATAATCTCCTGTTGTGCATGTTTTCTTTTTCAATTTTCGGTTTATAAACAGCCATAGGAACTGGATACACTCAAGGAATATTGTAATTTCAGGAGAGTTTCTATGGAAATGAAAGGTCAGAGGTGGGAATAACCAGGATGAAGATAGACATCCCAAATCAGCAGGATTTCACCATTCACAAACATTCAATAACATTGACTCAGATCAAGCAATTCATATATTTGAAAAGCAGTTTTCATATTTACTTTTTACAACAGCCCTGTGAGACAGAAAAATTATGATTATCTCAATTTTACAGAATAGACGCATGAAACAAGATTAGAACCAATGAAAAAGTACTGGAGTTAAAGTCCAAAGACCTGAATTTAAAAACAAGTTCTGCTTTTATTTAAATCAACAAGTGTTTATTAAGCACATTGGCTTGCAATGTGCAAAGTTCTGGACATAAAAAGAAAAAAAATCATAATCCCTGTCCTCGGGGAGCTTATGAGAGGAGACGGCTTATAAACAACCATGTACAAACAATATGTATGAAGGATGAATTGGAGATTCTTAATAATCTTGTGAGCTTGGGCAAGTTACATCACTCTGCACTTCAGATAGAAGGAGGTGTTGGAGTAAAAGTTCTACATAATGTGCTAATTCTTCCTGATTCCCCAACCGACATGCTAAAGAGTACTCTTTCTTTAATTAAACCAGTGGAAGGAAGTACCGTGAAGAGTAACTGAGAGGGATGATGAGCTGACAGGGAGAGAGCTAAATTTGTTGTCGGGACATGTCTGACTCTGAACTCAACTGCTTATACGATCTCAAGTTTGTCAATTTACTTCTCTTGGCTTCAGTTTCTTCATCTATAAAATGGGAATAATAGTAAAATATCTGCTGGGCATGTAGGGGTGTTGTAAAGTTAAAATTAAACTTTTATTATATATGTATAAATATATGTGTGTGTGAAATTTCAAGTCAATAAACATTTGTTTAGCCCCATAATGGAGAGAAGGTACTATGTGCTAAGCAATGGATACAATCAGCACATATGCACTTCTCCTTCAGTGGGGATCTCAATCTTGTGTAATTCTTGTCCAAGTTCTCCCATACAGCCTCTAAAGTGAATTTACCCAGTATGTAGGAAGTCCTTGTCCAGATCAAGAGTTCTTAACCTGGGGATCCATGGAGAGATTTTAGGAAATCTATGAACTTGGATGGGGAAAATTACATTATTATTTCAATATAATTGGTGTCCTTTGTCATCCTACATATTTTCTTTTATGGATTTAAAAACATCACTCTGCAAAGGGGTCCATACATTTCTCCAGCCTGCCAATGAGGTGCATAACACCAGGAAGGGTCCTATTTTAGATCTTTCAAAATCACCTGGCTCCTACCATAGCTCTAAGACTTTGATTGCTTCTCTCCTTTCCTAATCACACATTCTCTGGATGATATCCCTTACTTTTTGTATGTAAGTGATCATTGATAATGTGCTCCAGAGACTAACGTACAGTTAAGTGCATAATAAACGCTCATTTACTGACTGACTGCAGCCTAATTCCTTTTACCAATCATTTTCCATTGGCCCTTGGTTTACCTGTAGTCCTCAGAGATTATATGCCATGTTCCATGACTTGGAGCCAAGAGAATATTCATGCTAAAATATGGATTTATGTGTCTGAGATGATAGCCTGGACCACTGAAAGCATTTCACAGCAAATGCCCAATCTATTCTTCTACTGTTATTCAATTTCTGGACAAGTTCCTTATCCATCTCTAATTGCAGGATGTAAATGTTGATGGGCTGTCAATGGACTTCCAACCTAAATCCAGACAATAGAAATTCTTCCTCCATTTAGTTTTTCTTTTCCTGTGTATATTGTTAGGTCAGTCTCTTCTAAATGACTCTAACTGAGAAGGCTGTGTAACATTCTGGATCTTGATACAACCAGCACAAAGACATCTGCAAACAGGAGCATCTGGAGAACCTCAAAATGTTTAAGGAATCTCCCACTCATTTGGAATTTATGCAGGACATCCCACTTGACAGCAGTGAATACTTCTGGCAAACATGTCTGCTTTAGGCTTCCTTCTATTAACAAATAGGTTTGCTGAACAAAGTAAGGTCTCCTGGCAATTGCCTCTACCCAGGATTCTTAGATGATCTTAATTTCTACATAGGGGAGACTTTTAGGCTGAATCTTTACTACTAAGACAAATGATTTTTGAACCACAGACATAGTGGAATCTTCCATTGTTCTCATCTTTCACTCAGATTGTATAGTTGTGATGATTTGGTTTATAGAGGAAATTGTTTGTGAAACCCTGCCTTTTCTCACCATATTTTCATAAAGAATGCTCTTAACAAGGATTATTCTCCTTAAAATTTTAAAGAGATAAGATAGGTCAGAAGTACTGATGTTCTTAATAGTATTTGGAAGCTGTAAGGGAATGGTAATCATATTCTATGTGATATTTTCATACCATTTGGCATATTCATCTCTTTGAGTTATCTGGAGTTATAATTTCTCAAGGCCTTCAAAACTCTATGACACCAGACAAAGATTTCTTCTGCATGTATTTGGTCAGGTTCACATGCCTTTCTTGACTTCATCTCCTTAAGGGCCATTTGCAGTCCCTTATGTGGTGTACTGGCTATTGAGAGTAGACTATAAATGAGATCATTCCTTGCCAACAGTAATAAGAATAAGAGACCTCACAGGACACCTATTCCAACCCATACTTGAAAAAAAGCATCTTCTAAACATGCCTAATAAATGATGATTTAGCCTTTGATAAAGACCTCCAGTGAGGGAGAACCCATTGACTCTGAAGAAATCTAAACTTCAGGCCTAAATTTATTTCTTTCCAATATCTAACCATTGCTCCATCTGGGACCAAACAGTACAAGTCTATTCCCTTTTCCAACATGGCAGTTCTTCACATTTGTGAAGATAGCTATCACAACCCATGTTGTCTTCTCTGAGTTAAAATTCCTAGTTCCTTCAATCACTGCAGGCATCAACTCATGGACCCACACAATCAAGTCTATCACTTCCCAAGTCTTTCACATAATGTCTCTGTTAATAGGATAAGAGTGCAATGGTTTCCTTGGCTGCCATAGCTCACTGTTGGTTTGTATTTAGCCTGTGGCCTACCCACACAGATCCTTTTCATACAAACTGCTATCTAGCTACGGCTATTAGTGATGTTTTTACTTAAGTATAAGACTTTTACAATTTTATCAATTCAGTTTCGCCTTATGAGATTTGACCTAATGTCATAAATCTGTCAAGCTGTTTGGATTTTGACTATGATTGGATATGTCAACTGTTCCCATTTTAAATCATCTGCAAATTTGACAAGTATACTATCTTGTGACTTTGTCCAAGATGTTGGTAATGTTAAATTGCATTTGGCCAAGCATAGATCCCTAGAGAGCTGCCTTGAAGGCCTCCTTCCAAATTGCTCTTTGGAGTTTGCCATTCAACCAGTTTTGAGTCCACCCAATTATATGATGCGCTAGCCTACATCTCTTTTCTTCTCTTCAATAAAGGCATGAAAGATTCTTTTATCAGTTCTAAAATCCTCACTTCCTCAGTACATTTCACGCCTCTAAGATACTCTTTCCCTCTGACTGGAGGGGGGTAGAGAGTAGACAGTGGAGAGACCCTCCCAGATTCTCCATTTCAAGAAGTTACCTGTGACAGTCATCTCATCATTTCTCACTCAGCTGAGCTCTTCTGAACTTCCATCACTCTCTTGTCAGGAATTCTCCTTTGCACCCCCACATGTACACTTTTTAGCTTCTTTTTATGTATTGTCTTGAGGGCAGGGACAGCCTTTTGTTTTTCTTTGTATCCCCAGCTCTTAGCACAGTACTTGGCACATCCTACATGTTTAATGAATGTTTATGGATTATTTATCATCCCACCCATCCATCCTGAGCAATAGGTCCTTTCTTTGAGCCTCCTCTTAACTCCAGCATAGATTTTAAATCTTCCTTTTGGTTGTCCTAAGCATTCTTTCTCACAGCACTGCATCACACCTCTGTATTTGTCCTGTATCTGCCTTTGCTTCCATCTTCTGTACATTTAATGTGGGGATGGGGGCTAATGAACCCCCTGCACATCCACATTAGTGTCTCTAGACACTTCCACCTTTCTTCTTCCATTCAGAATTGTTTCTCTTCATTTCTTCAGAATTTCATTCTTGAGAACCTCCTTTTTCTATTGGGCTGACTTTCCCTATAGAATTTTGAGATATCAAGTCTTAGTAAGCCTTTCTGCGAAGCTTCTGAAATCTGCTTTCTCAAAATCAAGAGTGCATATTTGACATTTACTACTTTCTTCTATTAATTATTATCAAGCCAGCACTTCACTCTTGTTACTCATCAGTGAGAAGTCATTGACCACTACTACTCCTCTCTTCTTCCTTTGAACTTTACATTTCTTGGAAAAGAAGTAGCTTGTTCTTAAGAGTCTACAGAACCCTCCTCTTCAGGGAGTCTTATATTTGTTTATTAATTCCTCATAGTTGGTGGTTCTTAAAATCCACATAAATGCCTTCTTTTTCCCATCTATGTAACATATTTCCAACCTGCTGACACAGGTCAGCTTTTCCATTCTGTTTTGTTTTGTTCTGCCCCCCCCCCAAATAAACACATTCTCTCTAACATCCTTAGGTAAGGGAGGCAGTGTTAAGCTTTTTTTACCCTCTCTTCTAGGTGGAACACCAGTCTTTGTTTTGTACATAGAGAGCAATTACTTGGCTTTCGAAGATATATAAATTTCTCTGTTCTTCAAATTTACTGGAAGTGAATCTTTATTCTTTTTTGTTTCTAATAACTTTTTAATAAAAATTGCCCTAGAAAATTGTGTTGGGTTAGGAGGGGGCTATCAGTTCTGATATTATTACTCTCATCTAGTTAGTATATTATGAAAACACCTTTAAAGGCACTCCCAACTTTCTTTTTTTTCCACTTAAGAGTATTTTATTTTTTCTCAATTACATGAAAAAGTAGTTTTCAAAATTTTATAAGACTTTGAGTTCCAAATCTTTCTCCTTTCCCCCCCTTTCTCCTCAAAACAGCAAACAATCTGACCCAATTATAATTATATAATGAGATTTTTTTTATGAGATAGAGACATGTGGCCAAAAAAAAGTGCATTGAGAGGTAGGTCATTATTCCTACTGGCTAAGGTGACACAATTATCCTTTACAACAAAGGCTTTCAATGAGTTAATTATAATACTCACTGCAAAATTGTTATCCTGTAACTTGAGATTTAATGACCACCACTGCCTCATCACTATCACTACACACATGTGGTATAGTGGGTAGGGTCAGTAGATCAAGCTTCTAGTTGTGCCATTTACTGGCTATAGTCAGATTAAAAAACAACAGCAATAATAATGATGATGGTAGTTTAAAATAGTAACAAGACACATTTTGTATAGCACTTTTAAATTTCCAAAACCATTTTTTTCACAATGCTTTGTAAGTTAGGTCAAGTAAGAATTATCCCCATTTTATAGAGAAGGAACTGAGGTTCTAAGAAGTTGTGATTTGTCCGTGGTCGTGTAGCTATAAGGTTCTGAGTCAGGATTTGAACCCACGTCTCCTAACTACATACCCAGGGCTCTATCACTATGACATACTGCCTCTTCATTAAATTCTTTTACATACTCTCTCTCTCTCTCTCTCTCTCTCTCTCTCTCTCTCTCTCTCTCTCTCTCTCTCTCTCTCCCTCTCTCTCTCTCTTTCTCTCTACCCCCCCTCTCTTTCTCTCTCCCTCTCTCTCTCTCCCTCTCTCTTTCTCTGTCGTCTCTCTCTCTCTCTTTCTCTCTCCCTCTCTCTCTCCCTCTCTCTCTCTCTCTTTCTCTCTCCCTCTCTCTCTCTCTCTCCCCACACATGTGCATGTGCGTGTGTGTGTGCGTGTGTGTGTGTGTGTGTGTGGAGAGACAGACAGACAGACAGAGAGAATAGTTGTTGTATAGAGAAAACAACATTTCTTGCCTTGGTTTCTGTTTTTTGGCTTACTGCAATAATTAGAATTTCTAGAAGCATATGAAAAATAGCTCAGAGAAGAAGACACATTTTCAGACTTCCAGCTGCTAAAAGGCAAAGCTAAATCTCAGTCTCCAAACTCCCTATTCTAGTAATCTTTCCCTTCAGGGCTTTCTTCATAGTAAACAAGTAAATTTTATTTGTATATTGCTAGACGAGATGACAAAATTGGGGAAAAGCAGAGGAATGTCACATGTTTACAGGTCTGAATAATTTTACAAGCATAGACCGTACTTTTAAAAAAAAAGCAATTAATAGTACATTTTTGGTGGAAAATTGTTCTGCCTTAAGTAAAATCTCTTTTGAGAAAAGTGAAAGGAAAAAGCAGAACATATCATTTCTAAGCTAGTCTTTATTCCCACATCTAAATGAATGATGGGGCAAATTGAGGGGTGTTGTTTTTACTAAAATATCCATTAGACTGCCTGAAATGACATTTTAAATGTTATTTGGCAATGTTATAAACTACATTTTGGTAAAGAAATAGTGCACTCAGAGAGTGCAGAGGCATGTGGCTAAGAGAGGTCTGGGGATTCAGTAGCCTGGGGTTTTCAAAGGGTGTGTCCATTAATTTGACAGATTTGTATTAAGTTTACATTATGACTTATTTGATGTAGCTCACATTCACAATGTGCGTGTAATTTAGTATGATTATAATGAAATATTTTCCAGAGAAACTGGAGACTTGGGTGAGAGGCCTGGGTCAGGAATTCAAGCTTCTTTTTTTGGTATTGTCTTCCCCATTAGACTGTAAGCTCCTTTGTGAGCAAGTATGGTGTTTGGCTTTTTTCTTTTTGTATTACTTTTGTATTCTTTTGTGTTTTTCTTTTGTGTTTTGTATTATTCTTTTTGTATTTTGTATTTCTTTTGTATACTCGGCACAGTGCCTGGAGAATAATAAGGTACTTATAGTAGGAGCTTGGTAAATTATTAATTAAATTGAATTGAGTTCCACAGAACTGGATCTGCCAACTATGCCTCCCTAGACCCGTGGTTCTCAACCTTCCTAATGCCACAACTCTTTACTACAGTTCCTCATGTTGTAGTGACCTCCAACCATAAAATTATTTTCATTGCTACTTCATAACTGTAATTTTGCTACTGTTATGAATCTATCTGATATGCAGGATGTATTTTCATTGTTACGAACGGAATATAGCCCACAGGTTGAGAACCACTGTCTTAGACAGATACACCTTCCTTACTTTGTCAGTTTGTAAACCTTAGTGAGCCTTAGCACTGTGAATTGTTAGATGCAATTATTTCCTTATACATAAGGTTATCATGAAGCAAATAGGAGACTGAGTGTGAAAGCATAATACAAAAGTTTGTGTGAAACAATGTAGCCTATTTGGAAGATCATTCAACAGGCCATTTGCAGACATAGGTGTGAGTCTTAGCTCTAACATTTGCTTGCTACATATTTGCCCCTACACAAAAGTCATAGTTCTAAACGGAGGTCTTTCTGTATTCTAGAAGTCTAAGCCACCAGAGAACAAGATTTCATACGCCTTATCAAGCTGGAAAGGTTTCAAGTGTGTTCCAAAAACAGATTGTGGCTGTAATCTTTTGCAGGACCATACATTGTAAGCTGGAACGGATCCCAAGTCAACTCCCTTTAATTCACCCAAGAGGAAACTGAGGTTGGGGAGAGGTCAAGCAAACTGTCCATGGCCACATAGTGAATGTCTGAGTCAGGACTTGAATTCAAATCTTCCTGACTTGAAGCCCAGTTCTCTATCTACTATACCATCAAGTGGCCTCAGTCTGAGCACCTTAAGCACTAAGAATAGAAAGGCTGGTTGCCAGAACATTTTCTATTAGCTGATCTACATCTTAGAGGTGACAACCCATGAAAAGTGCAAAACTAAACGCAGCCCTAAAGGCTGGGTAAATTAATAAAAGCAAGTACAAGGAGTGGCTGGTTCTGAAAGAGGCAGAAACTCTGACTTGCCTCCAAAATAAAACAGGCTAAACTTCCAGGAAACCATTTCAGTGAGTGAAAATAGGGTCAATTTCTTTACCTTGCAATTCTGAACAGCAACAAAGCCATTCCTCATTCCTCCCTTTGCATACAGATATGGGGCATGAAGAGGCAACCTGACTTACCCAGTGCCCAGTGTGCTAGGCACAAAGCCCTTCATATAACAGATACTTTTAATAAATGTTCGTAGAAGGAATGACTTACCCAAAGTCTCACAGTCAATAAGGAGCAAAGTGAATTCTGCCTCCAAATCTTGTGCCTTCCACTACGCTCTATTGCCTAGCTATAGTTAGTCCTCTAGTCACCTAAGCTGCTCCTGATAGTCAAGAACAGGATGCTCTCTACCCCTCTGCTTTTCTGTTGTTGTTGTTGCTGCTGGTGAATTGTTGTCTGTCATGTCCAAATCTTCATGACATCGTTTTGGGGTTCTCTTGACAAAGATATTGGAGTAGTTTGCCATTTCCTTTACCAGATCATTTTACAGATAAGAAAACTGAGGCAAACAGGGTTACATGACTTGCCCAGGGTCACACAGGTAAGTAAATGCCTGAGGCTGGATTGGAACTCAGAAAGTTGAATCTTTCTAACTCTAGGCCCAAAAATCTATCCCCTGTACCACCTACCTGCCACCACTGCTTTTCATGCATGTGACTAAATGAAAGTTACTCTTTTATAGGTGTTTCTATGCAGGGGCAGAAAGTCCTGTGGATTTGTCATATTTCACAGTGAATTAAAATTCAGCTCTTTGTTTTTCAAAAATTCACTGATTTTTACAATGACCATATCTCCCTAACTAGATGAAAGCTTTTACTCAGCAGAGACATAAAGCTATTGTTTGAAAAGGATACTTCTTGGTTTCAGAACTGTCAGGGGGATTCCTCCCAAAAGGCAGTCACTCATGACCTTGAATCAGAAGGTGAAAGGATATTGTTTAGCTTAGCTAATGAAGTAGCAGCAACATCAGCTTAAAGAATAATCAAGGGAGCAGCTAGGTGGTGCAGTGAATAGAACACCAGCCCTGGAGTCAGGAGGACCTGAGTTCAAATCTGATCTCAGACACTTAATACTTATTAGTGGTGTGTCCTTGGGCAAGTCACTTAACCCAATTGCCCTGCATTCCCCTTCTCCAAAGAAAGAGAATAATCAAAAGGTAAGGCATAGTTTTGAATCATGTTTGTGGTTTTTAGTCAACATGAGTCTTAACTTCACACATGAAAGTAAAGGAAAATGAAACCCAGGCAGACACCTCATACAAGAAACCAGTTCTTTGGGACCAGGAGCACTGGTTGTCTGGGCAGAGAAGCAACCTCAGAAATTATGTCATCTAAACCTCTCATTTTACAGGTAAGGAAACTGAGGCTGTGAAAGGTTAAGTTACTTGCCCAAGGTCAGATAAAAAGTAACAAATCAGGAATTCAAAATCAAATCTTCTAACTTCATACTGAGCATCATCTCTACTATATAACTGACTTCACATATATGATAAAAATATTGAGATTTTCATAATCCACTACGCAGACAAAACATTTACCTTTCATTATGCTAAGGATTCTAAGTACCATTTATGTATCCACTGAACCTCAATCTTTCTCATTCAGCTTCACCTTGTCTATGATACAGGTCTTTGCTTCTAACAAGATCTTTAGGAACCCCACAAATGTCCTTATTCTCTATCTCTTTGTAGCTCTAAGCCTCATGCCCCTCCTTCCACAGGAAGACTTAGTTTATCAGGGTGAACAACTTGCGGCCTCAAGGCCACATGTGGGGTCCTCAACTCTGACCTTTTGACTGAATCCAAGCTTTACAGACCAAATACCCTTAAAAGGATTTGTTTCTTAAAATTTGGACTCAGTTTTTAAAAAGGCTGTACCCAAGGACCTAAAAGGCCACATGTGGCCTCTAAGCCACAGGTTCTCCACCCTGACTTTAAATTCTGACACCCATCAAAGGCAATGACAAGCACAAACCAGCTCATTTTAGGCCCTTCTCTTCAGTCAAGGTCCCCTGAAAGTTCTCTTCCCTCTGAGAATAAGCAGAATTTCTCAACTCTGTTGCTGCCTAAAAACTCCAGGAAAAATGCCAGGAACAGAACAGAGGTCTGTACACAATGTTCATCAATCTAACCAAGGCCTTTGATGCTGTCAGTCATGAGGGCTTATGGAAAATTATGTCAAAATTTGGTTGCCTGGAGAATTTCATCAATATTGTATGTCAGTTTCATGATGGCATACTTGCCTGGGCTCTGGATAATGGATGATGCTCTCATACTTCCCCAGTTACCAATGGAATGAAACAAGGCTGTGAATTTGCTCCCATGTTTTTTAGTATGATGTTTTCAGCTATGTTGTCAGACACCTTCACTGAGGACAAACATGGTATCGAGGTCAGCTACCACACTGATTATAAATTTTTTAACTTGAAAAGACTGCAAGCCAAGACTAATCTGGAGGAAGAGTTAGTGAGTGATTTTTTGTTTGCCAACGATGTTGTACTCAATGTAGCCTCTGAAGCTGAGATGCAACAAAGTGTGGATCTATTCTCTGTTGCATGTACTGATTTTTGCCTAACAATTAATGCCAAGAAAATACAGGTTTATCAGAAGCCAGAAGCACATCATCTACACATAGAACCATTGGTTACAGCAAAAGAAGAAATTTTGAGTATTGTAGATAAGTTCACTTACCTTTGCAGTATACTTTCTAAGGACATACACGTTGACTATAAGATTGATTCATGTAATACCAGAGCTAGCTCAGTGGTTGGGAGGCTCTGAAAGAAAGTATGGGAGAGAAGAGGTATTAGGCTAACTGCCAAACTGAAGGTCCACAAGTGTTTTGCTGCCCTCATTGTTGTATGCCTACAAAACATGGACAGTATACCAGCACCATGACAGGACATTGAATTTTCTCAGGAATTCTGAAAAACACCTGGTAGATAAGGTACCAGACACAGAGGTTCCTTCTTGAACTAAACTGCCAAGCATTCAAATCTACTGCAGAGAGTGTAACTTCAATGGACTGACCATTTTGTTCAAATGCCAAATGCACACTTGCTGAAAAGATTGCTTTATGGAGAATCCAAACAAGGACAGCAATCACATGGTGGTCAGAAGAAGCAATACAAGAACACTCTCAAGGTATCTCTTAAGAACTCTGGAACTGAATGCACAACATGGGAGACACCAGTACAGAAGTCCTCAGCATGGTGTGCCCTCATCAAAGAAGGTCCTATGCTCTATGAGCAAAGAAGAATTGAAACAGCTCAAAAGAAACACAAGATGCATAAATTTAGAGAATCCACCCAAAATGTTCACTTGGACTATTTGTGCCCAATCTGCAGTACAGCATTCCAAGTTCTATAGCTGGTCTCAAAAGTTACAGTCGTTAGCATTGTAATAGCATCAGACTCTAACATAGTGATGTCATTTGGGTCCTCTTTAAGAATGAAGGACAACAACCAACCAATCAGCTTGGCAGATAGTAAATAAGGGCCTATGCTAGCATGCTAGTAGTAAGAATAGAGAGAACAGAATGTTGTGAGATCAATCAAAAAACATTATTCAGTGTTTGCTGTGTATGCAGAGATGATATAGAGCAGGATTGCTGTGAGCATCTAAGGAGAGAGTGTCTGTAAACTCAGGTTTGTGAGTCCTAATGCCCAAAAGGTGATGCTATACGTGGATGTTGCCAGATGGTCAGTATCAAAGTCAGGTTATTTGTTTTGCATTCAAAGGTGGAGAAGCTCTATACAATCAATTTAAACAAGACCTGAAGCTGGTCAGATCATGAGCTTCTTACTTCAAAATTCAGATTTAAATTGAAGAAAGAAGAGAAAAATGATCGTGCTGCATAGGTATGACCTAAATAACATCCCTTATGAATAGAAAATGGAAGTGAGGGATTCAATCTGGTAGAATGCCTGAAAAATTATGAATAAAGGTTCACGATATTTGTACAGGAGGAAGCAACAAAAACATTCCAAAGAAAAAGAAGAGCAAGAAAGCAAAATGGCTGTCTGATGAGGTTTTACAAATAGCTGAGGAGAGAAGGAATGAAAAGGGAAAAAACCCAAGTGAATGCAAAATTCCAGAGAACAGCAAGGAGAATGAAGGTTTTCTTAAATGAGCAATGCAAAGAAATAGAAGAAAACGGTAGAATGAGTCAAGGTGTAAACACTTTGACCACATAATGTGAAGAGAGGACTGAAAAAGATATCGATGCGGGAAATACTAAAGTCCAAAGGAAAAGGGAAAGGCAGAAGATGAAATAGCTAGACAGTAATGTGAAAGCAACAAACTTGGGCTTAAAGAGATTTC
Source organism: Pseudocheirus occidentalis (assembly GCA_028646575.1). Taxonomy (NCBI): domain Eukaryota; kingdom Metazoa; phylum Chordata; class Mammalia; order Diprotodontia; family Pseudocheiridae; genus Pseudocheirus; species Pseudocheirus occidentalis. The sequence goes on along the minus strand of CM053601.1, from coordinate 129,439,942 downwards.
AGGAGATAGTGATGCCTAGAAAGGCCTGGTGTGCTGTGGTCCATGAGGCCATGGCCGCACATGACCGAAAGACTGAATGACAAGTGCATCTAAATGCTATTTTTTATTTGAAGTGAAGGTGTCCTTTGACTCATCCATTTAAAGATCTGCTTTTCACCCTGATCTTAAATAAGCTTCCTGCTACTGACTGTATAATTTATTGTCAAGAAAATGCACACATGGGCTCACATATGCAAAATAATGATGAAAGGCAACTAGAAGACAATAATGCATCTGCATTACTACTGTCCTGGAACCTGCTCTTGGGTGCAGCCATTAACCCAACAGCAACAATAATAGAATTAGAAAGCTTGGCCGGGGTAACAGGAATTTTCTCCAGGGTCCCCTCCAGTTCTCAATCCTTTGATCCCATGGGGTTGTAGACCACATCACTTTTTGGCCTTTTGTTTCCTCATCTATAAACAGGCGGTAGACTCCAGGGGGTCAGGAATGCTGTGAAGGAGCACTGGGAAGGAGTGCTGGATTTGGCATCAGAAATCTGTCATTTCATTTCTATCTCCAATGTTAACTAATTATGTGGTCTCAGTGTTCTTTCTTGTAAAACAGATTTTTTTTATTATTCATCTGCTTTGTAAACTTTAAAGCTCTTGATCAATGTTATTTATTACTACTACTACTACTACCACCACCACCACCACCACCACCACTACTACTGCTGCTGCTGCTGCTGCTGCTATTACTACTATTATTACTATTACTACTACTACTACTACTACTACTACTACTACTACTACTACTACTACTACTACTACTACTACCACTGTTGTTGTTCTTCCTCCTACTACTGTTGCTGTTCGTCCTCCTCAGAGTACAAAGCATAAAGCACTGGTCCTGGAGTCAGAAAGACCTGAGTTCAAATCTGACCTCAAATATTTACATGCTAGGTGACTCTGGGCAAGTCAATTAACCTGTTCACCTCAATTTCCTCCACTGCAAAGTGGGCTAATAACATCATTTCTATCCCAAGGCTGTTGTAAAAATCAAATAAGATAATATTTGTAAGGTGCTTTATAAACCTTAAAGTGGCATCTAAACACTTGCCTCAAAGGCCTGTTTTGGCTCTAAAGCTTCTGCTCCTATAATATAGCCAGAGAATGAGGGGCTCTGGAAGAGTAAGGGAAGGCAACTGTAAGTAAATCAGAATGAAGCCGATGGGACTTTTAGTGGACAGAACGCAGTATTAGAAGGATATTCAGGAGTACTTAGCACATCTCTGTACATAGAAAGGATGTAGCTGAGAACCAGGGAAGAGCAAAAAATCTACACAAAGCAGTCAAAATGTGTGCTATAAAGTCCATATCTTAAACTCATGGAGTATGCTTTACTCATAGGCAAATGAGGCCTGTCTCTCAGCACCTGGTTTCTCTTACTTAATATATAATACTAATAGACTTGTTTCTGGGTTCACAACAGTTTAGAAGGGGGTGGGAGGGCCAGGGAAAGGAGAGCCGTTAGAGGCAATGAGAAATGACAACTAAAAGCCTGACAACTAGGGAGTAGACACGATTATAAAAAGTAGGCGCCCCAACCACCTCCAGAGAAAGAACCGATATTGTTTAAATAAAGACTGATGCAGGCTATTTTTCACTTTTTTTCTGTTTTCTTTTATTCAATCCTTCTTGTACAAAATGACTAAAATGGACATGTTTTACATAATTGCACATGAATAACTTATATCTGATCGCTGACTATCTTAGGGAGAGAGGGATAGAATTTGGAATTCAAAACTTTAAATAAAAATGTAAAAATAATCGTTACTGCTAATAGGCAAAAAGGAGAGATCAATGGATCAGCTAGAAATACCAGATATCACATCAAATGTATGTAAAAGATTAATGTTTAATAAATCTATGGAAAAAATTTTTAAAACACATACATTCAAAAGGTCCAACATATTTGAGTTGTTTATGGAAACACAGTCTTGTATGCCTCAATAGTTCCCCCAAATCACTCTGTTACAGTATAGCACAATAATTGGCCCCCATGGAGATGGCCTAAGAATGTTCAGAATACTTCCAGCGCTCAAGACAGGGAAATTTGTAATTCAACACACACACACACACACACACACACACACACACACACACACAGAACAAAGATTGAGGACTTAAAAGAGACAAGCTCTACTTCTGCTAAAAAAAAAAGTTCATTCTCTGCAAAATAGAGTAAATAAGTCATTACTGTAACAGAATTCAAAAGCAACCTCAGACCTTTCAACTTAAATGGAAACAAAAATTGAAGTTAGCCAAACTGCACTTGGTTTCAAATAATCAACTTCACAGACACAAGATGATCAATGTGCTTGAACAATAGTTCCTATGACAAAGATCTGAGGTTTTTAGTGGACCAGAAGCTAGTCGACAGTATACATGGTGGTCAAAAATGTTAATGTGATATTGAGCTGCATGAAGGGAGGTATAGAGTCTAGTAATAGGGAGAAGAGGGCAGGTAGGTGGAGCAGTGGCTAGAGTGTCAGGCCTAAAGTCAGGAAGATGAGTTCAAATCTGGTCTCAGATATTTCCTAGCTGTATGTCCCTGGGCAAGTCCCTGTTTACGTCTGTTTTCTCACCTATGAAAAGAGCTGGAGACGGAAACAATAAACTACTCCAGGATCTTGGTCAAGAAAACCCCAAACAGGGTCATGAAGAGTCAGAAAAAACTGAAAAAACAACTGAACAACAGTACCTCTAAACTCTACCCTTATCAAATCATATCTAGAAGATGATGATTTGGGGAGAACATTTTAGAGATGCCATTGAAAGGCAGCAGAGGATGATGATCAGGAAGGGGATTTCTAGCCTGGAAAAGAGAAGATTTAGGGAAGACATGAGGGGTATCTTCAAGTAGCTGAAGGATCATTGTGTGTAAAAGCGATGAGAGTTGTTCAACTGGACACTGCACAGGAGAACTAGGAGCAGGGGGAGGAAGCTGGAATGAGTCACATCAAGGCTTCATGCCAGGAAAAACTTCCTACTAATTAGAGCGGCCCAAAGTAGAATGGGCTGCTGCAAGAGCAAAGGAACAGAGACTTGGACTGATTTAAATCTCAAAGGTCATCTAGTCTGACCCTTCCATTTGACAGATGAAGAAACTGAGGGCTATCTACGAGATGGGTCTTATATACGCTCCCATGAGCTTAGATACAGAGAGTAGCCCCTACAAAGAGTAGTAGAAATGGGGTTTAAACTCAGGTCCTCTGATTCTCTGTTTATTGTATGTATTACATGGCAGGCTTCTTACAGCTGGTAGTTTTCAATTTAGGCAGGCAAGCGGTGCAGCAGATAGAACACTGGGCCTAGAACCAGGGAAATCTGAATTCAAATCCTACTTCAGATGCTTTCTAACTGTGTGACCCTGGCAAAGTCAATTAACCCTGTTTGCCTCAGTTTCCTCATCTGTAAAATGAGCTGGAGAAGGGAATGACAAACCAGCACTGGATCCTTTCCAGGAAAGCTTCAAATGGGGTCACCAAGAGACAGTAATGACTGAACAAAGTTTTCAGTTAGAGGCTCAATGACCATATTTCGGCAAGGTGATTAAAAGTGATTCTTGTTCAGGGTTAAGTGGGACTAAATGGTTTCTGAGCTCCCTTTCAGCTCTGTGAGTATGTAATTCTGTGAAGAGAATGATTTTTGCACTTATACAATAGGGCAGCATTGGACCTGGAGTCTAGCAGGGTTTGGTGCAAAGCCCAGACCTGCTTCTGACAAGCTGTGTGTCTAGAGGTCACTAGACCTCTCTGGGTCCTAGTCTCCTCATCTATAAAATGAAGAGACCTGAAAATGATGGTGATGGGGGTGATAATGATGAAAATTATGATGGTAGATTGCCTTTTTTAAGGTTTACAAAGCTCTTTACATATGTTATTTCACTGGATCCTCATAACAACTCTGAGAGGTAGATATTAATATTACTATTCCCATTTAACAGAAGAGAAAACCGAGGCTGAAAAAAGTTCAGACATTTGCCTAAGGTCACATAGCTAGTAAATGTCTGGGTCAGGATTTGAACTCAGATTTTCCTAACTCCTTCAGTACATCCACTGGGCTACTCAGCTGTTTTAGTTTCCCTTTTGACTCTGGATTTTATTACTTTGGGGAAAACGCTTCTTCTCTTTGGGTCTCAGTTTCCTGATATGTAAAATGAAGAGTCTAGAGCTGAAAGAGTTGTTTGTTTCCCAACTTAACTTTCCAGACTCAAAGAATGAGTCTCTGAATCTATTTAAGGTAACTCTGTCAAGCTGAATGATTCACATATTTAGGTCTAAGAAAGAAGTTCTCAAATTTTTTTTAATCTATGTTGCCCTCAAAAAATTACTGAGGACCCAAAAGAATTTTTATTTATATGGGCCATATCTACAGATATTTACCATATTAGAAATTAAAGCTGATATATTTTTAAATGTATTAATTCATTTTAAAATAACAAAGCCATTATATGTTAACATAGATGGCATTTTTTTAGGAAAAATAACCATATTTTCCAAAACAAACAAAATTTAGTGAGAAGAAGGATATTGTTTTGCATATTGTTGCAAATCTCTTTAGTGTCTGACTTAATAGAAAACAGCTGGATTCTTGTATCTGCTTCTGCCTTCAGTTTGCTGAATTTGTTGATATGTTGTTGTGGTGGAAGTGCATGAATAAAATCCAGCCTCACACAAATATATAGCTGGAAAAAAGGAGGACTATTTTAATAGGCAAAGAACATCATTGCAGCAGTGTAAAAATAATTTTGACCTCTCAGACCCCCTGAAAGGCTCTTGGGATCCCATTGAGAATGGTTGTCTAAAGCTGTCAGTGACAACTTGGATTAAAAAAAGAACCACAAAAGGGAGAAAGAAAGTTTTCTTTCCTGTAAGATGTCCACTTTGATGAGATGCATTTAATGACTCTAAAACATGACTTTAAGTTAATTAAACCCTTACCTTGGAATTTTGCAAAATACTCTTTTGGGGATGGGAGTCATAAGGGAGTTGACTTCATTATGACATGAGTGAATTGTTCAATATATTTACATCTTGATCCAAAGAGACCCTGGCACTCATACAAGGCTTTTAAATAAAGCATAAGGTTTTTTCACACTTTTCCAAAAATCCCCATATTTTGCCATTTAAAATTGTAAATGGAAATTGAGATATTTCCAATATCGTCTCACTGCAATAGCTAGCAGAGGACAAACAGACATCTAAATCTGTCACTAAGAACTCCAGGCTGATCAACCCTTGGCAGAAATGTCTATTTGGCACACTATTTCTAGTGTGATTTTTTTGTTTGTTTTTTTCTGTTATATAAAAAAATGTTTTGTGAACTCACAAAATGGACTCAGTTGCACTGACTTTTCAAATGAAGTCCCTAACTCTCAGGGCTTCACAGTTTCCTCATCTCTAAAATTAGGAGGTTGGACAAGACTATCTCTACTGTGCCTTCCAGCTCCAGTATATTATATTGTGATTTAAGGTTTCTTCCAGATAAAACATTCTATTTTCTATGGTGTATGATCCCTTTCAGCTAGAATACATTACAGTCTGTTTTCAGGTCCTTCCAGCACTGACATTGCAAGTACTATATTCTAAGCACTCTTCCAGGTCTGGTATTCTATGTTCAAAGCTTTTCCATTTCTTAAATGTTAATATTCTATGGAAGTTTTTAAGTTATCCCTTCTACTGCCTAATTTCAGCTAATGAGAAAAATCTAGATGGTAAAAAGAAGTCTCAGATGAAATTCATGATGCAAAACATACTCCAAATATGTCCCTAGTTAGAGAACTTACAACAGTCAGCCCACTTTAAACTAAACACATTTAAGTCAAACCAAACGTTATAAAACATGACTGAGTAGCGTTCTTACATCACTCGAAGTGCAAAGATTAATAGACATGCTGAATTAATTTGTTTCTCACTTAGTTCACTAAAACAAATACATCTTTTCACCAAACAAGTCCAATGCTTTGGCAAGTCCAAAATATCTGAAGCCCAGGGCTCTTCTCACTGATATTCCTCAATTCAAAAGCTTATGGTCAGAAGGGAATGTTGGCCTGTGAATAATGAATGACCTCTTCAGTTGCTTGCTCAAATATAGCCCCAGGAAGAAACAGACTTCAAAAAGCAAAACTGGGAATGATGAGGGTGAAAAAAATTAAGAAAAGCAAATAATGAGGAAAAGAGCCAAGAATGAGATAGAAGCCTTATTTCTTGAGGTAACATGGGCTTCTTTAAATGGTGTTTTGGGGGTAGAAAACAAACATGAATTAGTCTTGTCTTCATTATTTTGGTATGCTTCAGCACAGAAGAACTGGGAATTAGGAGTTTTGAATTCTAATTTTGGTGCATTATGTCTACCTAGTCACAGTACCAGACCTGGTTAGAAAACAAAGCCTACTCCCATCCATCCTCTCCAGAGCCACCAAAGGGATTTTCCCAAAGAGTACTTCTGACCATGTCACCCCCTTACACAATAAGCCCTAGTGGTTTTCTGTGCCTCTAGGATCAAACATAAACGCTTTCTTTCACATTTAGACTCTCCACAAACTAGGTCCTTCCTGTCTTTCTAGCCTTCTTAGACTTTACTCCACCTCATTGACCATCTCCAATTTATCCAGTTCATTGCATGTGTCTTGTTTGTACTTTTTTCCCCCTCAATTAAACTGAGATCCTTGAGAAAAGGGTCTGTCTTTTGCCTTTCTTTGTATCTCCAGCACTTAGAATAATGCATGTCACATGGTAGGCACTTAATAAATATTTATCAATTGACTTATCAACTATAATATGTGGTCCAACATTACTGGTCTGGCGGGTATGTTCATCCCCACTACATACTCTATCTCCCATCTCAAAGTCTTTGTGTTGGTTCTCTCATGCCTGGAATGATCTTCTTCCTCATCTTCACCTTATAGAAGCCTTCTTCTTCTTCCTTCAAGATGCAGCTCAAGCAACACCTTCCGTAAGAGGCCTTTTCAAAGTCCCCCAGATACTATTACACACTCCCACTCTACCCCACCCCTACTAAGCTTGCCTTGTATCTACTTCGTATTTGTGCCATATATCATTATATATGTCTATGTTGTTTTTCTTCCTCCCCATCCCCATCAGAATGTAACTTCCTCAATGCAGATGTTGATGTCACTTTTTCATTATATCTTTGACTCAGCATAGTTCCTGGCTAGTATATTCTTAACAAATGCCTGTGGATTGATTGATGTGATAGAATGAGAGAAGAGAAAAGAATTCTAGAAATCATCTGTATCAGCAAGCACTCTAGCATAGCCAGGATGGCTGCTAGCACAGGTTCTTAGATCTGCTTTTCTAAAGGAAAGCAACTTTAAAGGGGCCAACAATCTTACTTTAATTACATATATGTTACATATATATTTATGTTATATATAATTACATATATATATATATATATATATATACACAAATATAAAATTCACTTAGTTAAGGGGGAAAAGTCAGTTCCCTGAACTTCAAGGAAAATACAAACAGAAAGTATTAGCACAAAAAATACAGACATAGAAAATAACTCAAATCAACAGACAAGGCTTCTAGCTGTCTGACCAAAGCTATAACATTCATAGTTACCAGAGAGAGAAGTACCAACCTCCTCTAACCAAACTTGTTGGGCTCCAAGTGAGCCTATTTATGGGCTGAGAAGATCTTCAATCGCCATTAACATTATATCATTCACCTCCACATATTATAATTGAGGACAGTAAGACTGACCAAGGTGAATTCAAGCCCGAGGTCACAGGGCATGGGCCAGCAGTTATAGTCCAAGAGCAAGGATTCACCTAACTTCTCCTCCTTTGCCTCTTCCCATATTACACACTTCTACTGGCTAATTAATTGCTAATTTGGTGGGTCTCTGGCTCTCTAGAGTCTTATAAATCATAGGATCATAATATTTAAAGATAAGAGGAACCTTAGAGAAAACATAGGCCAAATTCTTTATTTCATAAATGACAAAAGTTGAGGTCCAAGGAGAGGATATGAATGACTTGTTCAGACTCATGAAACTAATTAGTAACAGAACTAGAATATAAGTCTGGGTCTTCTAAATTCACCCCTAGGACTCTTTATAAATATATGTGGGCAGCCTGGTGGCAAAGTGGATAGAGTGCTGGACCTACATACAGCCAAGGAAGACTCATCCATTACTAATTAGTTTAAAAGAGCTCTCTGTCCAGTGACTTAGCCCCAGAGGGCAGAACTAGGAAGAGCAGGTAAAAGTTGCAGTGGTGAGTACTCATTCAGTATAGAAACACAATTACATCATCCTTCCTCACTTGAGGTCTTAAAGCAAACACTGGATGACCATTTGTTTGGTCTATTGGTAAAGACCATTCTTTTTGGGTATGGGTTGAATAAGATAAGGTCCTTCCAATACTGAATCCCTTTCCGGCGTCTAATTCTGTAACTCATGGGGACCCCTCCTATTTCCTCTGACCCTGCTGTTCCTGGACAAAGGTTGAAATTAGACCAAGTTTGCCTTAGATACTCTGAGATAATCCTTTTGCTATCCCATATGGCGATTCTTCAGTTTTCTTTGAATACCTCAATGCTCTCCTATGATTTTAATCCTTCAAACTCTCTAAGTCTCATTTCCCACATTTATAAAATAAAGAGGTTGAATCACCGAAGACCTTATCCAGCTTTAACATTCTACGACTGGTGGAAATACTGATTCTCTACCCCTGGTGTCCTGACCTATGGGCCAGAGCTTCCTCCATCATTGCCTCAGACTCTATTAAGCCAGTTGAGTGAGTTAGTCAGCTAATGTTACCTCCCCAGACCATGTAATTCCTTATCCCAGTAAAAATGTACAAGTCCCAGGGTGTCCCTTAAGGAGGGTTTCTTTTGCTGGGGAATTTCATACTCCACATCAAGGGGAAATACTTGGAGTAGAAGGCCTTCTGGTAGTTTCATAAACTATATCTCAAAAGCTTCCCTCTGCACCTAGAAAAAGCCTTGTTTCTGACATTCCAGTCAGCTCCAAGGTGAGATGATAATGCTAATTGTTCACATTTACAGAGTTTTTTTTATTTTTCAAAAGACTTTAAATATGTTATTTCCCTTGATCCGCATAAGAACCTGGCAAGGATTATTATCCCCATTTTGTAGAGAGCATTTCATTTTGAATCTGGCCCTGGATCCATGAATCTAGGATGTCTTTCACTAAGTCACACTTCTTAGCATGCGGTGACAATGAGGCTAACAGTAATGGTCCATTACATTGGCAAAGTACTTTGCAATTTACAAGATCAGCATTACTGTCTTCATTTTACAGATGAGAAGCCTGAGACTCAGAAAGGCTAAGGTTAAGACCCTTGCCTAATGAGCCCCTTATCAAATAAGGTAACACATGTCAAGTGCTTTGCAAATCTTAGGACACTATTATTATTGTTGTGCAAGGTCAAACAGCTGGTAAGAGATGCTCTTATGACACCTTCCACAAATTCTTTCTGAACACTTTGAGATCTGCCCTTGTATTATAATTGTAATGTGGATTCAGAGTAACTGTATTTAGAAGCACACAAATATGATGGGATTTTATGAAAAACATGATTGTTAGTGTAAAATCATATTCCACATTTCGGTCAGAAGACAGCATTCCCATTTGTACTGATGTAGTATTTATCTCATGATGTCTTTACTGCTCCTAGAACAAATGACCTGGGGAAAATTTGTGTTGATCCATCACTGCCTTCAATAATTGACTTGTCTGATTGATTTTAATTTCTTTTCTAATGACTTAGCATTGTTCTGTAGAACCTGCAAAGTCAATAACCTCATTTTCTCCTCTTGCTGGCACCTCTAGCCTCTATGGGAATCTGCTTTTTGATATAAAAGTGGGACTGATTTTTTGAACCTAATCAGAATATGACACTATGAGAACAACAACTCATTTTAACTTTATTGCAATGATTGCCTCCTCCTCTGTGGGAGGCCTTACTCAGTGCCCCCCCTACTCTGCCACCTCCCCAGATGCTAGAGCCTTCCTTGATTATTTTGTGTGTTCTGTATGTATCTTGTCTGTACCCAATTATTTAATTATTTATCTATCTTCCCCACTAGAATGTAAGCTCCTTGAGGTCAGGAATTGTTTTTGCATTAATTTGTCTCCTCAGCTCTTAGCACAATGCCTGGCAATTAATGAGCACTTAAATATTTCTTAATTGATTGATCATAATCAATCTCTTCTTGGTAACATTGCTCCGGATTTATTTCATTTACATATTTTTCCCATCTGACTCTCCAAAAGCACTTGTATGGTATCTTTGTGAGACATACTGTCTCCTAGTCAGAAGTGATTCATCCATCCATCCATCCATCCATCATTCCTTCCTTCCTTCCTTCTAACTCTCAGAGAACACAGTAGTAAGGAAAGAGCACTAGATTTTGACCAGAACACCTGGCTTTTAATTTCAGTCCTGTTACATGTGTGATTCTTCTGGGACTCAGTTCCTTCACCTGTAAAAGGAGGGCATTAAAACAGCACTTGCTAAGAACTGTGACCTATATTTTTGTTTTGTGAATCATATTTGTTTTGTTTTGGGGGTATCTAACAAAAACCAGGACACATGGTCTGACAAAGGATGTCACTTTTACAAAGCTTCATTAAAAGTGCAATTTATTTTCCTGAAAAACAATTAGCTGATGGCTTGTTTATTTGATTTCCTCCAAAATACTCTTTCCCGGTTCTATTTGTTTATTCAGTGGCTGCTTTGCTTTAGATTTTATTGATGCCTAGTTTGATTTTCAGAATTTTTTATTTTTGATATTTAATTGGCATTGTAACATTTTGTTTGCAATTTATTTTTATTTTTTTAGTCTCTAATTAATTGTAGCTTTTATTCAGTGGGTCTTTATTGCATATAATTTTGTGGCACTATGATTAATAATGTGCTTAATTAATGCTGAAAACTAAAAACAAATAAATGAAGTTTTTAAAAAAGAAAAAATAACCTAAAAATAATATGCTTAATTTTTTTCAAAAACTAAAATAAGGAAATTATAGTAGGTAATCTCAAAGGTCACTGATATTTAGGAACTTTATTGCAATGTCCTTTATACCATAGTCATGCCTGCTCAAACCTTGGTCTCCTTAATCAGTAGCAGTTAGGATGCTGAACATGAAGTCAGGAAACCAAGGTTTCAACCCCTACTTCAGATACTAGATGTGACCCTGTGCAAACCACTGAACCTGTGAAAGCCTTGGTTTCCTCATCTGTAAAATGGAGACATTAACAGCACTTAATTCTCAGGGTTGCTATAAAGGTTATATGATATATAACATACATAAAGAAAATTGTAAACCTTAAAGTGTTATATAAGGGTGAGTTATTTCGAATATAAGACTGTAAGCTCTTGGACGGCATGCATTATAACTTAGGCTTCTCTAATCTCTTTCCCTTAGGAGGGTATTTGACTTTACCAGAAAAGATACCAGAGTAGAATGCTGAAGTTGGGTTATGATACCTTAGATGTTGGAGGACTCTTGGAGATATCTAGTACAACTCTCTCATTTTAAAGATGAGGAGACAGATCAAGAGAAGAGTGCGATTTGCCCAAGATCACAGAAATAGCAAGGCAGAATTTGAACCTAGGTTTTTAGCTTTTTCCACTAACATATGCCATCCCCCTTCCTTTTACAATGCTAGATACTGAGACCCTGGCATGGGGTAATGACTCTATTACTATCTTTTCTCTTGTCTGGATCAGTGATCCTCATTGGTGTAGGTAAGGAACAAAGTGGGGAAGTTCCCTAGAGAACATAATATATACAGATCAGCATCTACTCTGGTTCATAATGTTTTAAGGGGTGCTTATGAATAAATGGCAGGTCCAGGGTATACTGGTGCTGGTTGTGCAATATACTGTGAATTGAAGCTCTGTGACTTATAGAGGACTTCAGATCATGAGACTGTGTAGTACACTGGATAGAACACTGGCTTGACCTCAGTAGAGATATGGATGGGAATTCTGCTTCTAATACTTTATTAGATGTGAAAGCTTTGGCAAGCCATTTGGTTTCTCTGAGCTTCATTTTCTTTATTATATACAATGGGGATGATAATAATACTTATAATACTTTGATCTTCCCCCACTAGAATGTAATCCCCCTGAGGGAAGAGATTTTCTTTTTTGCTTGTATTATATGTACAGTGCCTGGTACACATAGTAAGTGCTTAGTAAAGGTTTATTAACTTGGCTTCACTTCTGGGCATCATTGTGTATCTAGGATTGTAGTCAGAAAAATCTGAGTTCAAATGTCATCTTTGACACATACTAGTTAGTTATTGACCTTGGCAAGCAGCTTAAACCTCTCAGTGCCCCCAAATGATTATATTAAGATTATATATTACATACAAGATTATATATTATATATAAGATTATATATTATAAAGAAGGAACCAGTCTGTACTTTTAGAAATGGAGGTTCCTCATTGGGAGTTCTGTATACAAGAGGCATCAAACACACGGCTCTCAAAACTAGCTTAAGATGGAATTGGGAAACATTTAACAAAATACATTACAATAAAACATAACTAATATTACATTTTCAAAATGAAATCAATATGTGGCTGTTAAATATCCTTTTGCATGGATTGATGGTCCACATTTCTTAAGAGTTTGACATTACTGGTCTACATTAAAGAAATCAAAGGGAAAAAGGAAGGGAAGGGAAGGAAAAGAAGGTGAGAGAATTGGAGAAGAGAAGAAGAGGGGAGAAGAGGGTGATATTGAAAGAATTCGCTATCAATCAGTTAAACCTGTTCTGAAATGGAATAGATTACCTCAAAAGATAGTGTTTCCCATTACTGGAGATCTTTAAGAAGAAGCTGGATGAGTAGGTCTCCAGGTTGTTATAGATGAGATTCACATATTTGGTAAGTATTTGGATTAAATCATTTTTGAAGGCCCTTTCCAACTTAGATTCTATTGGTCCATGACCATGAGGATCAAAAGGAAATCCTTCTCTTAGATAAAAATGATAATGATACTGACCTATATCTAGCCCTTGACAACTTACAAAAGTACTTTTGTGTATGATTTCCTCTGATCCTTACAGCAATCGTGTAAAATATATTGATTTTATACCTATTTTGTAGATAGATAAACTGAGTCATGGAGATTAAGTGGTTCCCCAAAGACCACAGTTAATTTAGTAGTATAAATCCAATGTAGATCCAGAACCCCTGGATCCAAGAATCATACCCTTTCTCCCACACTAAGCTGCCTCCAATCCTGGGTATAAGAATAAGTTCCATGTTGTACAGTTACCCATGTTTCTGTGGCTCTTAAGAACACTGCTAGAAAAGAATTAGGTGTTTCTCTTCATAATTATGCCAGTCATTGTAGATGGGAGGACAGTGGGAAGACAGTGAAGAAAAACTCACCAGCTAATTTAGGATTTACGGTAATATTAAATGAGCTTAGTACTTTTGCCAAAAACCACTAGTCTCAGTTTTCCTCCCCTGATCTATTATGAGTCATTTTTTTTGGATTCCCAGCCCTTTCTCCACAACTAGGGACTCTGGGGAAAAGATTGTTTTGGCTGGAATGAGAAATATACAAGTGGTACCACCTGCTGCTCAATCTTTGGTTTCTGTTTGGTCTACAATAGCTCTTGGCATGAGTCTGTTAACAGGTCATTCAGCTGTCTCTTCAAGAAGTTCTATTGTTCCTTTATCTATAATGCCTATTTCAAGATAATTATAATATTTTCATGAAGAAACAGGATAGAGGTCACATAGCCAATGCTTTTGTGGACACCCATATTTAACTTATCATAAAATGGCCCTGAAAAGAAATTAGTTTAGTTCTTCCCCTAAATAGTTTTGCATAAAACAACTCATCAAAATTTCAAAGATGAAAAAAAGACTGTTTGATGACGGAATGACATGATTTGAAAGATGAAGGAACAGGACACCAAGAATGACTTCATCAGGCTAGAATGAATGTGATAAGGTGAAATTCCATAGGGATAAATGTAAATTCTTACACTTTGGTTCAAAAAGTCAAACGCAGAAGTACAGTCAGGAGGGGTTTCACTATGTATCAGTTTAGCTTTTTTAAAAAGAGCTATGAACTTCAATGGATTATAAACTCAAGATAAATCATAGTATAATGTTGAAGGTCATGTGTATGTTTTAAGTTAACTTGACTTTAAGTTGATTTGAGATAAGCACTGTCCAGATCTAGAGAAGCTGTAGTCCTGCTAGCTTGTGTGCTTGCATTAGAAAGAGAGACAGAAAGAAAGAAAAAGAGAGAGAGACAGAGAGAGACAGAGAGAGAGACAGAGAGACAGAGAGAGAGAGAGAGAGAGAGAGAGAGAGAGAGAGAGAGAGAGAGAGAGAGAGAGAGAGAGAGAGAGAGTTGCAATATTGTGTTCAGTTCTGGTTGTCATGTTTTAGGAATTACAAAGCCAGAGATCATTCAGAAAAGATGCCCAGAATCCTGAGAGGACTATACATTTGGGGAAGAGTGAACAGCCTTATTCTATTTGGCCCTAGGGGAAAGGCTAGGAGCAACTTGTAAAAGTTACAGAAAGGTGGGTTAGAGCTCAATGTAAGAAAAATCTTCCTAACAATGAGAGTATCTAGAAGCAGGACATGCTGCTTCAGTGGAGAATTTTTCAGAGAGGGGGGAGGAGGAGGAGACTATCAATAGTTGTCCTGATTATTCTACAGCTGAGGTGAGGAAATTGTGGCCCTCTGGGTCCTCAAGTGCAGCCCTTTGACTGAATCCAGACTTCACAGAACAAATCCTTTTTTGTGGCCTTGAGGTCGCAGGTTCCCCACCCCTGTTCTAGAGAGGATAACAATTTCCATTGAGATATAGTTTGGACTGTGTCAGTGATTCTTAATCTGACTTCAGGATTTCCATGAACTTGGATGGCAAAAAAAAAAAAAGCTACATCTCCACTTTTGCTCATCTTTGATTTACTTTGTAATCTTCTGCATTGTATTTTGTACATTTAAAAATTATTATGCTGAGAATGGATCCATTGGCTTCAATACCTTACCTCCAATTAGCCAGTACACACCTTTTTTGAATATAGTTATTTGCAGGTTATCTCCCCCATTAGAATGTGATCTCCAAGATGGCAAGGATTGTTTTCCCCTTTCTTCATATTCCCAGAATTTAGCAGGGTACCTGACACATAGTGAGCTCTTTAAAGATGTTTGTCAACTGACTGATCAGCAAAGAAGTCAGTGGCATGAAAAAGGTGAACGGTTTCTGGATTAGAAAGTCTCAGATGTCCCTTGCTATTCGGAGTTTATTCCACATATCCCCTGCTTAAATCATGAACTCCCTCATTATATTGTTATTAGTCATTACATTGTTTTTTCTTTTTTTTGCTTTTTGGAGGGCAGTTGGGGGTTAAGTGACTTGCCCAAGGTCACATGGCTAGTTTTTGTGTTAAGTGTCTGAGGCCGGATTTGAACTCAGGTCCTCCTGACTCTAGGGCCAGTGCTCTATTCACTGTGCCACCTAGCCGCCCCCTAGTCATTACATTGTTAATGAAGAATAGCTATGCGGGGTACTCCTGCTCTTCTGCCTCTGTCCAGGCTGTCCTCTGTACCTGGAATGTGCTCCTTCCTCACCTCTGCCCCCTCAAATCCCTATCTCCCTTCAAGATTTGGCTCATGTGCCACGTCCTATAAATGACTTTATGGGAGTGGTTAGGTGGGGCAGTGAATAGAGCACTGACCTTGGAGTCAGGAGGACCTGAGTTCAAATCTGGCCTCAGACACTTAACCTTACTAGCTGTGTGACCCTGAGCAAGTCACTTAACTCCAATTGCCCTGCCTTCTCCCCTCCAAAAAGCAAAAATAAAATAAATAGCTTTTCCCAATCTCATTTGTTGCTCATGCTTTCTCTGTCCTCCTCAAATTTTATCTCTTACTACATATTATATCTTCCTCATAGAATGTAAGTTACTTGAGAGCAGGGACTCTGTTTTGTAATGCCTTATACACAGTAGGCATTTTATAAATGAACACTGGATCAAGAGTATGGGACTTTATCTTAGGTAACTTGGACTCAGATTCTGGCCTTGCCATTTACTAGCCATGTGACCTTGGGCAAGTACAATAGTCCATAAATGATAAATAGTCAATAAACATTTATTAAGCACCTACTCTGGTTAGGCATTGTACTAAGAGATGGAGACACAGATTGGGAAAAGAAAGACAATCACTGCCCTCAAAGAGCTTATAATCTAATGAGGGAAGACAAAACACAAAAGAAATAGTGGAAAAGTCAGAGAAGACCCAGAGTAGTACAGCCAGGTGAGAAATAAAATATGACAGATATAACTCTATTGATAATATGTAACTATAATAGCTAGCAATTATATGGACCTTCAAGATTTGCAACATGCTTTAGCTATGTTAATTCATTTACTCCTCACAACAACCCTGTGAGGTAGGTGCTGGAATTATCCCCATTTTATTCATGATAAACCGAGAGGTCATGACTTTCCCCAGAGTGTTTGAGGGAAGATTCCAACTCAGGTCTTCCTCACTCCAACTCAGGCATTCTACCTACTGGGCTACCTTAGCTGCACCTACCAACTCTTCAGCATTCGGTTTTCCTTATCTGTAAAATGGGGATGATAATACCTACTCTGTCTACTCACAGGATTGAAGTGTATTACTCCAAATGAGATGATGTACATGAAAGTACTTTATAACTGCAAAGCCTTATACAAATATAGCCATTTATCAGCTTTGTTTTAGACTTGAAGGCTTCCTTCCTCCTAAGCAAGTTAAAATTGGGGACAGTTACCAGCTGCAAACCAGCTGGGCACAGAATATATGGGAGGGAGCATGATACTAATCCAGTCAATTCACCACCACAAGGGTCCCTTCCCATTCACAGCCTTCACATTAAGAGTCACAGCCAATGAGTTCTTTGGCCCCAGCTGCAATGCTTCTGAGTCAGGCCCATTTACATTATGTTGCTGTTGATCCTGTTGGAGATGACAAACATGTATATCTCTGTGGCTACGCCTGCCTGTCAGAGAATTCCAGCCTTCTGGGCCAGCTGGATGTTAAGGAAGGTTTTTTTGGCCACTGGCTCTCTCTGGGAATCCAAGTGCACTGAGGTAGGTCCCTTCTGTCCAAATTCTGCCCCCTTGTTTATGGGTAAATAATTCTTTTCTCTCCTCTTGATAATTTCACCTTATCCCATTTGGTGACCCCTGATCTTTTCTTCATCCCTGTATCTGAGCCAAGTTCTGTATAATTTAGGTTCTTTGATCTAGTCCTTTATTATTCTTAACAAGCTGAAGGTTATTGTTAGCCTGTTGCCAGAAGCCAAGCCGCCTCTTTCCCCTACAAGCTAGGTTACGGTCCTACTCACACATTTGTCTTCCTGGCTCCTCTCTCCTTTTCCAGCCTCTCCCTTTTCCCTTCGCAGTGGGAAGCAGTGGTCAACAAAGCTTCTTAGAAGATCAGTCATATCCTCCAAAGTTTCCCCTTTAGAAGCGATGCTTAGCCATTTGACCTCAGGGACTCACTCCTTCCTTCTCACTTCATTCCAAATAAATAAACCACAGTCCTCTAGTGTCAGTAGAAACCTTAGCAGACATTCTTGGCCTTTTCTTCTGATCACATCAAGTTGGATTTTTAAGGGAAGAAATTACTAGATAAACTTGGGACTTTAGAAAATTTTAGTCTCAATGGAATACAAGGATTTCTATGTAACTTCTTTAGTGCTACTCTAAACTTTAGTAAAGGACTGAAAAAAAAGTGGCATTTATGTATATGTGTCACATTAGGTAGTGATTTTATTCTTTTTGAGATTTGTCCCTTTTTAAATACTCTTGTAAGTTGTAATGATTTCTAGAGTAGGTTCAGCACCAAAATAAAAAAAATGCACTCTATATATATTTTGGACGCTTGATCATCCTTTGCCCTAAGAATACTAAATTATTAGTTCCTTACAGTCAGAAACCACAGATAAATTTTTTTCATCCCCTCCAAGTCATAAAATATGTGCACAATAAAATGTTGAACGAATGAAAGAATGAATAAGATGGAATCAATTTTCTGGTAGGGGGACGAGTATAGGATACTGTTAAAGACAAATGCAGGTAACATAGATCCATGTTCAAATGCTACTAGTCAAGAACTGGACAAGACATTATTGCTAGAACCACAGTAGACATTATCTTCAAAATGGCCACTTTGGGATTTATTGAAGAATTTAATGTCAACCAGTATCCTGGGACTCTTTTGCAGAGGAACAAAAAAAAAAAAAAATCAATGGCCGTCTATAGAAATAAGTGTATTATGCCTTTGATGGCTCATGGGGTCCAAACATTACCTATCATCTCTGCATCATCTAAAACTGACATTTAATAAATCTGTGGAATATTGAAATCTCATTTCTTGCTAACACTAACATTGTTCAGATGCTTAAATTTAACAAATGCAATGTAATGGTAATCAATTTGTTGGATACTGAGGGCTAAGTATGGAAGGTGTGAGCTCTGTCTGGAAGGTGTGAATTCCCCTGTTGATGTGGAAGAATGCCATTGGCTGAGACACTCCCCTGTTCACTTGGGAGAAGGCCAGTGTTTATAAGGAATAATTTTTACAGAGGCAGATTTTGGATTTGGTTCCTCAGTGAAGCTGACTGAAGATATGAATAGAATGGGACTTTGTTTGTTGGTGGCCTGGCTGATCCTTGAGTTCCAGGCAAGAGAAGTCCTGAAGGGTTTGAGGTGTGCTGAATCCGGTGAACTTCAGTGTGTGCCGGG
>CM053601.1:129397222-129420609 GCA_028646575.1 Pseudocheirus occidentalis | reverse complement strand
AACATTGTACTGAATAAAGATTTGTAATGGAATAAACAGAGTGTTCACTAATACTGTGTAATCTGAATCTTAAAAGCTGTTCACAGTAGCATTCTCTCAGGAATCTACTGCTGATTGGCTTTACATGCAATCAACGGCCTGATGAAACTACTATCACTTTTGCTGAGAAACATGCATTATCTCCCAATACCATGACTCTATAGATTTTATAAATGGCATGTTATGGGTTCACCATCTACATGGAGTTTACAGTGAAGTCCTCCAATGTCATCTCTTTGACTGAACACAGCTGACATTCAGAATGGCCCAAGATAAGATTAGTCAAGATTAGTCAAGGAGAGTACACTAACATGACATCTCACAGCAGTGCTGTTTGACCTGCAGAGATTTCTTGTCAACAGGGCCCTGCCAACACAGGAAAGGAACAGGTCACAAAATCTGAAGATCAGTGCAGATATATCAACCCTTCCTGAGTCTATAAAGGTTCATACACTTGTGTGTTATCTACTTGAAGATGCAAGGATATAAAAGGCTTCTTCAAGATGAGGGGAGCTATCCTGAGATAATGCCAGAGGAGCTCATATTTTTAGATTTGGAAGTAACCTCAGAGATCATCTAGTCCAGGAGATTTAAACTACATTTATTTGTTATGGGCCCCTACAGCAGTCTGACAAAGCCTATGGACCCCTTCTCAGAATAATGTTTGCAAATACATAAAAAAAAATACTGAGAATCACAAAGGAAATCAATTATATTGAAACAGTAATAAAATAGATTTTTTTTAATTCGTGTAAAACATGATAGGCCCCCGGACTCCCGGGTTAAGAGCTTCCCCATCTAGTCTTAATACCCACCTAAAGCAAATTATTATAGTAGAGAGTGCACTGATGGTGAGGTCAAAATTCCTGGATTATAGCACTGTTCCAAATACTTAAACACTGCATCACAACAGACAAATATTTAGCTTCTTTAAGCCTTCATTTCCTCACCTGTAAAATGGGGATGATTAAACTGCTCCTTAGTTGTGTGCCCTTAAATAGATAACTTCTGATTCTCTGGGTCTCATTTTTCCCATCCATAAGGCAATATAATCTCTAAGAGACTTTCTTCCAATTCTAAGTGTCAGATCCTGTGATCCTACTTGCTCTGCCTAATTTGCAAAGTTGCTACAACAAAATATTTTATAACCTTTAATGCACTATGTAAAAGTGAATTTTTTTTAACCCAAAACAAAGAAGAAAGCTCAGGAGCTCTCAAAGCAGTTCACATCATCTGACCTTGATTAAAACTGAGGGAGTTATACTAGATGACTTCTTAGGGAGCTCCTACTTCTAATATCTTACAAATGCATGAGAAATTGGATTCACCTGGAAGGAAAATCTCAGCAGTGGATACTCTTCAGGAGTTCCCAGCCAGATACTTCAAAGCATTGTGTAAGGACCCATCTGGCATATCTACTCCAGGCTAAGAAAAGGCACAAAGGGACCACCTGGAATAACAAATAACCCATAACAACAGCCCAAAACAAATCCAACAAATCCAGAATCATTAGGATACGCCCCCAAGCCCATGGACTAGAAAGACCTAAATTTCTAAGAAGATTTTGACTTCTTAACTTTCATTGGATATCTCTACTTCCCACCTCAATCAATTTACCCATTCAGCTCCCCAACTAGAGCATTGAGGCCCCACAGTCAATAGCTGGGATGTGCTAGAGCCCACTGAAACTGATGGTTGAGAACCAATTGTCAAGTTAGTGTGAACATTTACATTTTGAAAATAAACAAATGCTACAAATTAAGGCTTAATTCATTGTTTTGTTGATTGCCTAAAGTACTTACAAAAGTTATGGCAAATTATTGTGCATATTAATGGCAACTAATATGCATATTAAACTTCAAAATGTGTCCTGTCTACATTTTATTCTGAAGAGCTGGTTGTTAAATATTTATCAGCATACCCCTGGCCACTAGGATATCTGACCTGGCCTTCAGATTATGTCTGTTCTTTTGCCTTATTGAACCATTACTCCTAGGCCAATGGCTAGGATTGCCCTCCCATTTAGCTTGTTACACTTTAAATTAACACAGTACCAACTTGCCTCAGGAGGTACAGTACACTAGCTGAACTCTGAAACAACAGTGTTCAGAAATGACCATAAGTCCCAGAGTAAGGATACCTCCAACTATGGCATATTGTTATTCAGTAGAGATGTTTCCACAATATCTTCCAACAAGGCCTGTTACCAATATTATTGAGGCCACAGTGGATTATAGATATAGATAATATTATAATAAGTATAAGGATTGGCAGAGCAAAAAAGCATAAACTTGGCATGGGCTCCGGCTCCAAACAATTCCAATACCTGTAAAAAAAATTATTCTAGAACAAATTCTCAAGCTATAGAATCCACAAAGTGACAGAGAAAAACAAACCTCCCACTGAAGACAGCCCAGCAGGCCAACAGGAAAGGTCTATCTCAGCTCACTGGGAGCTGAGCATAGGCTGCAGTGAGCCACATGGTTCCAGCCCCAGCGTAGCCCCGACCAGCAGCAGATAGAGCAGACTTCAGGAGAGTGAATAACCAGCAGCTATGGTGGCTTCCAGACTTCTCAACCCATAAACACCAAAGTAAAAGGTCAGTGTGGAACTCTGTTGGAACAGGGGTGGACAGAAGAGCACAGTCTGGCTCCAGCCCATGGGGTGAGAAGTGGAGGAGGCATGGTGGCTGTGCTGTGTGGCTGCCTCAGGAGCTCCTGGCCTGCAGATTGTAGGGGGATCAAGCAACTGTTCAAAGGGTAATTGCCCTTGCTTTAACCTACTTGGATCTGGATTTTGGTCTTGGGTGGTGGTCCTGGGGTATGTGACCAGTGAGCCAAAGCTTGTGAGGGTTGTAGAGACAGTGCCCTCCTAATGGCTCTGGCATCTGCAAAAACCTCAGGGATTTGGGACAAAGCCCTCTCCACTCTGGAAGCAGAGTTCTACCATGGCAAAGAGCTCAAATGTACAGTAATTGGCTGGCAATATGAACAAGCACAAACAGACCATAAAATCCTTTTTCAGGGACAAAAAGGATCAAGGCGTGGAACAGGAAGAAGGCAGGAAAGTCAGAACGCATGCATCAAAAGCATCTAAGAAAAATATGAACTGAGAACAGGCCATAGAGGAGCTCAAGAAGGATTTTGAAAATCAAGTAGGAGAAGTAAAATGAGGATGATGCAAGAAAACCATGAAAAGTGAGTATATCCTACTAAAGGATACCCAAAAATACAATGAAGAAAATAACACCTTAAAAAAATAGATTAACTCAAATGGCAAAAGAGGTCCAAAAAGCCAAGGAAGAGAAGAATGCCTTAAAAAGCCAAATTTGCCAGATGGAAAAGGAATTTCAAAAATTCACTGAAGAGAATAATTCCTTCAAAATTAGACTGGGGCAACTGGAAGTGAATGACTTTATAAGAAATCAAGATGCTATTAAAAAGATCCAAACAAATGAAAAAATAGAAGGCAATGTAAAATATCTCACTGGAAAAACTACTGACCTGGAAAATAGATCCAAGAGAGATAATTTTTAAAATTATTGGGCTACTTGAAAGCCATGATCAAAAAAAGAACCTAAACACCATCTTTCAAGAAATGATCAAGCAAAATTGCCCTGATATTTTAGAACCAGAGGGCAAAATAGAAACTGGAAGAATTCACTGATCACCTCTTGAAAAAGATCCCAAAAAGAAAACTCCTAGGAATATTATAGCCAGGTTTGGGAGTTCCCAGATCAAGGAAAAAATATTAAAAGCAGCCAAGAAGAAACAGTTTTGAGTACTGTGGAAACAGAATCAAGATAACACAAGACCTAGCAGCTTCTACATTAAGGGATCAAAGGGCTTGGAATATGGTATTCTGAAGGTCAAAGGAGCTAGGACTTAAACCAAGAATCACCTATCCAAGAAAAACTGAGTATAATTCTTCAGGGGAAAATATTGTCATTCAATTAAATAGAGGATTTTCAAGCATTCTTGATGAGAAAAACAAGGCTGAACAGAAAATTTGACTTTCGAATACAAGAAGCAAGAGAAGCATGAGAAGGTAAACAGGAAAAAGAAGCCGTGAAGAACTTACTAAAGTTGAACTATTTTCATTCCTACATGGACAAATGATCATTGTAACTCATAAGTCTTTTCTCTGTATGAGGATAGTTGAAGGGAATATATATATAGACATATATATGTGTGTGTGTGTGTGTGTATATATACGTATATATATATATATACACACACACACATATATATAAACATATATATGTATGTATGGGATGGTGTATGTTTATATAAATATATATGTGCATGTGGGCATTTTTATGTTCATGTATACACAGACAGAGGGCACAGGATAAGTTGAACATAAAGAGAAGATATATAAAAAATAAAATTTAAGAGGTGAGAGAGGAATTTATTGGGAGAAAGAGAAAGAGAGAGAGAGATTAGGGTAAATTATTTAATATAAAAGAGGCAAGAGAAAACTGTTACAAGGTGGGAAGAGCAGGAAGGTGAAAGGGAATGGAACAACCTTGCTCTCATTGAATTTGGCTTAAGGAGAGAAAAACATACACACTCAACTGGGTATCTTACCCTACAGGAAAATAGGGGAGTAGGGGATAAGAGGGGTGATGATAAAAGGGAGGGCAGATTGGGGAGAGGGTAGTTAGAAGCAAACATTTTTGAAAAGGGATGGGATCAAAGGAGAAAATAGAGTAAGGGGGGGGAAGGATAAAGGGAAATATAATTAGTCTACCATGAGATAACTACTATGGAAATGATTTGGGTAACTACATGTGTACAACCTATATTGAATTGCTTGTCTTCCCAGTGGGGGCAGGTGAGGAGGGAAGAAGGAAAAAATCTGGAACTCAAAATTTTAAAAACAAATGTTTAAAAAAAATCGCTTTTTACATGCAACTGGGAAATAAGATGTACAGGCAATGGGGTATAGAAAGCCATCTTGCCCTACTAGAAAGTTAGGGGGGGCAATGGGGGAAGATATGAGAAAGAACAGATTGGGGGAAGGGGTATTCAGTAGGCTTGCTATTTTGAAGTAGGGGAAAGACGGGGAGAAAAATTGTAACTCAAAATTTTGTGGAAATGAATGTTGAAAACTAAAAATAAATAAATAAATTTTTAAAATAATTATAAGGATTTTCAGGATTATGGGGATCTCCAAACTGGTATTAGTGGAAGCTGTGCTGTCAATGTCCAGCATGTCTCCTTCATAGGTAAGCTTCTGCTCATCCTTACCAGGGGAAGCCACAAAACAAAGATACTCTTGGGACAAATGTGTTCCCATAGCAAAGAACTGGTACTGAAGATGTTCACGCCATTAGACAGGCATTAGACCCTTTGCAGAGAAATTAAGAAACTTGTGCGGTGGTTACAAAGCTAAAGAATAGCAGAGGAGCCAGGTCTCCTGAGTCCTTCCAGGTCAGTGTGCTCAGTATAACATCCCAATCTTATAGAAACCAACGTCTGACAAATGTCAAGAGCGGATTTATGTGGTGGCACCTTAAGGCTGAAGAACACTTTATACACAATCTCATTTGATCCTGAAAACAACTCTATGAGGGAGGTGCTGTTATTGTTATAGTGATTTTGTAGATGGACCACGAAGTCCTCAAAGATAAAATGATTTGCCCATGGTCAAAGAACTAGTGTTACTTGGGTCAGAATTCTAATCCTGATCCTCCCATTATGCCACATGAATAGTATTTATTTCAATTCTACAATTGCCCACAAAGCACCTGGGTAAAAGACATTGTTGCACTAGGTACATATATTGGAGATTTAAGGACCAAAAAATAATAATAATAATAACCTCCTGCAAGGAGGTTACATACTGCTAACTAGAGGAATAATACAGTATTATATTGAAATAAGTAAATACAAAGAAAACACAAAATTGGGAAGAGAGAAGGGAACAAGCATTATTAGGACCTATGTGCTATGTATTGTGCAAAATGCTTTACAAATATAGTCTCATTTGTCTCATGTTAGCTCACAAATACAAAATAATTTCCCAGGAGTGAGTGAAAGGGACAAGTAGAAAGTACAGACAAGTTGGGGGTCAGAAAAGGCCTCATGTGGGAAATGGTATTTGATGTTTGTCTTGAAGGAAGCCACAGAGGATAAAAGGGAGATGTGAAGAGAGGGGGATTTCGAGGCATTGGAGACATACTGTGTAGAGGACAAGAAATAAGAGATGGGAGATCACATATGGGGAAGCAGTAGGTTAGTTTGGCTAGAATGTGAAAGGAAAAGCAATGTGATAAAAGTCTGGGAAGGTTGGCTGGAGCCACTTGATGAAGGACTTTAAATGGGGAGAAAGACAGAGAGGCATAGAGAAAGAGAGAGACAGAGACAGAGAGAGACAGAGAGAAAGAGAAAGACAAAGAGGAGAGAAAGACAGAGAGAGGAGAGAGACAGAAAGACAGAGAGAGACAGAGACAGAGAGAGAGAAAATGAATGTGTTTGCAATTTTTAGAGATAATGAGTCACTGAAATTTCTTGAACCAGGGAATATCAGACTTGTGCTTCAGGAATACTCATTTATCAACTGTATGGATTGTGAATTGGAAAAGAGAGAGACTGGAAGCCGAGAGGCCAATTAGGAGGCTTTTGGAATATTCTAGTCAAGAAGTTTTGAAGGCCCTAACAAAAGTGGTGGTCATGTGAATCAAAGAAAGGGTATAGATATGAGAGGTATTGTAAAGATAGCATCCACGAGACTTGGCACCTGATTGGGTAGTAGAGAGTCAGGGACGACTCTGCAATTGCAAAGCTGGGTGACTAGAAGGATGAGTGTTTCCTCAGCAGAAGCAAGGACATTAGGAGAAGCCAGGTAAAGGTGTAAGGTGGTGAGTTCTATTTTGGACATATTGGGTATGAGAAACTTACTTATGAGGCAGTCGCTGATACAGCACTGAAACCAAGCAAAAGGATTAGGAATGGATATGTAGACTGGGGAGTTATCTGCACAGATGGGACAACTGAACCCATGAAAACTGATGTGATCATGGAATAAGAGAGTCCAGAGAGAAAAGAAGAGGGTCTGGACATCCTGATGAATGATATGGCTAACCATCCAACAAAGGAGGCTGAGAAGTGGTCAAACAGCTAGAGAGAAAACCGTGTCATGAAAACCCAAGGAGAAGCAATATCTTTGATGAGGGGGTGGTCAATTGAGTCAAAAGCACCAGAGCAGTCAAGAAGGAGGACCAATGACTGAAAAAAGGCCATTGGATCTGGCGCTTAAGAGATGGTTGATGTTGTCCAGAGGGGACATTCCTTTCACTGACACAGATTCCAACCCCTCCACATCTTAGTGGTCATTTCTCAAGAATGGCTAAGGCCAAAACTTTCAGTGTCCTGTGGCCAGTCTAAAGGAGAGTCTGAATTTAACTAGGTTAATCTGTGGATTAGAGAAAGGAACATTCATCCTCAGGTCCCTCAGGTCTTTCTGACTCAGTAGATCCTTCCTTCCAAAGCTTTCTTTTACTGCTAGAACTTTTTTCTAAAATAAGGGTCAATTTTGTGTCATAACGAATAATCGGTATCAGACTTTAGTAAAAGGGGTATAAGTAATAAGAGCTAAGGCTTATATAGCGCTTTATACAGAGTATAACAAAGATTTTAGTTCGGTTTTAAGCTATTACAGTTTAAAATGTCTCATCCTCACAATAACACTGAGAGGCGTCATCATTCTCTACTTTTTATGCAAATGAGGCAATACTACTTGTACGAAATTGCACAACTAGTAACTGTCTGCGGCTAAGTTAGAACTCAGATCTTCCTGACTCAAATTTCAGTAATCTCTCTGTTACACCGCCAGTTGCCTATAGAGAGTTACTACTTTGGGTAGGAGGTTAATTGTTATTTAATCAATTAGCCGTTCTTTATCCCGTTTGGGTTTTCTTTGCAAAGACACTGGAGTGTTTTGCCATTTTTCCCCCAACTCATTTTACAGATGAGGAAACCGAGGTAAACAGGGTTAAGCGGCTTGCCCAGGGTCACACAGTTTTTAAGTATCTGAGATCGGGTTTGCACTCAAGCCATCCTGACTCCTGGTCCAGTGAGCTACCCGCTGTACCACCTAGCCGCCCCAGAAAGTTAGACGCGCTACCTCTACAGCCCTCTTCACTTATAATTTTCAAGAATCCAACGTCCAAGTTGCTTCAGAACTAGTAAAGAAGTTCTTAGTTCAGTGCAAAGAGAGTTGGACTCTCCTGGATTCAAATCCCTGTTTTTTAGGAATATGAACCCGTAGCAGCGGCCACACTGGCATACCCAGGATGGCTGCTAGCACAGGTTCTTAGATCTGCTTTACTAGGAAAGAGAGCTGTTTAAGGGATCAACAACCTTTTTTAATTACTTTAACTAATTCAGGGGAAAAGTCAGCACTCTGAACTTCAGAGAAAACATGCACAGAGAACTAAAGACCAACAGACAGAGCTGACTGATAGAATTAACTATATGCTTTACATATATCCCTAAATCAAAAGAGTATTTACATCTGAGTGATTGGGGGCTCTCAACATATGATCACTCAGAATCAAGAGCAGGGAATCACAAGATCCTTCTCATAAGTGAGCCCCCAAAACAAAATTCTAACTCAGAGTATACATACACACATATATATCTCTGTGTGTGTGTATATACACACACATATACTCTTCTAAGAGCCAGAAGGCATCATAATCAATCATCATGACTCAGTGCCTAATTAGAAATTAGCAAAAGGTGTGAAAACCTTTCTACACGCAAGCCTCCCTTAAGCAAGCTTCTCTTAATGGGCCTATTAATGGGCAGGAAAGATCTTAAATCCCATTTACATTACAGAACCTGATAAGACCTCTCTAGGTCTGTTACCTTATATGTAAAATAAGAGTATTGAACTAGAGTCAATTTCTAAAATTTCTGCAAATAAATGATCTTATGAAGCTTCAAGAAATTCTGAAAACAAACTGCATGGAAGAGAACCAAAAAAAAAACCCAATTAAAAAAATAGAGACCATTGAAATAGCTTCAGAAATCATTCCAAGAATTGAATGGATGACAGTTCCATAAGGACTGGCTACAAGGCACCAGTGTATCTGGGGACATTTTCAGATTGATCCCAATGCTTAGAGCTGTGGGAAAGGGGGCTCAGTAGTCAAACACTTTGAATCCCCCCTCTGCCTCTTTCTACCTATGTAACTTCTAAGGCTCAGATTTTTTTCATCTATAAAATGAGCACAATGAAACAGATCATCTTTAAACCTTGTTCCAGCTCTACTCCTATAATTCCATAATCCACATCACAACAGGAAATTAGGCTGGATAACCCATGGGTCTGACAAAGTACAGGAATGCTTCTCGGGAGTGTTACCATTCAGATAGGAAGTCTACTAAAGCAAGTGGAAAGAACAATTCTTGAGTGTAATAATGGAGTGTCTGCTGTACTCTTCCGAGATGAAGCTTCTTTTTAACATGGCTGGCTCTCCCACATACCTCAGAACATCTAAGCTAGACAGGACTTTAGAATCATGCCATCTAATGAACATTTTTTTAATAGTTGAGCAAATTGTTGTTGTTCAATTGTGTCTGATTCTCCATGAATCCGTATGGGGATTTCCTGGCAAAGATACTGGAGGGGTTCACCATTTCCTTCTCCAGTAGATTAAGGCAAAGAGCAGTTAAGTGACTTGCCCAGGGTCACACAGCTAGTGAGTGTCTGAGGCTAGATTTGAACTCAGGCCTTCCTGACTCCAGACCAGACACATCTGTGCCATCTAACTGCCTCCAATACAAACAATCTTACTCAAAGGGTTGTTGTGAGAAATGTACTTTGTTAATCTTTAAAATGCTATATGAATATGAAGCATTATTATACTACACTGCTTCTCATCTCTTTCCATCTTTGTGACTTTCAACCAAGTGGAGAAGGCGGAAGTAAGTTTAGAGCAATATGTCATATCTGAGAAGAATGCTTAGAGACCTAACTGAAATCTCAGAGAAGAGAAAATGGGCCAAGATATACACAAAAGAGAGTTGCAGCTGAAGATATTGTCAGCACATTCCACACTTTGGGCTCCTGCTCCATTTGGTTACTTAAGAGGTCGACATTCCTGTCCTTTTCTTAGAGGTCATAAGACCAATGGTTTCTCTGCCCAATTATCACTAGGGAGGTCAGGAAACTCAAAGATCTTTTCCAAGGAAAATTAATTCCATTTTAAAAAAATATATAGATTGGTCTCAAAGCACAGGAGGATAGTATTTAAAGCTGGAAAGGACCTTAGGGATCATCTAACCCAACTCTCATTTTGCAGATGAAAAGACCAAGGTCCAACAACTAGTGACTTGCCCAAGACAGACAGCTATTAAATGTCAGAACCAGGTTTCAAATCTGGGTCCTCTGGCTTTTATTCTGCCATGTACAGCAGATGTCAGACAATTATTTTATTATTAGGAACTAGGATTTAAGTTTATATGAGAGAAGCAGGATTGTATGATGGAAAGAGGGTTGTGACCCTGGGCAAGTCACTTAACCTCTATCTATAAAGCACTTAGCCCAGTGCCTGGCATATATTACATACTTAATAAATTCTTGTTCTTTCCCCCACCCTGCTGATTTCTAAGACACTTCCAGTCTTCTCATTCAGTGACTCTCTGAGAATATCTGGGACACAGATGAAAATCCAAGCCCCAGGCTGCTTATATATGACTCATAACTTTATCTGGGACCCCATTATACCCTAAGTCCTGCATATGACTATAGGTAATACCCACACTATCAGATTTAGTTCTAGGGCTTATATTTGGACTTTTTCCACTGGTCCCAAATCTCCTTAAAGCTTATAGATTAGCAGTTCACATAGATCTAAGGACTTACTGGGATTTGGGTCCAATGTGTTCTCAGAACACAAATAAGAAAGGCATTAAAGGCTCTGCTTTCATAATCATAGTTTAGATTCCCATAGTGCCTTTCTTCCAAAAGGCTAGAAAGCCTTTAATAATCTCTCTATACCCTTGAAATTGTTATTCTCTGCTTCAGAAAACAAAGAGTGTATACCCTATCCAGGTGACATCAACTACTGAGATTAGGTGTTGAAGTACCCTCCTAGAGGCAGGGAGATACAGATGGGGAGCACGCTGAATTTGGAGATATATTATCTGCATTAGAAACTCAGTTCTGATACCTGTTCTATGTCCTTAAGCAAGTCACCTGATCACTCTGGGCCTCTGTTTCCTTATCTGTAAAATGATGATGTTGGAGCAGATGTTCTCAGAAGGTCTTTCCTACTCTGACATTCTAGTATTTTGCTGTAATTAAACATCCATTATTGCTTGGTGGTTTTTTGAAGTGCTCTACAACTTGTCAAACAATGACTTTCTTAAAATGTGTCAACCAGAAATGAAACAGAAGTTTTGATGTGTTCCTTTGTGAAACAATGAAGTGCCCTGAATGAATGAAGACGTAAGAGTGCTGTGTTCATTCCTGGGTGCCACATTTTAAGAAAGACAAGGATGAGCTGGAAAACAATTAAAGAAACCAAACTGGTGAGAAGATTAGAGACCAAACTATACATTGTTGTTGTTGCTGCTGCTGCTGCTGCTGCTGCTGCTGCTGCTGCTGTTCAATCATTTCAGTTGTGTCTGATTCTTCATGACTCCATTTGGAGTGTTCCTGGCAAAGATGCTGGAGCGGCTGCCATTTTATTTTCCAGCTCATTTTACAGATGAGGAGCTGAGGAAAAAAGAGTTAAGTGACTTACCCAGGGTCATACAGCTATTGTCTGAGACCGGATTTGAACTCAGGAAGATGAGACTTTTTAAGGCCATTTGAGAATCAGTTAAAGACTGGGAATGTTTAGAAATGTGGGTAGAGAAGAAAAAGGACTGAAGGGAAAGAGAAGGAAACGGTGTGGGTAGGTAATGGAGGAGAAGAGGAGTAAGGAGGAGGGGCAGGAGGAGGAAGAGGAGAAGGAGAAGGAAGAAGAGAAAGAGGAGGAAGAGGAGGAGGAAGAAGAGAAAGGAGAAGAGGAGGAAGGAGAAGAGGAGAACAGGAAGCAGAAGAGGAAGGATAAGAGGAAGGAGAGGAGGAAGGAGAGGAGATAAAGATGGTGTTGGAGATGGAGATAAAGATGAAGACAAAGACATGTAGATATATCCTGGACACTCATTGC
Organism: Pseudocheirus occidentalis; assembly: GCA_028646575.1. Lineage (NCBI taxonomy): Eukaryota > Metazoa > Chordata > Mammalia > Diprotodontia > Pseudocheiridae > Pseudocheirus > Pseudocheirus occidentalis. Next base: position 129,408,398 of record CM053601.1, on the reverse strand, counting down.
AAACAGATATAGATGTATATACCAATACAGATACATATATACATATATTATATGGATATAGTTATAGACATAGATGGATAAATAGATTTGATATTAGATAAGTTTGAAATTAGCAATACATCCTAAACAGACATTGTAGATAGACGTAAAGACTGAAATAGATATATATTCTAGACAGACACCACAAATAGATAAAATATTGATAGAAATACAGACAAATTAATCAATTAAAATAACAGTCACTGCCCTCTAATAACATATTCTAGCCAATGGGACAATTTGTATACATAGGCATATATACAAAATATTAAAAAGGATATCAAGGTCAATATCTTATTAATGCATTAATTCCTCATCATTTGGTACTATATTCTTTGACAATATCAACTAATTTGAAGGGGAAGGGGTAAGGAGGAATCAGACCTCTACATTTAACACAAGGATAAAATTCCTCTACCTACTGCATTAAAAAAAAACTCCAAAGCCCTCAAATTACTGTCTTCTTTGTATTCCCTTTTACCGTGAAATTCCTAGAAAGAATATCTACAAGAAAGGTGTCAAACATCCTGCCCACGATACTCAGGGCAACCCAAACCAGATTAAAATGTAATTGGAAAATACTATTTAAAATAATTAAAAATACAACATAGATAATGTTCATTTGTGCTCTTCTAAGTCAATATACTACTTGATTCTCTTTGAGCTTGATACCACTAGCATACACATATACTATATGGATATAGTTATCTATACATCTATAGATGTATAGCTATCATACAGCACACTAACCTAACTTCACAATCTGGCTTCCAACCCATCACACTACTGAAATTGTTTTCTCAAAGTTTACCCATGAGTTCTTAATTATTTTATCTCATGACTTTTGCTCAGCCTTCATCTTCCTTCCCTTCCTTGGAACTTCTTTTTTCACACTATAGACCTCGGTTCCCTCTGGACAAAATCCTTCCTTAGCTTCTCCTGATTTTCTTCCTTCCTGCCTGATGGTTCCTATTAATTCTCTTTTCCTGGTTTATCATCAATTGCCCAACCTCTCACCATGTGTCCTCTGAGGTTCTGCCTCTGGCCCCCTTCTCTTCTCTATTCAAACATTCGCTTAATGATTTTATTTATTCCCATGGTTTTGTTTATCCATTCTATGCAGCTGGATCCAATATAATATGTAGATGTACATACATATGTGTACATACATATATATGTGGGTCTAAGCCTTCTCCTGAACTCTGATTGTACATCCTTACCTATATGTCCTGTGAGTATCCAAACTCAACATGTTTGTAGGATTCTCTTCCTTAAAACTAGACCTGTTACAAAAACTTCTGGTTTTGTTGATGGCATCACCATTCTTCCAAGCATCCAATTTGTAAACTTCAGACTCCTCTTTGAATCTTCCTAGCTCCTCTCATACCCATATCTTCTCATATCCCCTTCTCTCTACTCACACTGGTGCCGCCCCAGATTTTCATCACCCAACATGTAAATTATTATAACCATAGTACATGAGACCTCTCTGGGCCCATTTTGGATAAGCACCCCACAATCTAGCATCCCTTGGGCTTGCTCCCTCAATTTTTAACTAGACAACTAGATGATGCTGTGGACAGATCCCTGAACTTGGACCTGAATTCAAATCTCACCTCAGATACTAGTTGAGTAACTCAGACAACTCATTTAACCTTTGCTTCAATTTCTTCACCTGTAAAACGGGGGTAAAATAGCACCTAATTTATGCAGTTATTGTGACTATCAATTGAGATAATATTTATAAAGTGCTTAGCATAGTTTCTGGCATGTAAGAGGTATTTAATAAATGCTTGTTTAAAAAAATCCCTCATTAGTAGTGGAAGGTTGAATCCCTAGAGATGTGACTCTTACTATTCTTAAGGTCCTCAGGGTTATTCTATGAGTGGCTATCCCCAAACTGTAGCTCCTAAACCCCCACCATTGTATTTCCTCTTTATAATCATTTGGGAGGTTCAATTAGTTCTTAGGCAAGGTATTTGTTCAAAGAGCATAGCCAGAACAGTATTTGCAAAGCATTTTCCCCAGTACCTGGTGAAGCACTCTCCCATAAATACACAGAGTTCATGGGAGAGTCCAGAGGAAAGAAAGGACATGAATTTAAGATAGTGTGGTAGTTAGGCACACCTATAAGGATCATTCATGGCCAAGGCAATTCATACCTCCAGAACTCCTGGACCTCAAAGTGCTTCTGGGCTGGACAGAGCAAGCTGCCCTGGCACTGGGCTGCTCCTGACATACTACAATGAGCAGATCACTGAACCAGAGGGTTCTTCATTGTGATTAACATCTCTGCTCAATGGGATTCATCTGCTGGGCAACTGAAGTCTTCACCACTTCCAGGGGCAAGCTTTCCTGGGCTTTAAAATACCCTTTTCAGCTGGGATGTTACACCACTCCTCTAAACTGGGGAGACTGGTCTCATTCTAGGACTTCCAGAAGCCTCTCCTATTTCAGTTTCTCAGAGGAGATTTGTCCTCTCTATGCTAGACTTAGGAGCAGTCTAGCTTCTCTTGTTTAGTAAAGTAATCCTTCCTGGTTCAGAGGTGGTTTTCCTCAATGAGGGATTCAATCTTTACTTATGTTACTCAGTCTACTGATGCTTCCCAGAGTCAGGATGAATCTTATGTACATTAATAGCTAGGGACAAAGATATCAAAATAATCTGTGACCTTGATGCAAGTATATTGTTTTGGGGCCATTTCATGTGCAATCGAGCTATTCAAGCTTCAGACCTTTTCCAAGTTATTGATTGTTTCCTTTGTATCCAAAAGACCTTCCACTTTATAATTCAGTGTTTTTGTCTCAACCGTCAGTTTGCTAAGTCTTAGTGAGCAAACTATTACTTAGTAGCTTCCTGATTGATTTCCCTGCCTAATATCTCTAATATCCAGTCAATTGCCAAATCTTGATGTTTCTCCCTCTAAAAACATCTTTCACATTTTGTTCCTTCTTTCTAACTACATAAGTGCCACCCTAGTTCAGACCATAATAGCCTCTCTCCTGGACTATTGAAATAGCCTTCTCATTCTTCTCTCTTATCTAAGGTCTTATCCCATTCCAATCCAGGAAGGTGGAACTCTCTCTTGCCTGAAGCAACTTATTCTATTTTTAGGTAACAACAATTATTAGGTAATAGTTCTTCACTTCAAGTGAAAATATCAGCTTGTATTAATATTGTCATATAGTTCCGTGTATTAGGTATAACTCAGATTATAAATGTATGCATATATATATAATTTTCCCTCTACCTGCACTTCAGGAAAATGTCAACTCCTCAAGGGGCATAAATTATTTTCCCCCCTCATATATCTATAGCATCTAAAACAATTCCTCACGTGTTGTAGCACTTCATAATGTTTACTGATTGCATCAAATCAGAAGTTTATCTAGACTCCAGAAGAGAGAGAGAGAGAGAGAGAGAGAGAGAGAGAGAGAGAGGAAATTTAACTAGAAAATAGGAGTGTGATCAAATTAGGACTTTTGGAAAGCTATTTCCCCATTTGTGGATGATGTTCCAAAGTCATTTGGAAATCTCTTTGCTCTCCCAGTTACTTAAAATTTTATATTCCTTTAAAAAAAACTAACTCAATGAAAAATTTCTGCTTAAAAATGTTACTAACAGTTAAGAGCAGCAGAAAATGCCAGATGACTTCTAAAAAGAAAAACATTGTAAATTTCATGAATGCAAAGACTCTTCCAAGTTTTATTCCTCCTTATGTCTCCCACAGTACCTAGCTCAGTGCTGAGCACATAGTAGGGGTTCAGCACCCATTTGATGTAGGACATAAAGATTTTTTTCTTTTGTCCTTTGCTTATATATTGAAATGTCTCACAAGTGGCTAATTCCATTATATTCCTGAACATTTCAGCTCTATATACACACAAAATCAAGGTCCCCCCAAAAGATATTTTGCCTGAATTTTTTAGCCTTCAACTATGTCCTGTGACAAAGAAAACATGGTTTTAAAACAAAAAATTTGAAACAATCCTTTAATATACAGGTTTGCCATCTTGCAAAGGATAGATTACTTTGAAACTTGTTTTTCAATACAATATATTATTTTAAGTTAGCTGTCTTCAGCAAACAAAGGTACAAAAGGTACTATTTTGAAAATCAGGTATATAATAATGACTCTATGACCTTGCCTACCTGAGAACCAGGTGTGTTATATATCACCCCTACCCTCGAGATTCTCTAGTACCCTTACAGAAGTTAGAGTATGTTTAGTCTTTGCCATGGTTCAAGCCCCTTGATTGTTTTCCCCTAATTTTTGAAAACCAAGTACTCTATTCCCAGTGAGCCACTTAGTTTTAGATCAGCTTTTACAAAGGAATATTAACTTCAAATATATAGCAAGAACAAACACAAGCATTCCTCCCATCACCTGAGGTAGGGGAAACTTAATCTTTTCTATACTACCTTGCCCTCTGAGAAAAAGAGAGGTATTAGATTCTCAGTTTAGCTCAATTCCAGAGTCACCTAGAACCCTGGCTTCACAATTATACAGGTATCACTTAGGTTTCTTTCTGAATTTGCATTTTATTGTTTGTGATCCTGAGAATATGGGACATTGCTTTAATTTCCCCATCTGTAAATGGGGTAGAGAGAGAGGAGGGAGACATGGTTACTGAATGATAACTCTTAGCTCTGATGTTTTGTGTTCCATATTCTAAGGTCCATTCCAGCTTTAGCATTCAATGTTCTACAGTTCCCTCCAGCTCAAACATTTCATAAAGCAAAGATCCTTATATGTTATATGCCCTCTTTCTATGTTATCTTCATATCCAACCTCCTATATTCACAGACCAATTCAAGTCTTAATATTCTATCCTTTGTTTCCTAAAAACTGTTCTAGCTCTAACTTTCTAACTTCTATGACTGAAGGCTTCATTCTAGCATTAATATTCTATGATTCCAAAAGTATTATCATTCAAGATTTTAAAATAAACAGCAAACTTCCTAAGATCTCCTGTGCTTACCAGTCTTGGAATTTCATAGCAACATGCTCTATAGTTACAAAGGCTAATTGATGGACTATCTAGAGCAAGCTTTCTCCATTCTAAACATTTTCCAGACTTAAGTTTCAGTCTATTTACTGCATTCCTTCCTCCAAACCACTAGTATACAAGCATCTGTTTTCTGGACTGGGCAACTACTTTGAATTTTTCTAATATGTTTTAAAAGGTTTTCTTATGACCATTGGAAAAAAATCTGACATTAATATAAAACATATTAACAGAGAGAGAGAGAGAGATGATGGATAGACAGACAGACAGACAGACAGACAGACAGACAGATAGATAGATAGATAGATAGAAAGATAGATAGATAGATAGATAGATAGATAGATAAATAGATAGATAGATGAAGCCTGTGAATAAATTTCTTCATAGTCAAATTTGGCTTACCTAAGTAAAATTACTCAATTTTAGGTTACAAGGCCTTAAAGTCCATGAAGTTTCAGGGTGTTAGACATCTTGATGTAACCTAACACCATTAAATTCCCTTGTTTTGAAATAATTAAAGGTAATCCTTTGGAAATAAGGCAGAAGAAAGACTATTATAGCTGATGTGTTGTTGTCATTTAGTTGGTTTTTGTTTTAGTCATATCCAACTCTTCGTGGCCGTATTTGGGTTTTCTTGGCAGAGATACTGGAATGGTCTCCCATTTCCTTCTCTAGCTAATTTTATAGATGAGAAACTGAGTTAAATTGGGTTAAATAATTTGCCCAGGATCACACAGCTAGTAAGTGTCTGAAGTTAGATTTGAACTTAGTCTTTCTGACTCCAGGCCTAACCCCTGTGCCATCTAACTTCCCAGCTGACATGTACTCATCAAAAGTAATACTACATAAAAGCATATGGAAAATTATTTTATTAAACATAAATTCAACTTGAAAGAAAGGAGGAAGATTATATATCATATTTTTCTTAAATACACAACTACTCTTCAGATGCCTTATCATTGCATGGAAGGTAACCTTGGGTTCTTAATTACTATGGCAGCAAGATAAGAAGCCCCTGCAAGGCACAAAGGTTTCAATTATAAGCCTGGCAATAGACTGTCTTTAATCTGAGGACAACTTAGATAAATTTAGAGAGGGGTTACAAGGAATCTATGGACACCAGAATATGAATTCATTCAGCCCTGCATCTCAAGAAGGCTACTATGGCCTAGAAGGATCACAGTCTGCATTGGTGGAGCATTATCCACACCAATGATGGACTGATGTTATTACATCCATAAACTCCTACTGTCTTGATTTTCTCAACCAATAGAACCATAATTTTGAAAGATACTAAAGTATTCATTTAGTACAGTATCTTTTTCCTAGCATAAATACTTACAATTTGTCCAGCTATAAATTAAGTGCTAAGCCATTCATTAAGGGCTTACTAGGTTCTGTACTAGGTGCTATGGAGACAAAAACAAAAAACGCTGAACAAGCCTCTGTGATGAGAAACTTGCCTTCTACAGAGGTGATACAATCCATCTTCATCAGGCCTGAACAGTCAACAAAGCTCTTCCTTTCATTCATTCATTCCAGGAACATTAAGTACCTACTCTACAAAGAATGCTGGATATTAAGGAAACCACAAAGTTTAAATAAAAGTCTTTGTCCTAATAGAAGTACTGTCTAGCTGGGGGAGCAGATACACAACTAACTTTAATACACAGTAAAACATTAAAAGTTCATTAAAGAAGGGTGGGGGGAAAGGATGCACAACCAGGGAAGGTTTAATGAATGAGGTGTCATGTGAGTAATAAATCTAAAGCATTCATAAAGAATATTTTAAAATATTTATAAGAATTTAGCAAGAAATGGAGGGAAAGGAAGATATTGCAGGAAGGATGGGAAACATTCTAAATAAGACACAGAGGCTACCAAGTACAGGAGATGCCATGGAGACAAAAAAATATTCCAATGTGGATGAAAGATGGATTATGCAAAGAGATAAATGTGCAAAGTAAAAGGAGCAATAGACTTAAAAGGTCTTGAATGCTAGACAAGGCCAGACAAGACACATTTGGGAGCTGCTGAAGATTTTTGTTCAAAAAAGTGATGACATTACTAGATGTATGTAGGAAAAAGACTTTTCTGGCTTGGTGCATGTTGATTTGGAAGTGATAGTGGGATATTTGATTCTCAGTGTTTGGTAGGCAATTAGAGATGCAGGTTTGGAACTCAAAAGGTAGGACAGGAAATAATAGATTTGGGAGTTATCTGCTTAGAGGTTGTAGCTGAAATCATGGAACTGCATGAAATTGCTGAAGGAGAGTGTAGAGACAGAAAATAAGAGGATCAAGGACAGACTCTTGGGAAATATCTACCTTAAAGGGGCACAATGTGACCAAAGGGTTAGCAATGAAGTAAGAAAGATCTGAGTAGAACCAGCAGTGCCACATTTCTGAAATCAAGGGAGAAGAGTTTGGTGGACAGTAGCATCAAAGGCTGCAGATAAAGAGATCTAGAAAAATTTTTGCCTTTAGAGGGTGGAACTTCAGAGGTGACAACAATGATAGTGACAGAAACCCAATTACAAGGGTTTGAGGAGAGAGCAGATAGTCAGGAAGTAGAGATACTGAGGACAGATAATTCTTTTTTTTTCAAGTTTAGTGGTTGTAATGGTTATGGAAATCTTAAGATCTTCCTTGTCCCTTGGCCACTTGATAGGCTTAAGTGAATCTGAGAACCTTCCCTGGTTTGAAAATATATTTGAAATATATATTTGAAAATATATTTGAAAAATATACTCTGCCCACTAATAGGCTGAATGTGGTCATATGGAGCCTGTGGCAGGAGGTTTGTTTTTCAGGAATGCCCACACCTTGTTACTTTGTTATTGGGCAGTGAGTTAAGAGGGTTGTGACATTCTCTGACCCAGGAGAAAGCTATATATACACTCCCTGAGGGGAGATTTTTGCTTTAGGGCTCACTTTGGGAAAAGTTGCGTGATCTGGCCAGATAAGACTCTGAGCAGCCATTGAGCCTCCCAGCTTTGAAAACCCAGATGTTGGTGCTTCCCTCTCTGGTAACTAGCTAGGTATGGATGTAATGGTCAGGTGGCTGGAAGCTCTGTCTACTGAATTGTCTTATTTTTGTCTTATAACTTCTGTTTGTATTCTCCGAAGTTCAGGGTGCTGAGTTTTTCCCCTGAACTAGGTAAATGATATATGTTTGATTGATTAAAGTAAGATTTTTAACCCATTTTGAGTTGCTTTCCTTTAGAAAAGCAGATCTAAGAACCTGTGCTAGCACCCTTCCTGGGTGCTTGCTGATACAGTGGTAAAGGGGAATAGAGAGATAGGCTAAACAATGGATAGAAGAATCAAACAGGGTTAAATTACTTTGGGTTTTGTTGTTGTTTTTAAGTACTGGGAAAACCTGAGCCTGTTTGTAAGTAGAAGGAAGGCATAGAATGGAAGAGTTTATTGATGTATGACTGTGGTAATTATATTTACTGAAACTAATTCCTCAAGGTGGTGAGGTATAGAATATGATCAAATGTGCTGAGAGATGGATTAACTTTGATGATTAGTGGATATGAAAGGAGAAGAAAGAAGCTGATGATGCTGATAAAATTTGAGGAATGAGATGAGGGAGTTTACCTTTATCTTCTCAGGAGAAAATAAATGATAGGCTGATTCAAAAGTAAAGAGGATGGATCATCTGCTAAAAGTATAGAGAGAGGAGATTTAATTGATGAGAGGAAAGAAGAAATAATCTATGGGAATTTATATAAAGAGTAAAATTCAAAAGATGGTCAAGCAGTAACAAAGGCCCAGCTAAGTCAAAATCTTCTTTCCCATTATTGTCAACCTCTTGATCCCAGCTTCCTGAGGTCATGGTCCTCTTTGAGAATGAAGGATAAAATTCTCTTCTCATTTCCCTTCCTTCCCTCCCATCTTCTCTCCACACATAGGGTATCATGCCCTTACCTGAGGGTGCTCTGCCAAAGGAAGGTAAATTTTGAAGGCTGAAACCTACCTAGATATCTTGGGGTTTACTGGTTAGATTCCTTTCTTAAAGATCATGCCTTAAACCCAATACACTCTGGCTCTCATTAACTGGTCAACAATAAGTCCCTGCCCAAGCTCCATTTAATGTTTTTTGTTTGGATTTTGATGGTTCAGAGTGAATGTAAATAGTAATTGTTTCTGTTTTGGCCAGAAGGGTCTTCCCCTCCCAATTTGATTTTTTTTTATTTTTATTAAAGGGGCTATTCTCTGACTCACCTTTTAAAAATATATTACTAATAATATTTATTGGCTGTTGTGTGCTCTTGTCTTCTTTTTTTATTTTTTTTTTTTGCTTTTTTTTTTTGGAGGGCAGTTGGGGTTAAGTGACTTGCCCAAGGTCACACGGCTAGTTTTTTGTGTTAAGTGTCTGAGGCCGGATTTGAACTCAGGTACTCCTGACTCCAGGGCCGGTGCTCTATTCACTGCGCCACCTAGCCGCCCCTTGTCTTCTTTTTTTAAATGAAATTTTATGTTTATTTTTAGTTTACATCATTCATTTCTGCAAGATTTCAAGTTACAAATTTTCTCCCCGTCTTTCCCATACCCACCACCCCAAAACAGTGATCCCACTGTATACCCCCTCCCTCAATATGCTCTCTCCTATATCAACCCCTCTCCCCCCACTCTGAGGGCAAGACAGATCTCCATACCCCAGTGCCTATATATTGTATTTCCCAGTTGCATGTAAATAATAATAATAATATTTTTAAACATTTTATTTTAAGAATTTGAATTCCAGATTCTTTCCCTTCCTCCCTCATCATCCACTCGTACTGGAAAGATAAGCAATTCAATATAGGCTGTACATGTGTAGTTACACTAAACATTTCCATAGTGGATATATTGTGAAAGGCTGACTATATTTCACTCCATCCTATCCTGCCACTCACTTGTTCTGTTCTCTAATTTTGCCCTGTCCCTTTTCAAAAGTGTGTGCTTCTAACTACCCTTATCCCCAACCTGCCCTCCCCTCCATCATCCCCCCTTTCATCACCTTCCCCCCTACTCTACTGGAGGGCAAGGTACCCTATTTTGTGAGTATGTAATTCCCTCCCTAAGCCAAATTCAATGAGAGTAAGATTGACCCCTTCCCTTTTGACTTCCTGTTCTTCCCCTCCATCGTAACAGTTAGCCCTTACCTCTTCTATATAACTTACCCCATTCTGTCTTTCCCCACTTCCTCTCATTATATTCTTCTCTCAGCTCTCAATTTTACTCCTTAAATATCATCCCTTCCTATTCAACTGATCCTGTGCCCTCTGTCTATGTATACCTGTACACATACATACACACACTCACATATGTATTCATATGCACATATATCCTCCTATATAGATGTATATATGTATGTATACATATATATGCATTTATATCCCCTTTCAACTGCCCTCATACTGAGAAAAGTTTCAGTAAGTTACAATGATCATTTTTCCATGTAGGCATGTAAATAGTTCAACTTTGAATAAGTTCCCTATGATTTCTTTTCCCTGTTTACCTTCTTATGCTTCTCTTCCTTCTTGTATTTGAATGTCAGATTTTCTATTTAACTCTGGTTTTTTCATCAAGAATGCTTGAAAGTCCTCCACCTCACTGAATGACCATATTTTACCCTAAAACATTATACTCAGTTTTGCTTTTTGGTGATTCTTGGTTTTGATCCTAGCTCCTTTGACCTCCAGAAGGTCATATTCCAAGCCCTTTAATCCCTTAATGTAGAAGCTCTTAGATCCTGTGTTATCCTGATTGTGTTTCCACAGTATTCAAATTGTTTCTTCTTGGCTGCTTGTAATATTTTTCCTTGACCTGGGAACTCTGGAACCTTGCTATAATATTCCTAGGAGTTTTCTTTTTGGTATCTTTTTCAAGAGGTGATCTGTGAATTCTTTCCATTTCTATTTTGCCCTCTGGTTCTAAAATATCAGGGCAATTTTCCTTGAGAATTTCTTGAAGGATGATTCCTAGGTTCTTTTTCTTTTATCATGGCTTTCAGGTAGTCCAGTAATTTTTAAATTATCTCTCCTGGATCTATTTTCCAGGTCAGTGTTTTTTTCCAATGAGATGTTTCACATTGCCTTCTATTTTTTCATTTGTTTGGATCTATTTAATAGTAT
>CM053601.1:129344395-129396722 GCA_028646575.1 Pseudocheirus occidentalis | reverse complement strand
TTTTTAAGGCATTCTTCTCATTGGCTTTTTGGACCTCTTTTGCCATTTGACTTATTTTTTAAGGTATTATTTTCTTCAGTCAGGTTGTTGACTCTCTTTTCATGATTTTCTTGCATCATTCTCATTTCTCTTCCAAAAATTTTCCTCTACTTCTCTTACTTGATTTTCAAAATCCTTCTTGAGCTCCTCCATGGCTTGTAACCAGTTCATGTTTTTCTTGGAGGCTTTTGGTGCAGGAATTCTGACTTCATTGTCTTCCTCCTGTTCCATGCTTTGATCCTTTTTGTCCCCAAAAAAGGAATCTAAAGTTGGATTGCTGTGCTTGCTTTGCTTCCTTTGATTGCTCATGTTGCCACTTAGTTACTTGACTTTTGAGCTCTTTGCCACAGTAGAACTCTGCTTCCAATGGAGAGAAATTTGTCCTAAATCACTGGGGTTTTTGCAGGTGCCAGAGCTATTAGGAGAGTGCCGTCTCTACTGCCCCCACCTTCTCTGGCTCACTGGTCACACTTCTCAGGACCACCACCCAAGACCACAATTCAGATCCAGGCAGGTTAGAGCAAGAGCGATTTCCCTCTGAACAGTTACTTGGCCCCCCTATGATCTGCAGGCCAGGAGCTCTGAAGCAGCTACCTGGAGGTGGCTACACAGCTGCAGCACCTCCACCACTTCTCACTCCAGAGGCAGAGGCCAAGCCACACCTCCATGTCCCCCAGTTCCAACCAAGTTCTACACTGACCTTTTACTTTTTCTTTGGCATTTATGAGCTGATATTTCTGGAAACCACCACTGCTGCTGGTGATCCACTGTCTCAAAGTCCACTCCAGCCCTGCTGGTCAGGGGCCTCCCTGGGGCTAAAACCATGGGCTCAGTGGGGCTGGGCTCGGTTCCCAGCACACTGCAATGGACCCTTCATGTCCACCTGAGAGGCTGCCTTCAGTGAGAGATTTGTTTCTCTCTGTCACTTTGTGGGTTCTATAGCTCTAAAATTTGTTTGGAGTCATATTTTATAGGTATTTCAGGTGGTTATGTGGTAGAGTTTTCCTGCTTTTATGCTACCATCTTGGCTTTGCCCCCCTGGCTCACTTCTTAAACTGCCCTAATCACTGATTGGGCATTGCCTCAGTCAAAGTGAGGACTAGAAAAGACTTTAGCTTAAAAAAGTCAAGGTCTCCCACTGAATTTGGACCATCTCTTTTCTTTCTGATCCATATCTTGCCACTGGATCCAGATGATCCAGATGAGGCTAGTAACTTTGTGCAACACTCTCTCATTTAAATCCAATTCTCTTACAAGCCATGGCATCACCTTCCTGATGACATAGTCTTCTTAGAGAATGAAGGACAAGCCACAGCCAGTTAGTTTTATTCTCTGGATCCAGAGCACAAATCTAATACCTTTTCATGAGCCAGCCCAGAAGACAATGTCATGTTACCTTCTCTATCTCCCTTCCAATTCTTCTCCATGCTATATATTCCCAATTCCTCCAAATATCCTCAACTGGCATTGTTTTGAATAGCCTTGCCATTGTGATCCCTCTTCTCTGTTGTTTGTTTCTACTGTTCAGTCATGACCAACGCTTTGAGACCCCATTTGGGATTTTCTTGGCAAAGATACTGGAACAGTTTGCCATTTCCTTATGCAATTCATTTTACAGATGAAGAAACTGAGGCAAACTGGGTTAAGTGACTTTTCCAAGGTCGCACAGCTAGTAAATATCTGAAACCAGATAAGAACTCAGTAAGACCAAATCTTTCTGACTCCAGGCCTGGCACTCTCTCCCCTGTGCCACCTAGCTGCCTCTTCTTTATATAGTCTGCCAATAACCTTCCTAAAATGTGGTCACAGAACTGAAAAAACTGCTTCAAATGTGGACTGTCCAGGAGAGATTCCAGCAAATCCATCACTATCCACCCTCTGCATGCTACACTTATAAACATTGTCTAAGTATGCTTTGTCTTCTGAGTAGCCATATTATACTATTGACTCATACTGAATTAGGTGTCTGCATAACAATAAAATTATCTTCAACAGAGAATTTCCCAGATACATTCTGAAAATGGAAATGAATTCCTTTGGGGATTCCAGATTTCAAGGAAGAAATGTTTGAGAATAATGTAAAGAACTCTGGTCTTGAAGTCAGAGGTCTAAGGTTCTTAGGCTTGATTCTCACACCAACCACCACTACCATTGTGGTCCTCAGATTTCTTAGGCTGAGCAGTCTAAGGTTGCCAGCAACAGTTGGTTTTCAAATTTGGGTTTCAAAGTCATCACAGATCATTCCCCAGAGATTCTCATTCATTCCCTGGAATTTAAGAGTTTAAGCAAGTTTAAGCAAGAAAACTAGGACAATAGTATTTGGGCACCATTTCTCCCCTCCTCAGTCAGAGCTAGTCTGGGGAAAGCTGTAAAACAGAACAAGTTTCTCTGGTCATTCCTCCCCTGGTGGTTGTTGTTGTTGTTGTTGTTTTTGTCTTCTGTCTTTCAATCCCCTTTCTCCCACTCCCACTCCCACCCACATTTTGGGACCTCCAGCTGACTCCAGCCATGTCTCATTTCTGTTGAGCCTTACTCTTAGATGGTTATAATTCCAAGCAGGATATTACCTGGCTTAAAGTGTTATTTGCCTTTTGTATAGTTACTACTACTAGCAATAATTAATAAATAATAAAAACAGTAGCTGACATTTTATGAGACTTTATGATTACACATAACTATACATATATATAATAACACCTGAGTTCAAGTCCCACTTCTGACACATACTGGCGGTGGGACCCTAGGCAAATCATTTAAATTCTTAGTGCCATCTAGGCGACTCTCTCCAACTGTAAGGTAGAAAGAAGGAGCCTGTAAGGTAGGGAGAGGGGCTGACCTTACTCTGAGTTTGCTGTACAATGAAATCACAGGTTAAATCTCTGTTCCCTAAAACCAAAAGGCTTCAAGACCCGACGGGTTAAATTTTTAATGATGAAATTTCAAGAGTGATTATAAGAGGAGAAAGACTTTGCCACTGTCCCGAAGCCTCATTCTGTTGAGGGAAGCCACCAACAAAGAGAGTAATTCTTCAATCTTCCAGTGGAACAACATTTTCTAAATTTGTTCAGCTTTCAGCTAAATGAAAACAATATGCCAGTCTCAAGAAAAGAAAAATTCAAGGGTAACAGAGGAAGCACTGGCTTTGGAGGCAGAAGCACTGAGTGGAGAGAACATTGGATTTAGTAGTATCAAAATACTTATGTTTGGGTTCTGACCCTGCTGCCTAACTATACTGATTATAATTACAATACATGACCTTGGGCAAGTCACATAATGTCTCTGAGTCTAAGTTCTTTCATCTGTGAAAAGGAAAAAATTATTTGGGTGACTCACCTCATACAGTTGTATCAAATGAGGTATATCATATGAGACTCAATGGAATCATAAAGTACCATTGCAATGTGAGCTATTATTATGAAGTATAATCATATTAATAAAATATTACAATTTCATAACAGATAGACTGCTGTGTAAACATGGAAAGGACCATAGCTTCAAAAATTGTTTTAAAATAGATCATTTATATAATAATAAAAACATCAATTTATTGACTACCAAATAACCTTACAAATTATTATAAAGATATAAATAGCATACTAGTACTATAATAAAAATGAATAGAAAATATTTAAAATAATAATTAGAGCAGGGGCATCTAGGTGGCGCAGTGAATAGAGTACTGGACCTGGAGTCAGGAGGACCTGAGTTCAAATCCAGCCTCAGACACTTAACACCTACTAGCTGTGTGACCTTGGGCAAGTCCATTTAACTGCAATTGCCCTATTTATCCCCCTCCAAAAAAAAAAAGACAAAAAAAATAATTAAAGCAATGATCCTATTTTCCTACCATTGTCTTCTACTTCCTATGAAGTTAACATACTAATAACCAACTTTAAAATAATTATATTCCACTCAACCATGCTAACTGGTTTAGTGAAGAGAGAATGTTAAGAAGTTATTTCTACAGTAAATAAGAAGTAAATTGATACTCAGGAGTGAAAGCCATCAGGGCTCAAGAACTAGTCTGAGTCATCACTAATCATTCACTTTGACTCAAGGGACTGATAAAATGTTATTAAGGTGGGTTCTGGAAAACCACAGTGAAATTAGTCACAAAGGATAATGAAGCTTTGGGGATACAACATTGACTGAAGAATCCTATTATTAAAGCCTCTAATCTTATCTGTATCTTAATCTTAATCTGGTGGTATGAAACAACCATTGTCATGCCTATTCTACAGATGAGGAAAATGAGACTCAGAGAAGTGAAATGGCTTGCACAAGGTTCCATAGCTAGTGATTGTCAGAGCCAGGATTCACATCCAGATATCTTTTGATTCAAAATAGAGGTCTCTATCCACCATAAACACAGCTGCCTCATATCACTAAACAGCAAAGTGGAAATACAGATTCTAGGTACAGAACAAAGTCTAGAAATCAATATTTCAGGAGATCTGTCATCAAGTTTAGGATTAGGAACTTAGAGAAGTAAGAAATCAGAAAGGCAGAACCCTAGGGAACTTGGTACATAGATGAGCAAGAGAGGAGTCTGCAGGAATTGTTGGCTACCTGGGCATCAATGGATCTCTGGTTTTTAACTCTGCCCCTTCATTCTATGGCTGAGGCTTACCGTGTCTATGGCACAGATATTTTTACAGAATGCTTCCACGAGATCAATCAAAATTGGAATAGGTCTTTTACTCTATAATATACTAGAAAAAAATACTTAACTCTAAGTGAGAATATTGGGGTTCACCACTCAGTTCTGCTATTTATTACTAGCTATGTTTTCTTGGTTCATTCACTTAAACTCTGTGATCATCAGTTTCCTTCTCTACAAAATAGGAGGGACAAACTAAATGAGCTTCAGGTATCTGAGCTTTATGTCTAAGCATTTCCAATGTTCATTCTCTATTGACAAAAAGGATAGAGCTCATAATAAAGTGTCTACGATGAAAACAGATGAAACAAGAAGAAAATCAAAATAGCAACCTACATTCCAGCACAGAAACAAATATATAATCCCTTTTGTCTGCAATGCAACATTCCTTACATCATCAGCCCTGTAGTAAATTCATTTAAAGGAAGTAGCAAAGCTATAAATTACTCTCACAGCAGATCTGAATTGGACCCACACATAAACTGGCCAAGGCACAAAAAGACCTAAGGAAATCTTTCATGGATGTCAAACAACTCATTAATTTCCAAGTTCTTCAGCAGAGAATGAGTTGTTTTAAAGAAAGGAGAAATGAACAATGGATATGATTAAACAGAAGCTATTCTTAAGTAAATGAACATGTTTAAAGGAGTTAAGCAACTGAAATTAACTCCTTGGGTGGTAACATTTCTCACTGGAACCTTTTACAAAGACTACTAATAATTAGAGGGGTCCAAAAATGGAATGGGAACTTTTGTAAGGGAGAGAAGTCTCTGCCATTAGAACGGCTCAAACAGAGGCTGGAGGGACATTGATTTTGTATGTTGTCAATTGGATTCAAGATTTGGGTGGGGATCAGTCTAGAGACAACAACGTCCAAGATTCCTTTTAACTTTAAGTCTGTGATTCTATCCCCATTTTACTGATGAGGAATCTGAAAATCAAAGCATTTAAACAACTTGACTGTGATCATACAGCTTTTAGGTGTCAGATAAAGATGGCAACCCAGATTTCTTATGTCCAAGCCCTCTGAACTCTCTACCAAACCAGAATGTTGTTATTTAGTAATCACCTATCTTGTTGGAAGTGCTTTATATAATACATCAATACTTAATCAGCTGGAGGTACAATATATAGACTGCCAGACCTGGAGGATGGAAGTTCTGAAATCAAATCAAGCCTCAGACATTTAACTAGGTATGTAACCATGGGTAAGTTGCTTAACCTCTATCTGCCTTAGTTTTCTCATCTGTAAAATGGAGAAAATAGCACCTCCTTCCAAGGTATGTTGTAAAGAACAAATGAGATCATCTTTGCCAAGTCCTTAGCACAGTGTCTGGTACATAATTGACACTTAGTAAATATTCCCTCTTTAAATAACACTACCCATATTAACAAATGTTTTCCAAGCAAAACACAATAGTAATGCAATAGCAAAAAAAAAAAATCTGGAGGTAGCACGGACAAGAAGGGCTCGCATAAGAAAAATATGAAAGTGAAGGTACAGGCATAATCTTATGGTCGTCCAATGGAGGGCATAGGTTAATGGGCAGGCACCTTGTCTGGTCTGGAATATAACAGGGAGAAGAAGGCAGGTAGAATCAAATCAGGAGAAGACCCAAAGGAGAAAGGAAAATCCAAAGTAGATGCAAGTTCCCATGAGAGCAGAAGAAGGGATCACAGAAGAGCCAGATTGGATACCAGCAAGCAAAATATCAGCTCATTAGGTGTGCAAGATGTTCTGGGAAGCCAGTCAGAAAGGCTGGTGTGCAATAGCAGGGGCCTCTGGGTATTTTTCTTTTGATGGGAAGGGGGAGCACTTGTTCCATTTTGGAAGGAATGCACATTTAGGGTTCTGGCACTGAAGAGCATGAGGAACAATTACAGGTCATATAACAAATTAGCATAATTGTATTCCAGTTGAATTTAAGCTCCTTTAGAGCTTGCTTTTGTTCTGTCTTAGTGTCCCCATTTCCTAGTGCATACCTTGTACACAGTAGGTAGGTACTCAATGAACACTTGTTGAAATTACTTCAACCAAGCTCACTTGTGTGCCTTAGGCAAATCATTTCCCCAGTTTTCCATTTTCTCAAGTTGCAAAATGAGGAAATGAATTGCTAAGGACCTTCTCAGCTCCAGATATGATGAATTTCTTGCCTTTTTTAATCTAGGGGATGATTTTTTTCAGGGACTTCTTCCCTTTTGCTCCAGTCCTCTCACCTTGACTATTGTGATATCCTCCCAAGTGGCATACCTGTCTCAAATCTCTCCCTTCTCCAGTTCATCCTTCACAACACTACATAAGTTGTTTTCATGACACACTCTAACAATGGATTTAGAGCTGGAAGGGACCTCAGAAGCTAGTCCAGTTTTCTCATAGATGAGGTGACCAAGGCCTAGAGAAGAACAGCTAAATTGGTACTGGAGTCAGAGTCAGGAACACCTGAAATCAAATCTTGCTAAACTGTGTGATGCTGGACAAGTCACTAAATTTCTCTCAATCTCTGTTTCCTCATCTTTAAAGTGGGGTTAATACTGATATCTATCCTACAAAGGTTAAGGATCAGATGAGAAACATATATAAAGGACTTTGTAAATCTTGAAGCTCTATATAAATGCTAATGATGATGGTGGTGGTGGTGCTGGTGCTGGTGGTAGTGGTAGTGGTGATGACGATGATGGTGATGTTGATTTTGTGACTTGCCTAAGACCACACAGGTCATAACTGGTACGTGTAGAATTTAACCTCTGACCCTCAAACCCAAACTTTTTTCACTGTTCCATGCTATGTTACCACATCAACTAAATTTTAACTCTTTAGAAGGTAGAGACTTTGTCTTTGACTTTTCTGCAACCTCCATGATATATAATACAATGTTTCTCAGTAGTAAAGAAGGCTTGTCTGTTAAATTAAGGAAATTCCATAGTCTTGACTGCCTCCACTATCAACTTAATGCTCTTTCTGTTCATTGTTAACTCCTGGCTTCCCTGGCTCTCTTCAAGTCCCAGATAAAATCTCATCTTCCACAGGAAGCCTTTAGATCCCCTTTCATTCTAGTCCCTTCTTTCTGTAAATTATTTACAATTTATCCTGTATATATTTTGTTTGTACATGTTTTGTTTTGGAAGCACATACTTCTGTAAAGGAACAGGGACAGGGTAGAGAATAGAACAAGGGGAGGGTGGGATAGGAAGGAGGGAAATATAATCAATTTCTCACAATATGTCCATTGTGGAAATGTTCTGTGTAACTCCACATGTACAGCCTATATTGAATTGCTTGTCCTCCCAGTGGAGGTGGGTGACGAGGGAGTAAGGGAAAATATCTAGAATCTAAAGTTCTATAATCAAATGTTAAATATATATCATTATTATTATTATTATTAATTTCATATAACTGGGAATTACGATATACAGGCACTGGGGTAGGGAGATCCATCTTGCCCTATCGGAAAGTCAGAGGGGCAATGGCAGAGGACATAGCAGAGAACAGATTTGGGGGAGGGGTTATACAGCGGGATGGCTGTTTTGGGGTGGTGGGTGGGGGAAAGATGGGGAGAAAACTTGTAACTCAAAATCTTGTGGAAATGAATGATGTAAACAAGAAAATAAATAAATTAAACTAAAGGGATCACCAAAAAAAGAGATAAAGTAAATTAAAAAAAAAAGCATATTGACTCCCTCATTAGACTATGAGCTCATTGAGAAAAGAGACTGTCTTTTTC
Source organism: Pseudocheirus occidentalis (assembly GCA_028646575.1). Lineage (NCBI taxonomy): Eukaryota > Metazoa > Chordata > Mammalia > Diprotodontia > Pseudocheiridae > Pseudocheirus > Pseudocheirus occidentalis. Next base: position 129,388,301 of record CM053601.1, on the reverse strand, counting down.
CTTCCATTGTGCCATTCACTGGGCTTAGCATAATGCTTGGTACCTAGTAGTTAATAAATGTTCATTGATTGATGAATTATTATTTTAAAACTGCTCTCTATATGCATTTTTCCAGACTCCTTTTAACATATTTTTTTGTTGTTCAGTTGTTTCCAGTCATGTCTGACTCTCTGTGACCCCATTTTTTCTTTATCAAAACCCCACTGAGGTTTTCTTGGCAAAGATGCTGGAATGATTTGCCATTTCCTTCTCAGATAGCTACTACAAGGGCCTCATCATTTCAGCCTGGGACCAGCCTCTTAATTGATCTCTGGGACAGTCCCTCCTCTCTTAATTTCATGTGTCCTTTTTACATATATCAGTAAGTAAAGTTACCATAAGAAAGAATAGTGTCTACATATTTTGTCCTTAAATATGTCTCTTCCTCTATGTTTTGACCTCCATTTGGTAATTGTCTTTCTTTTCTCATTTTTTAAACATGCAGTTTTGATGTTCTCATTCTGTAAGTATGCAATCTTGCCATTTTCAGCTTCTCCCTTTCAGCACCTCTTTGCCGCTGTCACCAAGGATTACCATTTCTTTCTTGATAATATCATTTAAAATTCATCTTACTTCCTAGAACTCAAATCATTTTTGCATAGAAGTAACCTTTGGTGTTATAAGTTTTCTTGATTCTTTCCTAACTTTATGCCAGTCCATGTGAATAGCTTTGCCTAAATCATTTCCCTTGATTACTTCCTATAGCTTTCTTTTGCATTTGACTTTCCTCCTTCAGGTTTAGATACTGATTTCCCTTCATTCTAATAATCTAAGCAGGGACTCCTATTAATGATGATAACAATAATTCATATTAGAAAGGCAGTATAGTACAATGGACAGAGAGCCAACCTGGGATCAAGTCTTTCCTCATACACAGAACCTCTAGATTAGTGGTTCTCGACTTTCCTAATGCCACGATCCTTTAATACAGCTCCTCATGTTGTGGTGACCCCCAACCATAAAATTATTTTCATTGCTACTTCATAACTGTAATTTTGCTACTGTTATGAATTGTAATGTAAATATCTAATATGCGGGACGTGTTTTCATTGTTACAAATTGAACATAACCCACAGGTTGAGAACTGCTGCTCTAGATGATTATGGATAAGTGCCCCAAATGACCTTCTGATCTATTTTTATCAGTTAGTTGTTTTCACTCATGTCCAACTCTTTGTGATGTCATTGAGATTTTCTTGTTGAAGATATTGGGATATATGAAGATATTTACATTTCCTTCTGCAGTTTACTTTACAGATGAAGAAACTGAGGCAAATAGGGTTAAGTGACTTTACCAGGGTCACATAGCTAGTAAGTGTCTGAGGCCAAATTTGAACTCAGGTCTTCTGACAGCAGACCCAGTGCTTTATCCACTGTGCCACCCAGCTGCCCCATTGATCTACAGGAATAGAGTTTCCACATTAGTGAAATTCCAAGTCCAACCTAGAAAAAAAGGATGAAAAGTCACATTCATATGGTACCTTAAAATTTTCAAAGCTTTTCTTGCCAAAACCCTGAAAGATATGTAGTGCAAGAAATCACTGAGACTCAATGATGTAAAGAGGCCTGTAAATCATCTACTGTCTGAGCTAAAATTCAAACCCAGGGTAACTACTCCAAGTTTTTTTCCTTTTACATTATACCACACTGCCTGTGCCCATACATCATGCACTAAAGAACACCCAATGTCCCTTCCAACTTTGATATTCCCAGATTCCATAATTGTTTATCCATTGAACCATTTCATCCATTCTCAGCTTCTATTTTCTCTAAAGGTTCTCATTTTATGCCTGTGCTAAAAATAGCTTTATTGTACTAATCCAAGCCAGCCTAGTTTCATCTTTCAAATACCTTGTCAAAGCCTACTTAAACTATTAAGTCTTTTAGAAGGAAGAAAAACTAATCATCTAACAGCTAAGGGATTTCTACTTTTTAACCAAATATTTTTTCATCTCATTATTTTGAAAACCTGTTTCCTAATATTTATTTAGTCTGGGACCCTTTGGGGAATTTCTTTTGTTTTATAAATGATAAGCAATATTGAGCAAATCTAGTGAGTTTACTTAGTCAACGGATGTCTTAATATAATCTCAGGTCAGCAAGACAACAATTGGTCTTATTTTGGACTAAGCTATATAGCCAGTGAAGAAATATATGTTCTTAAACTAATAAAATTGGATTTTGGTCAGATAGATAGTTCAATATAATTAAATTATCATTACTCATCACTTCTTAATAAAAGCATGGTGCTAATTAATCAATTTGGTAGCTCTTCCTCTGGCCCCCACTGCTATTGAATGATGGTGCTGACACAAAATAGACACAGAACACCAGAACATAGAATTATCAGAGGATCACTGATAGGTAATTGCTAAAATGTTGCTTAAAGGTCTCTAGGAAGAGAAGCCCACTATTTCCTAAGGCAGTTCATTTCATTTCTAGATAGCTTTAATTGTAGGAAGATTTTCCTTTCTATCAAGCCAAATTCATCTCTTTGTGATTTCTATCCCTTGTTCTGAGTCCTGCCTTCTGGGCTCCAGGAGAATAATTTTAATCCTACTTTCATGTTTTGCTCTTCTTATTGTTGTTGTTGCTGTTCAGTTGTTTCAGACTCTCAATGACCCTATTTGAGGTTTTCTTGGCAAAGATAATGGAGTGGTTTGCTATATCCTTTTCCAGCTCATTTTACAGATGAGGAAACTGAAGCAAACAGGGTCACACAACAATCTGAGGACAGTTTTGAACTTGGGAAGATGAGTGTTCTTGATTCCTAGCCCCATCCTCTATCCACCGTGCCACCCAGCTGCCCTCTAACTCTCATGTTATAGTTTTCATATACTTGAAAGCAATTCTTATGAGCTTGGTGTATGTTTCCTTCTATAGGCTAAATCCCTAGATACATCAATCCAATAACTTATGGCATATACTCAAGTCTTTTTCCCATCCTGGCTACCCATGTCCACGTACTCTCTAACTTCCTAAAGTTATATCCTTCCTAGAATGTGGCAACAAGTTGAACCCATTACTTCAGATATGGTAAGAGCAAAGCATAGAAAACCTTTCTCTCTCTTGTTCTAGATACTATGACTTTCTTAAGATTGCTTCCATTTTGGCCATCATATCACAATATTAATCCCTATTTAGTTTGCAATCCATTAAAACCCCCAAAACTATTTCAGTAAGGTTGTTATCTAGTCATACCTTCCTTATGTTATACCTCTGAAGTTGATTTTTTGAACCAAATGTAATACTTTATATTTATACTTACTATATAAATTTCGTGACTTACATGAACTGATGCTAAGTGAAGTGAACAGAACTAAAAAAACATTTTACATAGTTAACAGCAACATTGCATGATATTCAACTTAGATAAACTTAGCTCTTCTCAGCAATACAATGATCTAAGACAATTCCAAAAGACTCAGAATGGAAAATGCTATCCACCTCCAGAGAAAGAACTATGGAGTCTGAATGCAGAACAAAGCAGAATATTTTCTTTTTTTCTTTCTTGTGGTTTGTCCCTTTTGTTCTGATTCTTCTTTCACTAATGTGGAAATATGTTTAATATAACTGTACATGTATAATGTATATCAGATTGTTTGACATCTGGGGGTGGGGAGAGGAGGGAGAAAAAATTGGAATTCAAAATCTTATAAAAGTGAAAGTTGAAAATTATCTTTACATGTCATGGGAAAAGGTAAAATACTATTAAGTGGAATAGATAAATATATTTCATCTAATTAGGTTTACCTCAGCATTCTAATCTGTCATGATCCTTTTGGAATCTGACACTGTCATCGAGTGCGCTAGCTACCCTTGCCATCTGCAATAATGATAAGGATGTCCTCCATATTATTATCCAAGTCACCCTTAAAAATACTGTCTGGGAAATACTTTTGAAATTATTATATGCTTCTCTTGACTTTTTTTCCTTCATTTTATTATTTGTCATTTCATGATCAGACCACATTTCTAGATACATATTGCAACTGTTACAAATTCCTCACTAGCAATAAGAAAGTGTAGACGGGCCTTATTGTTCCAGACAGTTGTTTGTCAAAAACAAAACTGATGTGTGCTGATGTGCTTTTAGGAGTTGTATTGTTTCCTTACTGCTGGGCCAATCACAGGATATGCCCACCAATAGCTAAGACCCACGTAGACAGGATCCCTCCATTAGGAAAAGCCAGAACCACCTTCTTTGAGGCATCAAAAAAAAAATTGTCAAAGCTCTGGGACCATTTCAGGTAGATTATCTGAAAACTGCCCAGCCCTTTTTCCTGTGTGAAGCTAATGTTGGAAGTAACAAAGTCAAGTCTCCCAATCTCAGATATTTGCTTTGGTGCAGAGGAAAAAAAATCCTATTAGATCAGAGCTGAATGGAAAGAACATCTATTTCACAGAGCACCCACAGCACAGCTCCGTTGTTTTAACTGAGTCCTGCTCTTTAATTTTTTGTCTGGTGAAAAGGGTCTAGCCGCATAACGTGAAAAACGCTGTTGTATTATAACCTAAGGATTTTAAATGAGAGATTGTCTCCCCTCAGGACACACACATTGCTCCAATTACCACTAATTGGAGCAACACATGAAAATCAGGGAGGGGAAGAGTAATAGGATTCCTTTTTAAAAATGCCTTTTTCCTCTAGTTGTATCTTAAAGATGGAGGGTAACTCACAGATCCTGCTAAATTATTTTTGAAGCTTCTAAACAGGCCCCCACCTATACAGCCAAGAATTCTTTATCAACAATAAGCTCATTGTTGTCTGAGAAATTTGGGAGGGAGAGACTTTTTAATTGGGGGATATAATGTTTCAAATATGCAATTGCCTCTCAAATAGAATCAATACTCTAAATAAGACCTGAGAAGATGCATTTACGCTCATCTGTGTCTCTTTCCAGAGCCAAAGATGTTTGTCTTGCTCTATGTTACAAGTTTTGTCATCTGGGCAAGTGGACAACCTCGGGGTAATCAGTTCAAAGGAGAAAGTCACTCCCCGAGGTATATCTGTAGTATACCTGGTTTGCCTGGGCCTCCTGGTCCCCCAGGAGCTAATGGATCACCTGGGCCACACGGTCGTATTGGCCTTCCAGGAAGAGATGGTAGAGATGGCAGGAAAGGTGAAAAAGGTGAAAAGGGGACCGCAGGTAATTAAAGTTAATCTTCAATGAAGTCCCTCCCTTCATCCACACCCCCTTCCCTTTTTTCTCCTACCCCTAAACCTGGAAAAATTATCCTGTTTTTCTTTTGTTGTTACTTTTGTTTGTTTTAATCACCATGATCTTATGAAAATAATGTGTTAGTCAGGCATGGCAATTAGGAGCCTCTGTTTCTGACTCTGTTCCAAGTTCTTGAGGGAAGTTATATAAGTTGCTGAGTTTTTACTGGAATTCATTTTCAAGTATGAAAGAGCAACAATATAAATAATAAAGCTTAATTGTCCAATCTTATTCTTCACTGTCAGTCCACATTAGCTCTATGCCAGAGCTATCAAAAAGTAAATTTCTTGTGGCACCATAGAACAGCCTTATTTTTCTCTTGCTCTGCCATAACCAGAAGGCTAGATGGATACCACATAGTAACTGTACACTGTTCTATAATGGAAAGAGCTTTGAACTTATCCAAGTTCAAAACCTAACTCTGCTATTGGCTACCTGCATGACTTTAGGAAAGTCACTTGCCTTTCTGAGTCTCATTCGACTCAATTGTAAAATGGTTTACATGATCTCTAATGTGCCTTCCAACTCTAGATCCTATATTAAAGCCATCTTGTTGGCAAACTGATTTGAAAATCTTGGTTAAGGGACACTCTAAATAAATGAGAGATTCTGTACTAACTGCCACTGGATATTTTTTCCTGCAGTAAGTTCCTACTCTGATGTCTTTTCATGACATGGAGATGACCCTGAGTTCTCAAAAAGTATGTCAGCAACTCGCAAGCCCTGGCAGGTTCTATCTATCAGACTGGAAGGGCTGCCATGATGGACTATGTTATCCAAGGACCAACCTAGTTAAATTCAGAAAGTCTCATCACCAGAAGATACACCTTCAAAGAAGTACATTTCTTTTTATTACAGCAACCCATGAAAATAGTATAGAGTATATAATTGTCAATGGAGGGAATGCCCACACTGATAAAATCATGGAACCTTGCAGTAGTGAGCAAACATATATTTCTGAGTGTAATACCTTGAGAAAAATGATCAATAAATACAAATCCAGACCTCAAGGACAAGGCAGTCTAGTAAAACTATGTAAGATCTAGTAGGCCTACCTTTAGGAGCCTCAATTTCTTTAGCTATAAAATAAAGTCTTCTCTGTAATTCTATGATTTTATAAGAAAGTAGAAATCAATATTTGATAGATAAACTTTGTAACAGTACAAAATATGTTAACATCTATTTAAATAACATGGTATGGCAATCATATCAATATCTGCCATCACAAAAATGCTTTATAATTCAACATATATGAAAACTGTAAGTTATTTAATGTGGTATATACTTCTACTAAAGGGCCTTCAATTATGAACTGCATTTCAAGAGATCTTGTGATGCAAGCTTTGCAGATATAAATTATCTTAAGTGTTATGGGAAATCATGGATATGAGTACAGTTGAACTTCTTTGCAATGATAGTAGCCCTGATACTTGCCTCCTCGGCTAATCAAGCTTTTACTATATGTTGTTAAGTTTCATGGGACGTAATTTTGGCCAATAGCACACAAGTCATTTTCTATTAAGACTAATATTGAGGACTCTAGCATATGAAAATAGGTTAGTGTGATTTATCTGAAGATGTCAATTCCATTAAACATTTATGTTAGTTCATGCTATGTTAACATTTCTGAATTATTATGATTTCTACCGTATATGAGTCTAATTTTGTCCCTATGTGCAGAAAGGTGATATAAATGTGCCCTTATAATCAATTATTAGAAGGGAAGGAGGGAAACACTTCTTATTAGCCCAAATGGAGTTCATCAGTAAGTCCTTGACTTGCTAGATTAGCATAGTTTGAGAAGGAAATGTGGTTCAAACCCAATCACCATTACAAAGCCCGACTAGGTTGAGTGACTTGTCCAGGATCAAATAGTATTTAGTGGCAGAGCTAAAACTAAAATTCAGTTTTTCTTACTCCCATCTGGAAAGTCTGAGATTAATAATAATAACAATAGCAATAACAATAACTACTTATTATTATTATTCTATATGGCACCTACTATGTGCCAGGCAGCAACCCTGGGAGTGAGGGCTATTATTCCCATTTTACAGATGAGGAAACTAAGACAAACTGGGTTTAAATGGCTTGTGCAGAATCATACAGCCAGTAAGTGCTAAGGATGGATTTGCTCTCAGCTCTTGCTGACTAATGGTCCAGTATCTATACACTGTGCCACCTGGCTGCTAGAGTCAAGAGAGGTGGTTTCTCATCCTGCCTCTGCCATTGGTTTGTTATAGGACTTCAGTCAAATCATTTAGCCTCCTGGAACCTCAGTTTCCTCATTTGTAAAATAAAGAAATTGGATTTGGTCTTACTTTGGGGTTCTTCTAGTTCTAGACCTTCAACCTTGTAGATAAGAAGATTGTATCATTATGCAGAGAGACTTCTCATTGCAGGTAATGGGAGCCCTTTGTAAATATGTGAATGACAGCAGATCTACCATCAAAATAGCATTCAATCACTTTAAATTATTTCCTTTTTTTATCCTTGTGCTAATGACAGAGAAAGCACTTAAATTTTAAATTCACAATTCTTTGCTTTCACTTTTAAAAATGTGTAACCATACTTTGAAAAGAACTCATTGACTTGGTAGTGTATTATTAAAATTGCCTAAAAGACATTTTTAATGACATGGGTTTTATGAGATTGCTATTTATGAATCTCTCACTTGCATGATAACTAAACTTGTAAATATTTTTAAAGGTTTGAGAGGCAAGGCTGGACCTATAGGACCAGCTGGAGAGAAAGGGGACCAAGGAGAGACTGGCAAAAAAGGACCTACAGGACCAGGTGGAGACAAAGGAGATGTAGGTCCAATTGGACTTCCTGGACCCAAGGGAGACCGCGGAGATCAAGGTGAGCGAGGGGCACCTGGTATCTGCAGATGTGGGAGCATCGTGCTCAAATCTGCCTTTTCTGTTGGCATCACCACCAGTTACCCAGAAGAAAGATTACCCATTGTGTTCAACAAAGTCCTTTTCAATGAAGGGGAGCACTACAATCCCTCAACAGGGAAGTTCATATGTGCATTTCCAGGAATCTATTATTTTTCTTATGATATCACATTAGCCAATAAACATCTGGCAATCGGGCTGGTACACAATGGGCAATTCAAGATAAAGACTTTTGATGCTAACACAGGGAACCATGATGTTGCCTCTGGATCCACAGTGATCTACCTTCAACCAGAAGATGAAGTCTGGCTTGAGATCTTCTTTACAGACCAAAATGGCCTTTTCTCAGATCCAAGTTGGGCAGACAGTTTATTTTCTGGATTTCTCTTATATGTTGACACAGACTACCTTGACTCCTTATCTGAAGAGGATGAATTATGAAAGCAATTGACAATCTGGAAATTTCCCTCCTTCGTTATACAAACTGACATAGGATCTAATCTGGGAGCCAAAGATAGTAGAACAGCACTGCTGTAATCTCAAGGAACTACCAGCCAGATACTAAAGGAAACTGGATGTTTTCAACTGAATCCATTGAAGCAAGATGCTGTACCAAACAGCTGGGACCACACAGAATGAATTATGTAGAACAATAACCCCAGATATGAATTCCCTTGAAAGCAATGTTCATAAATATTTAAACAAATTAAAGATAATGTCAACAAATTTTATATTAAATACATTGAGTGATAAAACCAGCTGGCAGTGGTATTGTCTTATTAAGCTTGTTGGAATTACTTGTTTTTATCAGTTATTTGAAAGAATCATAATATACAGTGTAATGTCTTGGGCAATTCTCAGAAGGCAAAAATGTATGCCAAAAACAAGAGATAAGAGACACAAAACATTTTCTATAATGCAAAGTGTCAAGTTAAAAACTGCTGGTACAAATACTCCTGAGTTCTACTCTAAGGTCTAATGGGAGGAGGAATGTCTCACTGTTTTTGTCTTTCCTTACTTACCCCAATGAAAACCAGCATTGCTACATCCCGTTCAAGTGAGATGAGACTCCTGAGATGTTAGAATCCCGGCCTCATGGATAAGAGGGCATCAACTTACTGAAATTGGTTCCCCCAAAGTATGATGAATTTCCAGACTCTTTTGACATAATACCCACTGCACCTCTTTTCCCTAAGATTTCTTACAAATCAAGGCAATCCTACAGCTTAGTCATTAATTCTTGCTCTGTGTTAACTTCGGCCTCCAATTCAACCCTAAGCAAAGTCTACTAATTTAATAAAAATCCTCTTTCAGTCATATACTTCTTTTCCATTTGCTCTTTTTTTACTGTCATAATCTATCTTTACTCTGCTCCCCTGCAATCACCAGTCAATTGGATAAATAATTTTCCCGCACCTACCACTACTCTTTTGGGTCACAGTAATAGTGTCTCTATTTTTCCTCCCTCCTGGCAATATCCTGTGATATTCACCTCCCTCACCTACTCATCAGTTCCATTGCTTTATCCATTCATATTTGTTCTCCCTTTTCTCTTTCAGTCTTTTCTCTTATCCAAATAAGTTTCCTTTGGAAACTTTTCTGACTTTTTTCCCATCTTCCTTCACTCCCAAATATTCATATTCTGTATGCCTGCTTTTTCCTAACTCAAGTCAAGAAATCTGGTAGATGGGGAAATGGAAACCTAGATAAAAGAAAATTTGTGGAATCATCTATGTCTAACTAATAGTTAAACCCATGGAAATATATAATACATTTTTTCCTAGACTCCTAGAAAGAAAATTTCAGAGGACTGAGTCCTCGGAACAACCACAGCCATCAGGATACAGAACATCAAGAGGACCTGCTAGAACCCAATCAAGAAAGGCAACGTCAAAGAAAATTATGTTATCTGACATTTTGTAGCACTTTAAGATTTACAAAGTACTTTATGTACATTATCTTGTTTAGCTGATAAATCACAGAACCATCATAGAATTTTAAAGCTAGAAGAGACTTTAGAGTTCATCTAGTCAAACTTCTTCATTATACAAATAGAAAACTGAGAATAAATAAGGGGAAAATAGTTTTCACAAAATTGCAAGGCTGCCAGCTGCAAAAGTAAAAGGAAGACCCTAGTATACTGATTTACTGTCCAGGTAGTCTTTTTCTGCCAACATTCTCACTATAAGATACACATTGTGATTGATGTGTGTATGTATATATGTATGTCATATAATTATATATGTATTATATATACAATTATACATAATGCCCACCTATTGCATTATATATAATTTTAATTTATCTTGACTGTAATTTGCTAATGCATTTTTTTTGTTACTCAAAGATATTGAAAAAAAATTCACTCCAAATCCTGTTTCATTCATTGTCATGTTTGAGTTTCTTTTGCTAGTTCTTATTCCAGAGGTGCATTTTGTTTTGAGAAATGGGGAGGAAGGAGAGCTATTCCAGTTTTTTAAACAAGTGAAGGTATTTTGTGCTTTTTCTCCAAAAGAATTTCCCTCTTTTCTTTGTGCAAAAAATAATAATAATAACCCAGTGGAAGATATTTTAATTAAAAAAACCCTATACTCATAATTATTTCTGAGAACTGCCTTATTATACACACCACACCACACAATTTCCTATTTCAATAAAAAAACCATACTCATAATTATTTCTGAGAAATGTCTTGTTATATACTCCACACAAACACATTTCCTATAAATACATATTTTCATATAGCCATAAAAGGGTCAGAAATTCCAGTAATATGAATGGCATTGTTTATGAAGTGAGTCTCTATTAAAAACAATCTGGGCTTTTTCTGTGTAACTGTTATTAGAATTGGGGACATGGATTTTAGGTGGTGCTTTTTCAAATACATTTTCTCCTTATTGTGTCACATTTGTATTAACACATAAGATTCAGTTTCACTAGTATTTATTCAATCCCTATTGTGTGCAAGGCCCTATCCTGGATTCTGATAAGAGATATAAAGTTAAGATGAGACATGTTCCCTGCCCACAAGGAGTTTACCTTGTAATAAGTAGATAAAATTCAAAATAAAGTCTTCTGTGAGGTTGTGGGGAAGGTCATACTGACAGAGGGGGGTGTGGTCAGGAAATGAAAAACTCAGGCTACATCAATAGAACCTCAAAATAGCTGGTTAAAGAGTGAAAAAAATTCAAACACTGTTGTTATGTGATTCTACATGATTTCAAACAGCTGTTTTGACTGAACATTTTTCCCCCACTGGGGTGATTGATTTTTTTAATAACTGAATTGGCTGGTTATTTTCATGTTATGTAGATGTGGTCTGCTTGTAAATTTTTCAAACTGAATGCCATCATGATCTTAGTTCCTTATCTTTCATTTTAATGTGTGAATAGATTATTCTCAGATAAAACACTTTCATTTTTCTCCAGACCAAATGATCCTTAATAGCAATACTATTATGCATGTAACAATATAAGCAATCATCTTTCATAATTACAGAGAAAGGGTAACTTTGAAAACCATTCATTCCATGGAACCCAAAAGAAAAGAATAAATCTAATTATTCATTCCTAAGTAACATAATGAAATCACAGAAATAGGAGATTGAAAATATATCTTAGGTCACTTGCTATATTTCTCTCTTGAAGTTTCCTTCTCAACTCTTTGAAATACTTAAATTAGTGCCACTTGAAATCAATCAGTGAGATTTCCTTCATTTTTATTAGGAGATAAATCATTCCCCCTTTTAGAAAAGTGTTTGCTTTCTTCATACTAACCTACTGTTCCCATTTAATTTCCCCCCCCCACCTCATTACTCATACATTGGCTGACACCATACAGTCACTATAGAATGAGTTGTAACCAGAATATTCCATGGGTGCAATCAATTCCTTGCATTCCATAGATATGGAGCTCTTCCCAGGCAGTTCATGTCATTTCCTGCCTCCATACTTTTGGACCACACGTGGTCCCTTCAGATACTCTCCCTCCTCCTTTTAGAATTCTTTCCAAGCAGAGCTCAAGTACTACCTCCTATGGGAGGCTTTCCCTGATTCCTCCAAATTATTGGAGCTCTCTCCTTCCTGAAATGACTTTGAATTACTCTGTACTGTATTGACATTTTAATATCCCTTCATATTTTCCCAATATAATGTAATTTCCTTGAGGGGAGGTACTATTTTGTTTTCACCATTGTACCTGTGATGCCTAACGCCTTGCACATAACAGATGTTTTGTTACTGTCACTGAACTTAATTGAAATATATTGTGTTTAGACAGGCCCTGTTGACTTGGGCCTATGGAATCTCTTCTAATTCAATTCTGTTACAGGGGCATTGGAAAACTAGCTATTTCTTTTGGTGTCTCCACTCCATTTTGTAAAACTAAGCATTCTGCATCCCTTTGTCATCTCATCCTATGAGTCATTGTCCTAGACTATCAAAAGTTTTGGAATTGCTTCATGACTTTCTCTTCAGAGGTCAATCCAAGAGAAGTTGAGGACAGTCAGTGATCCCTTTTCACAGTCCCTATGCTCCCAAAAATGTATGTGTAGATTGTACGTTCAATACATTAAGTAAACTAGCCATCTAAGGGGTGAATCCTTGTGGCAGCTCAAAAAAATCTTTTGAAGTCAAATGATCAATAATTCAGCAACCATTTAGGAAATGCCCAATCTATGGAAGGTGCTAGTTGATACACAAAGATGGAAATAACCACAGCCTTTGCCCTCAGGGAGCTTACAATCATCCCTGATGCATTAATTTCATTGTCATAGAATTTTAAGTTTCAAGATCTTCTGTTGTTGCCTAAAGGAAACTGGAATCCAAAGAAGTGAAATGACTGGGCCCCAAATCATAAAAGTTGAATCACAGATTTAGAGCAGGATGGTACCTCGTAGATCAGAAATATCCATAGAGACTTGTCTCCAAATCATGGAGTATGTGGCAAAGCCAGGATTAGAAGTCAGCTCCTTTCCACTATACCACACAATCTCCTCCAAGAAAGGAGCAGAAACAGAATTTAAACTTGAGCCTTCTGACTTCAAGTCCAATGTTAGGATTTTTTAATAAAGTGTTCTTAAAGGAAAACAAACACATATACTTTCTTTTGACTCCATGGTGCTTCTATGGTCATAATGCAAGTAAGGGATAAATCTAAGACCCATTCACTGTCATAGCAATGCTGGTTTGGTTTTGGTTTTGTTGTTATTTGTAGGGGAAAGGGATTAATAGTTAACTAAGGTGGTGACTGGGAATGCTTACTCTATACAATGTCAAATAACACTCATAGCTTTTTTCATGTAAGTGGTTGCTCGGTGTCAGATTTACGCTATGATTAGCTGCTACTCTAGTCATGCCTTAGAGGAAGAAGGAATGGTCTATTATGGGGACACCAGTCAAATTCACCCACCTTACAGACAGTCCAGAAGACTCCAAGAGGCATTCCTTTACCCCAACTCCTTCACATAATGGCCATTGCAATTCTGCTTTATTTCTGCCATGAATCAGGGCATAAAGGTCAAGAAGACATCTTGGGAAGTATCCAATCAAACCCCAGCATTCTACAGAGGAAACAGATGAGACCCAAAAAGGAAAAGTCATCTATCAAGGCCACACCATAAGTTGATGGTAGAGCTGGGATATCAAACCAATGTTTCTGATTTCTCACCCCCAGTGTTCTTTCTATTCACAGAATCATGAGATTTGAGAGTTGGAAGGGACCTCAGTATTATTAAAGCATTTGACCCAGTACCTGGTCTATACTGGACACTATATAAAAGCTTATTCCCTTCCCTTCCCATCTAATCCATCTCATACCTGGAAAGGAATACCCACTGTCACACACCCAACGAGTGGTCATCCAGTCTTTGTTTGATGACCTTCAATGAGGGAGATCCCAGAACCAAAGTTAGAAGAACATTTGGGTTCACCTAGTCCAACACTCTTGTATTACAATGGCAGGACTGGAATTCCAAACACCCCAACTCCATATTCTGTTAATAATGGACAAGTCATTTAATCTCAGTGCTCTAAGCCACTGTCCCTGGATGCAACATAGCAGACATTAATATGCTTTGGTACAGGAAGGTTCTTCCCTGGGAACCTCCTTTGCCAATGAAATTTCAGTTCTGATTCTAGCCCAAAAAGGTGATGTGATGTATAGTTGTTAAAATATCCTGAGGATGAATTTCTTCCATCTCAGGGACATTTCTGATTGGTCACTTTTAGAATGGTATGCTCGAAGCTAAAATACATACAAATTAAGCAAGAAGAAGGAAAGTCCTGAGCACTTTTAAAATGAGGTTTTGGTTTGTTTGGTTTATTTTTTTTTCACTTGGCTCTGTGCAATGCTTTTCTTGGATAGAGTGCCTTGAGTTTAAAGTGACAGAGTAGTTTGTATAATGGAAATAAGAAATGGATTTGGAGTCAAGAGCATTGAATTCAAACAGTGGCTCCAACATACAATACATGTCTTATGGTAAAGGTCCCTTTTCCTCATATTTAAAATAGAGATACAAATACTTAATCTAAGTTCTTCACAGAGAAGTTTTGAGGAAAGAACTCTGCATACATAACAACACCATAGATATAAATTTTATTGTTTTCAGAGGGATGGGAAATAGGGAAATTTTTTTCAAGCAAGTCTTTTCTAATTGATAGAAATCACATACATAATGGAACTGAAACTTTGAAATGCTATATTGATAGTATACTATATTGATATACTATATTTTAAATACTATATTGATAAAATATTGATATTTTAAAGTACCAATATTAAAGCCATAGTAACCATTGCATGCAAATGAAGGCTTCAAAAGGTCTGGGACAAATGAAAATATAGGGTGAAGACATCATTCCCTCTTTGTCTTTTCACCAATCATGGTCTAGTACCTTCTTAATGAAGCTTTCTCTTATCTCTTTAACTGCTAAGTAGCATTCGTTTCAAATTACTTTGTATTTAACTTGGTATTTATTTATATTTATTTTCTTTATACTTATTCTGTATGTATTTATATATGTCCTTGTCTCTCCAATTAGTAAGTAAGCATTTTGCCATTAGAGATTATTCCATGCATTGTATTTGAACATACAGCACCTAGAAGAGTACCTGATCCAAAGTAGGTTTAATAAATACTTGATTGATTAACTGATTGGCTTATTAATCAATTAGCATCAGGTCAGCTATTGACTCACTTATAGAATTTTTTTTGAGGCTGACTGACGTCTAATGGAGCCAATGAGAAGGAATAAAAGATCTCTGAAAGATACTTTGCTGTTCAGTCATTTCAGTTGTGTCCGACTTTTTGTGACCCACTTTGGGGTCTTCTTGACAAAGATACTGGAGAGGTTTACCATTTCCTTCTCCAGCTTATTTTTACAGATAAGGAAACTGAGACAAACACAGTTAAGTGACTTGCCCAGGGTCACACAGCTGCTAAGTATCTGAGACCTTATCCCTCTGTTTATTAAACACGAGAAGATCTTGGTACATAGCCCATGTAGGGCCTGTATGAGAATGTCAACTCACATTTTTTGGAGTGTTTATAAATTTTATAACATACATTAAAGTTTATTTTTAAAAAAACTCTCCTCACATCAATTCTGTGAGGTAAGTAGTATGAAATCTTATTATCCCTATTTTACAGACATAAACATTCAGATAACATAAATTCATGGTTTTATATATATATATATATATATATATATATAACTAGTAAATGTCAGAGCTGAAATTGAAATCTAGGTCTTCTGAATTCAAGTCCAGGGCTTTTTTCTGCTTTAACGCCCAGCCTCTCCTAAGCTGTTTTGGAATACCTCTAGAAGAGTGGTGGACACATCCACGTGCTCAGTGCCTCCCCCAATCTGTGGTAAGTGAAAGGATTTGTAGCTGGGACTCCTGTGATTTCTTGTGGGACAATGCCCCAACTCAGCCTTCACTTTTATAAGAGCAGCTACCTTTTATGATCCAATAACCAGACAAATAATGTACTAAATTCCATGCTCTAAAGAACAGTGTAGTCTCAGGGAATTACTGTTTAGTTTTTAAACCCCAGACTTATCAGATCTGAAGGAACAGTTACACAGTTAACACTTTCTAAAAGATTATGGATATATGAAGTAAAGTTTAAGGAGATAATAATCTTGAATTGTTAGTTCACCAGGCTAGAGTGCAAAAAAATGTCTTCAAAGTTAGTCTTTGGCATTAACTCAAGAGCAGATTTCAAGGGAACCTTAGAAACAAGATAAGGCTGAACATAGTCCTACATTAAAAAGGAGGGGAGGAGTCTAACCCTGAACAAAAGAAAAGGGATGAAATTGAATGACATCATTTTATTGAGATTTTATTAGACTTCGACTACATGGGACTGGAATTATTAACCCAAAGAGTTAGTTATTTATGAGGTAATGTGAAAGCCAATCCAGTCCAATCAAACCTTTCTGATATATGAAGAAGATTCAAAGGGTTTATGGACTTGGCTTTTGAAAAATATTTTGACAACTGAACTTCAATTTAACTCATACCCTTTGTAATCCAATGTATTTTATTTTAGCATTTAAAAACTTTATTCTGAGAAAGAGTTCATAGGCTTTACCACGTTCCCAAAAAGGCCTATGGCACAAAATGGGTCAATAATTCCTATTTTAGTTTCTCCATCTGAGGGGCAGAATTTAAAGAAACTAATATTTGAATAAGTTTATTCATCTGCTTTAAAAAATTATCTGGAGGGATCATGGAAAGATGGTGGAGGGAAATGTAGTAAGCTATCAAACATTTTAATACATACTATGATTACGAGTAATATGACATAAATTGATGACACACTGTATAGAGCACTGGGTCTGGAATCAGGAAGACTCATCTTTATGAGGTCAAATCTTACCTCAGACACTTACTAGCCGTGTGACCCTGGGAAAGTCACTTAACTTTATTTGCCTCATCTGTAAAATGAATTGGGAAAGGAAATGGCAAACTACTCCAATCTTTAGCAAGAAAACCCCAAAGAGGGTCATGAAGAGGCAGCTACAATAACTGTATGGCATAGTGGAACAAGTATTAGAGCGGGCTCTAGAGACCTGGGTCTTAGTGTTGGATCTGCCAGCTGGATCTGTCATGTAAGACAGAATCAATGCAATGAAAAGGGCACAGAGTTGGAGTCAGGAAATAGCTTCCAATCTTGGTTCCATCCTGTACTGCCCAGGTGACTTGTGGAAGCCATTAGTGCTGTCTGGGCCTCAGTTCTATCATTAGTAAGATGAAGGAGTTAGATTGGAGGATCTCTGAGCTCCTTTCTAAATCTAAATTTATGATACTACGACCCTAAACAATTCACTTACCCTCTTTGGGATCACTTTTCTCCCCCTGTAAAATTAATCAGTTGGACTCAATGATCTCAGAGGTCCTTTCCCAATCCTGTAGTTTACGCTTCTAAGAACTCTGTATACTGTTGCAATAATGGGAGGAAACAGTCGACATCCCTATCCGAAGAAAGGCATGACATCCTTATTTTACCCCACTCGTAATGAAAAACATCAGAGAATGCATTTGGCTTTGTTTTATATCTCCATTGGAAGGATCTGTGGGAGACAAGAGTATACAAACCAAAAAAAAAAAATCAAACAAAAACACCCAGTCCTTTTTATCAAAACAAAAAATTAAGTAGAGTCTCTTAGGCAGATTCAATTGGTCTGAGCTATTCGACAGACAAGATTTTAGATGGTCAAATTCAGATGGTATCTTTCTTTTCCAAAGATAATTTATCCATGGAATACTTTAGACTTTGAAATGGATTGGTGGAATCCATGAATTCTTGTTCAGTTTGTGTGGTGGGGATACATGGAATAAGCCCAGGAAATTTCCAAGTGAAATAATGTTAATTAGACTTATTTTCATATTTAAAACCCACCTGTGATATGTTCTTGATAAGTACCTGATTTCATATTTAAATTTCTAGAAAGTCAAATATTACTGATATTAACATTTTAAATGCACTATCTATTCTCATATAGTTCTTCAATAGTTCTTTTGCATACAATTAACTTCACTTCCATCTATTGAAACAAGTGTTTTAGTAATATACATCCACTTTGCAGTCAATGAAATCAAATTCCTTGAATATAAAGTAGGAGTTGGGTAGAAATGAAGATGGGTAAGAATTGAAGAATAGGGAGAAGTCAAACCATAAATATATAGGGTGGATCAATATTATGGTAGATGAAAGCTTCCAAAAATGGCTTCCACAGATCAAGGGCCATAGGATTGGAAAGATGCATATAATTCATATTACAACTCAATCAATAGTACCATAATTCAACAGCAAAAGATAAGTTGCTACTCCTACTTCCTTAATAAATAAATTACAGGTGACACTGAATGGTTTTTATATAGTGCAAGATAAGCCATTATAGGTTCCAGATCCAAAATTATTAGGGCAGTTTTAAACTATTAAAGTCTAAAAGTGCACTAAAACTTTTACATGATCCTATAGCAGTGGTTCTCAACCTTTCTAACACCATGACCTGTATGTGGACGTATCTTCATGTGGGAGGACCCGCCTGGAGACAGAGGAGCCATCTCTCGGCTCCTAAGACCATAGGAAATATGTGTTTTCTGATGGTCTTAGTCGACCCCTGTGACCCCTGTGAAAGGGTCATTCAATCACCAACTGGGTCGTGACCCACAGGTTGAGAACCACTGTACTATAGTCTTTTTCCCTGTCCCTATATTTGAGTTGCCAGTCATAGCAGATAAGAGTTCAGTGTAGTTGCTTGCCTTGGTTTCCTCATCTGTAAAAATGAGTTGGAGAAGAAAATAACAAACCACCCCAGTATCTTTGCTAAGAAAACCCCAAATGGGGTCATGAAGAGTTGGACATGACTGAACAAATGAACAACAATGACTTTGGTGAAATCCTTTTATTTATCCCTGGACCTCAATTTCTCCATCCATACAATGAGGTGAAATAGATTCTCTCCGAAGGCCCTCTCAGAATGAGTGGCTTCTGACTTCTAACTTGAAAGAAACAGGGAAATCAAGTCTCAAAAAAAAGTACTACTTTAGGTCAGAGACTGGAAGTATGGAAGGACATATGGTATTCTGTCTTTTAATGTAAACCAAGAGAGGGTGTGGGCCATGGGGAGTTTGTAACTTTCTTGAGGGACAGCATGGTCTTGGACCACTGTGCTAGGAATTGCACAATCCTCAATATGTGGAACTGTATATTAAAAATATAAGGTGCTTACTATACTGCTGCTTGGTTGCCATGTTGGCACTTACTATCTTTGTTGAATTGCATTGAGGTGAATCGCTCTAGGCTAATAGTTGAGATTATACAATCCGTGAATTTCAGAGCTAGAAGGACCTTGAAGATCATCTAGAACAGAGATACACAATCTCTTTGGTTAGCCCTCTGACAGCCTGGCAAGGTCTAAGGAGCCCTTCTCGGAACAAGACTTACAAATACAGAAAACAAAATACATAAGATTCCAAAGAAAGCCAATTGGATTGAAACAAAGTTATTTTTATTATTAAAAAAGACAAGTACATGAATTTTAAAAATAAAAACAAATTCACAGACACTAGGCTAATGATCCAAGTTGTTCACTTTACAGATCCAGAACCTGAGGTCATGGGAGGAAAAATAACCCAAGAGAAGTCATTCAGTGAGTCATTGGCAAAGCCAGGACTAGAGAGGTAGATGACATAAACAAGACTGATGCCAGGGATTTGTAACTTCACCAGGAGAAAATCTATCAGCTTTGTTGAATGACGGTATTTAGTTGCTCAGAGAATTGAGTCCCTTTCCCCTCTCTGGTTCAATATTCTGCACGTGCCCTATACAGAGATGTCCAGCAGGTTAAAACCAATGGACCAATGGCCTCAAAAGCCTGGATTTAGAAAATCCACTACATTTTGGGAAGAGCTTCTGCTCTGCATTGTGGAAAGAATACATATTGCTAACAGAAGTCAGTAACAGAAGATGGGGTACAATTTCAAGACCAGAGACTTTTTAAACTTCTAAGGTCTGTCCCCATCACCAATATAAAGTACATGTGACTTTGCACATATTCTGCAAGCTGCCCTTTTGTGTTCCCCCAGTCCCCTTCAAGACTTCCCTTGATGCTTATTTATCCTAACATTAAATTTTAAAATGTTTGAAACTCTGGTGGTATTTTTAGGAAGCTTATACAGGACGTGATTTTCACTGGGCCCATATTCCATAGAGTTTGTCCCTGGGGCCCACTCTCCATAAAGGCAACCAGGTCATTGGAGTAAATATTGTAAAGGTTAATTTGAACAGATTTCTATCAGGGGAATAGTTGGTCATAAAATATCATTTCCACTTCATTTCTTTCTTTTTGTGAGGTATAATAAATAGGTGATGGTAAGTGTTGTGACCTTGTGCTGGGAGCTTTTCATTTCTTAGCTGTGGGCTGAGAGTCATTGGATACAAAGACACAGAAGAACATTGACTTTAAAGTCACAGACCCTGGGTTCAAATCCTAGGTCTGCCACTTGCTGGGTGCATAAGTCACCTCTTCTCTGGGCCTCAGTTTCCCCATTGAGATCCTGTGGTCTAAATACAGAAATGATGAATTACAATGTTCCTTCCTAGTCATGCCTCAAAAAAAATCTACAATTTTAAAAAGCATTTAGAATGTGTTGCAACAATATGTTTTAAATTCTTACATTGTTGAAACTACATATTGTGGAGCTGTAGAAAAAGCAACAAACTCTGCATCAGTGTACCTGGGTTTGAGTCCCGACTTCAGCACTTACTAGTGGTAAATAATTGATTTCCCTGCCCTGAGCCTGTTTCCTTATCTGTAAAATGGGAATAAAATGTTTATAATATTTTCCATGGGACTTGATGTAAAGAAAGCACTTTATGGATTGTAAAGCACATACATGCATGTATATATGTACATATATATTCATATGCATATATACATGTGTGTAAATCTGTATAAAATCAGTTGCCATATCACACTAATTCTACCCCCCTAGCATTTCTCAAATCCATCGCGATCACAATCTCCTTTCAAAGGAGATTTCTCCATTCAAACAGCCAACAGTCTAGTTCGGTCTAGACCATATCTCCTCTTTTCTGCACCATTTAAAAGCCTTCTAATTAAAATCCTTCTCTCTCCAATCCATCTTCCACAGAACTGTAACATTAATCTTCCTAAAACACATGTGTGACCATATCATTCACCTATTCAAAAATACCTCTGTTTGTCTCCCTGTTGTCTCTGGCTCTGGCTCACCTTTCCAGACTTGTTCCACTCTGTTCCCCCTCATGAATTCTGTGTTCCAGCCAAACCAGCCTGCTCTTCCCAAACTTGATATTCCCCTTCCTGCTTCCATGCAGGTTGTTCCCTGGGCCTAGAAAGTGTTCCTTAGTTACTTCTGCCTCTTCAAGACTTTAGCTTCCTTCCAGGTTCAACTCAGTTGCTAATTCCTACAGGAAGCCTTTTTCTTAACTGCTAATCTTTAATAACTCTCTCTTTCTTTCAACTGATCTTGCACTTACTTACCCATGTAAATGTCCTGAGACTGTTTTTGGCTTTGTCCTTGTAACCCAGACACAGTGCCTTGCAGTGCTGGAGAAATCTCATTTAATGGATTGAACATAAATGTGAATTCATACTATAATTATACATGTTCTCCCTTATGACCACCAATGGTCATTTAATGCCACACTATAAGTGTCCAGTAATAATAGTTAGCATTTATATAGTACTTTAAAGTTTAATAACAGTTTTCAAAATATTTTTTCATTTGATACTCCTAACAACCCTGTGAGAGAGGTCATTTACAGATGAAGAAACAGAGGCACAGAACAGTTAATAATTTGCCCATAGTCAGTTAGTAAGCATGTGTCTGTGATGAGATTTGAATTCAGGTCTTCCCAACTGCAAGTCAAAAACTGGCCATTGTTCCACTTCACTGCATTGTTACTTAATACATGTTCTTCATGGTCATAAGAGTCACAGAGATACACAGAAAAGGGATTTAATATTTCAAAAGACAGAATATTCCTATGTCTACTTCTAAATGAAAATAGGGTTTGAAAATGTTGCTTTCTATCAAGAACCATCAGGAAATTTTGTTTCTTACAAGAACACACCAGTTTTATTTTATTTTTTTTTTTTTGGTAGTTTTTAATTTGTTAAAATACTGACCTCTGGTGGTCAGAAGGAATAAGCATATAGATTGGTTTTGCCAAGATTTCAGAAAAACCAGAAGTTTTGAGCCAAAGGAGACCTTTCAGATCATCTAATCCAAGCTGTACTTTTTATAGATTTAAAAAAATGAGGCCTGGACTGGGGAAATAACCTGCTCAAGATTTTTGGCTTACTGTCAAAACTGATCTAATCCATGACAGTATATACTACAGTGTTCCAAACCATTGGACATCTGTAATGAGTCAGTAAAATCATGGGTGAAAAAAAAATGAAACTGACAGCAGAGGCTTTATCAAAATTCTCAAGAAAAGAATGCAGAATTTGATGCTAAAGCTACTATTTTAAGACAATAATGATAATATGCTACATTCACTCTATTTTTTTCATATCCACAATAGAAGCCAGTGTGACATAGTTGAAAAAGTACTGGATTTCTCAGAATATCTGATTTTGAATAGAGACCAATATAATATTATCAATAATATATTACTCTATCCCCAGAGACAGGTGACTTAACTTCTATGAGCCAAAATATCTTCATTTATAAAATGAGGACAATAATGCTTATATTACAGTATCTATCTTACAAAGCTATTATGAGGAAATTACCTTGTAATCATTAAAGCACCATTTAAGTATGAGTTTTCATTTTTATCCATTGCAAATAAAGTGTTTAAAAGGTAAACCTTTGATCAGATAAAAATATGCATATTGAAAAGGTACTCTTTGATGCACTGGTTTGGCAGATTGTTACAGCTAAGACAATTACCTTCCTGTCCCAACTCATTTATAAACACTTCAAAACTGATATTGTACAAGAGGGCTGAAGTCCCTCCAGATCTTAGATATCAAAGTAACATAAACACAGGAAAGGTATTATGATTTAAAGGCCAGCAATTCATCATTTTCCATAATCTGCTGCAGCAAAAATCTGTCGGACTACAGATGCTGACCCTTTGACTTCTCTCACCTATAAACTTTGTCTCAAACCATGGCCCAGTAGAGCCTCCTGAAGATTGTTCATTAGCTTGTAAGCTACTCGAGATCAGGTACTATGACATTTCAACATCCCCAACACTTTGCACATGGTCTTGTCCATAGTAGATTCTTGCCAAAAGCTCCTTGAATGATCTTGAATGAACCAATCATTTCTGTTCTCTGCTCAGTGGTGGTTAGGCATCAACTAAAAAGCTTCACTAAAGATGTTGAAGAAATGCTTTTTAAATTTTTATCAATACAGTTTATTTTTAAAATCACTTTCATTTCTGAATATATCCCTCTCCTCTACCTCCCATCTCTAGGAACGAAACAAATAGAAGAAAAAGCAGTTCAGCAAAGCCAACCAACATATGAATTGTTAGATTCAACCAGTATATGAACTAAGTTTAAATTTATGCATGAGCATGCACACACACACACACACACACATACACACGTATATACTTAGTTCCATAATCACAGACCTCCACCACTCCACTGGTATGGGAAAGAATCATCTTCTCACTCTTCTGCAGGGACAAACAGTATTATAGCTATACACCATTAAATTTTGTTAGTTTTAGTTTTATTTTTCCTCATTCTATTTATATTGCTTTAGTCTCCATATATATCATTTTGCTGGTTCTGCTTATTTTTTTGAATCATCTTGTATATGTCTTGTCCTATTTCTCTGAATTCTTTATATTCATAGTTTTTATGGCACAGTGATTTTGCATTACATTCATGTGCCACAATCTGTGTGATCATTCCACAATCAATGACTATCTGCTGTACTTCCACTACTTTGCAGCCACAGAAAAAGGTATGTATATTAATACTCTAAAGAGAGGTCATTATCTTTAGATTTCAGTTGGGAATTTGTCTCTCTTTTTATTTAAAAAAAAGTGCAAATCTTCTATTTAGAGAAACCACTGTCTTCCTCTTCAGGGGAAAGCTTTATAGCACACCATAGGAATGTTTGCAATCCCCAGCTCACATATAGGTCTTCTCCCAGGAGTTTGCTGAAGAATTGATTTAGAATTAAATAGTGATTTTCCAAAGAAAATTCCAATTTCCAAAGAAAATGTTACCCATGGAAAATATCTTCCCAAGCCATCTCCCAAAAACTTTTAAAAATCCATAATATACCTAACTTAAAGCTTAGTGTTTCTGCAATTTCAACTATACCTATCCATTTGCTAATAATGGAAAGGAAACTTACTGACTTTGTAGTCAGAATGCATGGGTTCACATCACTTCTAAGTCTTAGTGCTTGCATGACCCTGGGCAAGTCATTTAACCTCCTTGGTCTTCAAAGTTTTTTTTTCATCTGTAAAAGGAGGGGATTGGTCTCAGTGGCCTATAAAATCCCTTCCATCTCTATATCTTTGAACACATACACCTGTGAACCATTTAAGGCATTGTTCCTATGGGAAAATTCATTTCATGCTCTATCTCAGGAAGATTTCTTCTCCCCTGCTCATTGGTGATGATGATTCCCCAAGAGACAACACTAGAGAAGAGGAACCCTTTCAGGAATTATATAGAAGGAGACAAAGACACATGGGCATAAACATGTTAACTCTACAGCTCTATAAGAAAAGGCCCTGTCAGCACCACAGCCAGCGGTTGTGGCAAAATTAAGCAATAGATGGCTGGTTCAGCACTGATGTCTGTGGATAGCAAAGGAATTCTCTGCCTAAAGTTGGGCTTCTTTTCACCAGGAGAAATGATCTACCAAACCAGGAATTCTTATGAAGGAGAAAGATTTGTGTTGAGAGTTCATAATTTTAATTAGGCTGGTTCACTTCTGGGATTTCTGGCAATCTGGACAGGTCAAGAATGAGAGTAAAATACAGGTAAACTTCTGGGATGTGATAGGAATTTCCCTAATCTTTGTATCTCTTCCCCAGAGCCCTGTTCTGCTGGCAAATAGCCAGAGAAGAGTTAATATGTTGGTACATCCCCTTTTTTTTGGTTGTTTATTTTATTGCCAGAAACAATGATATCCATGTAGCAGTATTACATTAAGAGCTGAATCTATTATGAGAAGGTCTTTTGGAGGAAGCTTTCTTTACATTTATTATTAGGTATCTATCATTCTAATTTTTTTGTCTTTAGAGCCAGAAATGACAGTCACTTCTCTAGATCAGTCATTCTCCAGAGACTCTGAATTGGAGAACAAAGGTCAGTTACTCCTGTGATTAGGGACTGAAAGTTTATGAATTGGGATTCACAAATACAGTTCTTTTATAAATTGAAAAGAATCTACCTTTAAAAAATAACTTGAGAAAATGATTGAAAATTGAAGAAAACAATGAAATTTAGAGAAATTAATGGCATTGACAGCATAATAAACTTAAAAGATCTTAGAAGAAATATAAATTTTGAGAGATGTGTATTTCATTATATTCATCAAGTTAGAGATCTTCAGCCCTGATTTTTCCTCATACTAAAATATCTCCAGTTACCTTGTATTGTGGCATGAAATTTTTTAAATGAATCCAATTTCAATTAGTTTTATTTTAAAAAATAATATGAGATCACACATTTAGGAAGAGAGAAGAGGTACTGCAAAATCAAACAAATCTGTCAGAGGATGTGAGAACTCAAAAAAGTTTGTAAATAACTGAAGAAGAATAAGAAACTTTAATGTTTTAGAGGTTTTAAAGTAAAAGATACAAATGCAGGTATACCTCAGAGATAATTATGGGTTTGGTTCTAGACCATTGCAATAAAGCAGATATCACCATAAAGTGATGAATAGTTTGGTTTCCCAGTGCCCATAAAGTTTACATTTACACTATGGTGTAGTCTATTTAGTGTGCAATAGTATTAGGTCTAAAAAATGTATATGCCTCAATTTAAAAATACTTTGTTGCTAAAAAGAAAAAGGCCAACCATCATCTGAGCCTTCAGAAAGTCATAATCTTTTTTTGCTGGTGGAGGGTCTTGCCTTGATGTTGGTGACCACTGACTGATGAGGATGGTGGTTGCTGAAGGTTGGGGTGGCTGTGGCAATTTTTTAAAATAAGACAATGATATTTGCTTCATTGATTGACTCTTCCTTCCACTTGACCACTTAGAGGCCATTTGGCCTAATTTCAATATAAATAGGGAAGCCTAAAGTAAGGCAGAGACTAGGGAATGGCCAGTTTGTGAAACAATCAGAACACATACAACACTCACTTATCAATTAGGTTCACTGTCTTATATGGGCACCATTCGTGATGCCTCAAAACAATTACAATAGTAATATCAAAGATCACTGGTTACAGATAACCACAACAGATACAATAATAGTGAAAAAAATTGAAATATTATGAGAATTACCAAATGTGACATGATGTAAGCACATGCTGTTGGGAAAACAATGCCAACCAACTTGATCAATGCAGGGTTGCTACAAACCTTGAATTTGTTTTTTTTTTAATGCCACAATATTTGTGAAACACAGTAAAGGAAAGTGCAATAAACCAAGGTATGCCTGTATCAGTATTTTAGTTTTTTTAATATTTGGGTTCACTTCTTTAAACATGTAGCTCCAATTATTTGAATGATTTAAATTATATGTTGGCAGGTGATATGAAGTGATCAATGTCTTAGTTTTACCTCTATCTAACCAGGAGATGATGAATCTGGTACAGTGAAACACATGATTCAATGGATGATTCTTCAATAAATGGCTGGTTACCAATCCAACCCCTGTTTCATTGATTTGTTCTCAATTATAATACACTAGTATTTAGAAGTGATGGATCATTATAGCACAAAATATTTAAAACTTCACAATACTGAGCATTTAATTTAAGAATAATATATATGTATATATATAAAGAAGTAATATCCATTTTGATGCAACCTTTATATCCACCACATTTACCTAGGAACAGCATATTTTGAAATGTTAATAAGCTGAACAATGTTTTATTGTAGCTTTTCTTTGAATAAAATATAATATAGCACTTTTCTCTCCAAGGTGCTGACCTGGCAAGGGCTATCCTTACCTACCTAATCTCTTAGCTAAGCTGCTAAACAGGCAAAATGCTTTAATGAGATTACTCTTCAAGGTTGCCTTAGTTGCATTTATATTTTAAAAAAATAAATGTAAAATATTGTGCTTAGATCTATATTTGTAAATCATTACATATGTACATTTGTATATATGTGTTTATCTCACTACATTTTTGCATGTTTATCTCTTATAATATGTGCATTA
Source organism: Pseudocheirus occidentalis (assembly GCA_028646575.1). NCBI lineage: Eukaryota > Metazoa > Chordata > Mammalia > Diprotodontia > Pseudocheiridae > Pseudocheirus > Pseudocheirus occidentalis. The sequence goes on along the minus strand of CM053601.1, from coordinate 129,360,758 downwards.
CTTAGGATATTAATAATTCATATTTATCCTTATTTGTTATAGCAAATATAATCTTCCTTTTCTTGACCATCTTTTCTTTTAAGGTCTCATCGGTGTGCTAGAAATAGTGTTAGTTTCAGAGTGAGGGGATTCTAATACTGGGCGTACCACCAGGTTGTGTGAATTTGGGCAAATTATTCAGTTCCTCTGGTTTCCTCAGTTTCCTCACCTACAAAATGAGGATAATAATACCCATAGTATTATATGCATCATAGTGGAATAGATAGATTGTTAGCCTGGCAGTCAGAAAAACCTAGAATCAAGTACCTCTTCTCACATATCCTGGCTCTGTGACCCTGAGCACATCATTTAAACTCCCTGCGCCACAGGCAACTCTCTAAAACTATAAAATACCTAACAGATGATAATCTGTATTGATAGAAGGAGTTGCCTCACTGAGATTTCCTGACATTTCTGAAATCAAAATTCTGGTCCCCCCCAAAAAAGTACCCATTTTACAAAACTCACAGTGTTATTGCAAAGCTCAGATGAGATGACCTATGTAAAATGCTTTGCAGACTTTAAAATATTATAAAAACGTCAGCTATTTTCTCTTCTTTCCCCCAACTTCATTTTCTCTATATTTGCTCTACGTTCCTCTTATACCAAAATTTTGGGTTTTTTCTTGTCATTTTGTTCTTTTATTCCATCTCTCCTGTGGCCATGTTAGGCCTGCCAATAGCACCCTTGGCACTTACGATGATTACATGAATGAAGGAGGGATAGGAGATAGAATGCCAAGCTAGGTGAATAACTCAGATTCTAGTTCACTGAGTGAAGGAGAGGACTGAGAAGTGAGAATGAAAAGATAAACTACAAGCAGACTGGAGAATGTCATCCATTCAATTAAATCACTATATATGTACATTTGTATATATGTGTTTATCTCTTACTATATTTTTGCGTGTTTATCTCTTACTATAATATGTTCATTGCTTAGGACATTGATAATTCACATTTATCCTTATTTGTTATAGCAAATATAATCTTCCTTTTCTTGACCATCTTTTATTTTAGGGTCTCATTGGTGTGCTAGAAAATGTTAGTTTCAGAGTGAAACTCCGAAAAAAAAACCCAACCCCTCCCCCCCCCAAAAATGCCAGTAATTGGAGTTTATATTCCATCCTGGAGGCAACAGGAAGCCTCTGGAAGTCCTGGAAGAGATAAGACAATAGGACATGTATCTAGTCCCCTAGAGTATAATTATCAAAAGAAAGAAACCATGTGTTAATATGTCCTGATGCCTCTTCAAGCAAAAGAAGATGCTCAGTAAATGTACATTGCTTGGCCAGGTGGTTTCCAAAGGTTTTTGTACATTTACAAGCATTTTCATACTCCCCTTCTGGATCCCCTTCTGGACACATACTCATAACAATCCTTTAGTTAAAGGAGAGTAGAAGTTGAAATCTTATTTGAGTGTCAGATATTATAGAATCTGATCATACCATTTTAGAATTGAAAGGGATCTGAGAAAGCATGTAGTGCACTTCTTTAATAGGGAAGATAAGGGAACTGAGGCTCAGATGGACCAAGCTACTTAATCAAGGCCATACAGTCAGAGGTAGAGCAGAAACTAAAATTAAAGCTCATTCTGGACACAGTCTTCTTCCAGGTGTTACCATGATGCTCACTCTGAAGCATGTGACTGTGTAGCTTAAAATTATTGCACAAAGGTACAAAGAGTATTCACTACAATGTTTGAAGACCTGGTTGCAAATCCTGATCATATTACCCCCATGATGATAAGGAAGTTTTCCAGCCCTTCACAGAATGACAGAATCCTAGGAGGACTGTTTCATGATCTTTGGCAAGTGATTTAACTTATTGGGCCTTTAATTTTCCTATGTGGAAAATAAGGTATTTGGATTAGGTGATTTTTTTGGCTGTTGACTTGGCTTTAAATCCTACAGTCCCAGTGGTCTTTTCTTCTCTGGTACCTTAAGTATATAACATCATGATATGAAGGAGTCAAAAAACATTCATTCCCTTCTAGCCATCTCTTTGCATTTAGATGGGCTGATATCCAAATGAGCCACGGAGGAAGACTCATTCAACTCTTGCAGAAACTGGATCAGAGATGAGAAAAAGTTAAATGGTGCCCTAATCTCATAGGTCTGTACAGTTAGAAAGAACATGAGAGAATATCAGGGTATTTGAACACTATACTTATGTGATCTTATGTCCCCTGTGTGAGTCTTCCCATATCCAGGCTACCTGTTCCTCATTCTTTCAATTGATTCTCATGTAATATGATGAGAAGTCCTTTGCCATTCTGGTTTCCCTCCTCTGCACTCTCTCTGATTTTATCAATATTATTCTTAAAATGTATCTACCAGAACTGAACACAGTAGCCCTAAGTTCACTGATGACAGATATGGTATGACTAGGACAGAGTACAACAGACCTGTTACCTTCCTTATCCTGGACAGTTCCTCTCAATGCAGCCTAAGCTAATTTTGGCTTTCTAAATGACCAGATAACTGTTAACCATGGCATCAAAAGCCCCAGACTTCTTAAAGATGAATTTCTGTCTAGCCACACACCTCCCCTGTTTATTGTTTGGGTCTTTTTTTAACCCATGTAAGGCTTTAAATTTATCCTTATAAAAATTTCATCTGATTTTGTTCAATCTCAACATTCTAGTTTCTTGAGATATGATAACATTCTGACTGCATCATGCACTGGGTTATTATTCCTCCTAGTTTTGTATCATCTGCACATTTAAATAAGTATGTTCTCTATATCATTATCTAAGTCATTAATAAATAAATGTTAAAGAGCAAACCAGCCGCTGATAGACCCTCAGGGAACTCTGCTTGAGATCTCTTTCCAGACTGACATCAAAATGTCAGTGATGACTCTGGGTGCAGTCATTAAACCAGTTCCAAATGGACCCAATTATACTATCATCCATTCTATATAACGCCATCTTGACTCTAAGAATAGCTTAAAGGGATTTATCAAAAACTTTTCTTAAGGTAAACTGCGCCTAGCATTTCCTTAATCTAACAGTAGTATAACCTGTTTTGTTTTGTTTTGTTTTGTTTTGTTTTGTTTTTAAAGGAGGACAGGAGCTTAGGTTAGTTTAGCCTGACCTATTTGTAAGGAATTCACGTTAGCCTTTGTGACTCCTTCTTCCATTTCTAGGTACAGTAACCCCATCTCTATTCATTGTAATTTCACCAAGATTCACCAATTTATAGATTGGTGTAGAGGAGGAAGATGAACATTAGTGCTCTGAAACTGTTTCTGGGCAAAAAGTAGCCCCCAGGAACAAAGGAAAACAGCTCCAGGATTTTGTAAATGGAAGCCATCATCAGTCTTTTTTTTCTTCCCCTTCTTATTAGCAACAAGATAATACAGACTGATTCTGTCTTGAAAGAGGTCTCCGCTATCTTCAAAATTACTAACCACAGAGAAATGCATTTTCCCATAGGAACAAATCTGGTCTTTATTAACTCCTGTAACTCCATAGCTTTCACACTTACTCTCCTCCCCCCACTGTTTTTCTGTGAAGGGTTGTGTACTTTAACTTTAAGGGAGTCTAACAAGCTATAAGCACTCAAAATTTACCATAACTACACCTGGGCGGTCTTCCTCAGCTGGCTAATATGTTTCTTCTACTTTCTAGATTGGCTACTCACTTTATTTGACCTGAAATTACATGGTCCTACTGCTAAGTCAGATTCTCCCTGGACTGAGAAAATGCCCACAATGGTAGTGTACAGACTACAGACCTCGTTCTCTTTCCTTTTTTGATAAATCCTAGAATCTGCCCTTCTCCAGAAAAGCAGCATCTCTTCCACTTTCTATGATAGTTCAAAGACTACTGAAAAACCTTTCAAAAATCTTCATTTTTCTTAATCTATTGGTCAGTGAGTAGATGATAATAACACTATCATTAATTATTATTATTATTACTATTAGAGCTAACATTTATATAGCACTTATTATCTCCCAGGCACCATGCTAAACACTTTAAAATTATCTCATTTAATCTCCTCAACACCTCGTCAAGGAAATTGCTTTTATTATCCCCTTTTTACTGATGAAGAAACTGAGGCAGAGATAAAGTGACTTGTCCAGGATCACATAGCTACAAAGTTTCTGAGGGCACATTGGAACTCAGTTCTTCTTGACTACAAGGCCTGTGCCACCTCACTTCCCCATCACATATGAAAACTTTCAGGATCCTGGGTTATAATCCTCTCTCCTGGTGACTTGAACTCATACAGAGAGCTAAGAACTTTCTTATTATCTCCCTATCTCATCTTGAGCATCAAGTCCCCATTAACCATTTTTGTTCCCTTTTTCTAATTCAAAGATTACTGTCTTCAGTAAGACAAACTCAACTCAATGAAAACAGGCTTGAGAAGCTCAGGCTTCTCTCTATTATCTCTTATTATCATCCCATACACCCTGAAACTCTCTCTTCTCCCTCCTTTAGTCTTCCTATTATCCACAAAACAGTTTTTAAAACCTCTTTGTTCTTCCTCTGAAGTCTCACCAGCTTCCATTTATTTCAAACTTCTAACACTTTGTACAGGATTGTGCCATTTTTTTTTTACTAATCCCGTATCTCCTGACCTTGCTCCTATATATTATTAGCTTTTAAAATTCGAAGTTAATTATTGAGTTCCCTGAAAATTCATATTGGTGTGTTTAGAAAAATCCAAGCTTTCTCATCAAAACTTTCTATCTTCAGAATTTCCTGCTTGAGAGTCCATTATCACTCCAGACTTGACTTCCCCTCTAGAATTTTTACCTATGGCAGCCTACCTGACCTTTCTCTGAATACTTTGAAAGCTACCCTCCTAAAATCTAAGGTAAAAGACTGGTTATGCTTAGTTTTCCTCTCTTGTATCAGAATATCTAAGAAGGTGTTATTTTCCTCCAAAGGTTCCCTCATTTCCACTCCAGAAATCAATACATCCTGATTGATCCAAAAGGTAAGTACCCCTCATTAATTCCTCCACCTTTTGTAGAGTTAATTTATCATTAAAGAAAGCCAACAGATAATTAACTGCTTTGCTGTTTTGGCAAAGAGAGTTCAAGAAGATGTCTTGACAACTGAAGATCCTCATAACTATCCATTTTATCATGTCTGTGTACCAGGCTTGTGACATGTTTTCAAAATCCATCATTTTTATCTATACCCTATATCCCTTCTCTGTCCAGGTGGTCCATACTTTTGTTTAACAACAAAATCATTTTTATTTCTTCTTTCACTGATCTTCAAATCAAATGTTCTCCACCATGCTTTTCCCCTGGTGCCCAGATTTGTTTTAATGAAGAATATTCAATGTTACTTTTCACTTCCTCCCTCTAACTTATCCTAGTCTTTTTTAATAATTTGCATCCTTATACAAGAGAAATTCATCTGATTTATAGAGCTAATAATTGTCAGAACCAGGACTGTACCCCAGGTCTTCTGATTCCAAGTTCTTTGCTCTTTCTACCATATCATAACTGCCTGTGGGTAGCCAGAAAAAGAGTAATCTTATGCATGAATCTTTCAAAAGAGGCATAACAGGTCTTATTAAACTCAAGAGCAAAAATACAAGCACAAAAAAATGAAAAGGAGCATGGATAAGTAAACATACAAAATACATTTGATTGGTCACAAACAGTGCAAATGGAGATACTGCTCTTCACTTGAGAATGTAGGTCAAAGTATGGAAACACATATGGTATTCCATCTTTTCATGTAAACTAACAGAGGGCATGAATCATTGGGAATTTATAAATTTCTTAAAGGATAGTATGGCTTTGGACCACTGCACTACAAGTTGTGCATTCTGGACAAAATCCCACATTCAAACCCTCATTCGCTATGAAAAAACAGGGAAGTTCCTTAGCCTTTCTAGGCTTCATGACCTCCTCTCTACAGTGGGAGGGTCATATAGAGTAGACAACCCCTAAAGGACCTTCTAGCTCTAGAGTCTATGTTTTGAATGGCACTTAGCACATCCTGTGTACTCAAATAATAGGGAATAATACTTAGAACAGATCAAATAAAATAAACAAAACAGTTTGTGGTCCTGAAATATTCTTGTGTATTGTAGAGGATGGATGTTATATTGCATTCTGTTATACTCTTTGAAAACAGGAAACACCTAACAAAGTATGAGACACACAGAGAGATGGATGAACAGGCAGATATACGGATGGATGGATGGATGGATGGATGGATGGATGGATGGACAGATGGATGGACAGATAAATGATAGGTAGATAGATAGATAGACAGACAGACAGATAGATGGATGGATGAGAACAAAGAACACCTAGCACAGCATATTTGGATAAATAGCTAGATAGACAGACAAATGATAGGCTGGAAAACAGACAGAATTTATTATGTCTTACTACATGCTAGGTATTGTGCTAAGTATTGGGATTACGAATACAAGGAAGCAATACAGTCTCTGTCCTCAACTAACTTACATTCTAAAGGAGGAAGACAACATATAAAATCATGCTAGAAAGAAGAAGCAAGTAACCAGATTTGGCCATAAGGAGCAAACTGTGGATTATAGATTTGAGTCTAAGCAAAATAAGGCAAAAAGCTCATCTCTCAGGGCAGGGGACCCCCTTAGATAAACTCAGTTTCTCATGGTGCAGAAGATGGTCAGAGAATAGGTACATGGTAAGGAGATTGATCTCTAGTAAATGGTTATGGAAGGAAAGCAAGAAGAGAAGGAGGATCAAACCTTTTAAAACTATATTTTCCCAGAGGTAACCGAATTATATTGCTACCATTCAGCCTTAACTATTGAAGAGGTTTAGAATGAGACATGTCACAACAGATCAATTCACATAATAGATTACCATCACAGCTGGTATCAATTGTGAAACTATTTTTAGAGCCACATTTTAAGGTGTATCTCTGATTTTTTAAGTAGCGTATGATTCAAAGTCTCAGATTTCTTTTTCTAGACTCTTTATATTCTTATAAGCAACTGATAATAATTTATCCAGTGAACAAAGAGCATCAGAGTCATGGTTCTAGTATTCACTCACTATGTGACCTTGCACAAATAAATATGTGTGTAAATATATATATATATATGTGTGTGTGTGCGCATTATATATGTATCTATATACACATACATACATACACACATTTAGTATGTGAATGCAAATATGTGTGAATGTATGTAGGCATGAATGTATGTGTGTATGTATGTAGATACAGGCTTTAGGTACCGTATATTTACCTTCCTGCCATCATATAACCAGAAAAGAAGCTGGGCCCCAGAATAAACACTAGAAAGCCTGTATGTCTGCCTTACTGGCACCCAATCAGTGTCAAGCATGTTAGAGGAAGACCCCAGAATAGTGAGTAGGCTCTGGTCAGAGGATTTGGGGAAGAATGGGTCTAACAAATGCAGAGAATGACATCTTGAAATCTGTACTGTTGACTAACCAGACGAGTGAAATATGATGCTTTGATGGGATCTAATCTAAGGGAGATGAATTTAAAATATTCACCTTCTTTGCAATGTTTCCTCTGGGTGAAGTCACATTAATGAGTATAAATCAGTTGATGGTAAACAGAAAGAATAGAGAAGCAGGCTGGATAATAGGGAGAGTCAGCCCAGGAGGAAAAATAAAAAGTTTGCTCTAGAAAAATCCTAAAATAAGAACCTTGTTGGCACAAAACAGACAGTTCACCACTCCAGACTCCAAAACCCCTAAGTCTGTTTGAACTGGACTATTAATTTTTCTAGAATAAACTCATGACACTGCATATTTGAAAGCAGGAGGGGAAAAGGGTGTCTGAATCTTGACTGCTCTGTGGCCCTCCCTCCGTCTCCTGTCTGAGTTTGGTCTCTGTTCTTTTCCAGTTGGATCAGCTCCTCTCCTTACCCAATGTGTTTTTCTTTGCTTGCCATAAAAGGCCTCCTTGGAAGCTGTCACTTTAAAAAAAAAAAACAATCCCCGTTACTTCCCTTAGCAACAGGCGTTGCTACGCTGGCAGTTTTTGTTATGTGAGCCGCTTCTCACAACTTCGGAAGTGAAGCCTAAGGAAAGCCAGTCCTGACTCCAGCCGTCATCCCTTAGAAGATTCAGCACAAACACTGCACTCTCTGCTCTCTTGTCTCTAGGCTTAAGAGAAGTGAATCTTTCCAGGGCCTTGAGTAAAATTCCTTCAGGTAAAGAAAGCATTTACAAACATGGTCACGGCCGGGAACCCGGGGACACTCAGATTTGCAGTGCAAATGCCCAGAATTCAGCCTACCTGTGCACCACAGAGTGGGGGTTTCATGATTTTTACATGCCCTTCTTTGTGTTTCCCGGTGGGTTTGCTTCTGAAAAGAGAGGGGCATGATTCAGGGGCCCTGATCATAGAAAATCTGGGTTTAGGTCAGATCTGGTATGTGATTTGGAAGCAGGAAATGCAGACAGCTACCCTGACTCTCTCGCACTGATTCCAAGGCCTATTTCGGTTTAGCTATTCAGCTTAGTCTATATTTGAAGCTTGATGGAAATAATTGAGTATATTGGGTAGCCTCGGGCCTTTTTATCTTCACTTAAGTAGGAAGGATGTTTGATGGTACAACAAATATAAGCCCCGGGTTCTTGTAACATCATTTTTCTTAGCAGTGATTAGAGCAAAGAGTGCTTATAACCATCATCCTAAGGTTACTCTTGTTATATTGAAAAGACACAAAGATAATATATTAGATGCAGTTTTAAATTACTTTCTTCCTCTATATGAAAAGTGTTATGAAGATGTAAGTGTGTATAATATAGATATAGTTATATGTGTGTGAATTGTGTTATGTTGCATGTGTTTATGTAATTATATATTATATACAATACATATGTCTTTATACATAGTTATACTTCAGCAAACATGATATGAATCATTACGTATACACATGTTGTATATATGCATAATATATACACATATGTATTATTTCTATACATAGATGTGTATATCATATGCTTTTACATATAAAGTGACTGTTTACAGGGAAATCTATAGGGACTGAACCAGTCATTTAATTGATGTAGGGAGCTTCTGGGTGAGGGAAATCGCTCGAACAATGTAATTATAAAGTCTTTTTTTTTTAAGTCTTAGAGCCTTGTCTGGAGCTCTGACAGGGTAAGTGATTTGCTCAGGGTTACACAGCCAATACGTGCCGGTGTTGGGACTTGAACCCAGGTCTTCTTGGCTTCAAGGCCAGCTCTCTATCCACTCTACTATACATATATGGGTATATGACTTCTATATTCTAGCAAGTTTGCTATATTTTATTAAATATATTTGTGTTATATCAATAATATAGCCCTCAAATGCCACTTCTTGGAATGAAGGTGGCTCTGAGTTGTCAAAGACTAGGCCAGCAGGGTCCGAGGTATCGTATATCGAATCCAGACTATGGATTAATTAAGCACCTACTATGTGCCAGGCTGTGCTAGGACTGGGCATGCAACAACAAACTGAGAAGTGGTGCCCTTAAAGAGAATACACTTTACTGCAAGGTAAGGGTCAAGAGTCCAGACCTGTGATGTCACTGGTATAAGAAACTCTGCATGAGGAATCCTCTCTACTAATGCAGATCAACACATGTTCTTCAATTTATAGTCTTAGAAAATTGACCAGAGCCCTGAGAAATTAAGTGACTCGTCCAGGGTTACACAGCCAAGGTGTATCAGAGACAAGGCTTGAACTAGATCTTCTGGACTCCAAGAAGGGCGGACCTTCTATACATCAAATCAAGCTTCCTCTCACTAGAAAATACAGTATATAACAATGTAATAAGGATAATCTGAAGAGGAAGAGAGCATCCATAATTAAGGAGATCAGGAAAGGTGCCGCGTGGAAAACAGCACATAATCAAGGCAGCAAGATGTCGCAGTGAACAGAGCACCGGCAGCGGAGTCAAGAGGAACTGAGTTCAAATCTGGCCTCAGACACATAACATGAAAACTAGCCATGTGACCTTGGGCAAGTCACTTAACCCCAGCTGCCCTACCTTCCCCCCTCCAAAAAAAAAAAAAGAAAAAAGAAAATGGCATATAAACTGAGCTAATAAAGGAGTGTGGGATCCAAGGGACACAGGTGAGCGGAGAGAGCACACAAACTATGAACTCAGAGACAGAAGATGGAACTTTATGTAGAGAGAACAGTGAAGAAAGTAGGTTGATCTGGTTAGGAAATGGGACACACAAGTAGGGTACACATGTCAGCCATCTGGAAAAATAGGCTGGAGCCAGATTGTGAAGGCTTTAAATGCCAACCTTACATGTATGTTTATACCTTGTTTGAGAGGCAATAGGGAGCCACTGAAGGTGGCATGAGAATGACAAGCAAGAGAATGACAAAATCAGACTTAAGTTTTCGGAAGCTTTGCATATGGCCCCAGGGACAGAATGCATGTTTCATGTCAGAGAACCAGGCTAGCTGAGTTGGAAGATGCTCATGACTATACTGGCTGAAGGATGATAAATTTTGGAGCCATAGTAATTCCTAAAGATCATCTAAGTTGTGGAGGAAATATTCAACCTGATAAAAGTATAGATCTTTGGAGTATTGAAATATTTATGTTACTTAGATATTATTTTGGATGGTCTAGTCCTATGATTTCATTGTGACAACTCCCAGGACAGAAGCAAGTATGCATCTTCTCTGTAACTTATAATCTTCAAGATTTGGAGAACAGAGAGGTTGTGATTCGCCCAAGGGCACACTATGTGTCAGAAGCCAGATTTAAATCTGTCTTTAGGGTTCTAGACCAGCTCTTTATCCACTGCACTATACTGCCTCTCCTAATTATTGAACATATTATTAATAGAAAAATTATATACTCTAGATATGAACTAGGTGCTAACCTTTTTCTTTAGAGTTATTTCGAATCCTTGCTATTAAATGATACGGAGTGGCAGAAATATTTTTCTAATGGTTCATCAATTCAGTGGGTATTTATTATCTCCTACCCTGTAGCACCCCTAAAACAGTTTGGGTGGGAGAAAACTCATCAGGGATCAGTGAGAAAAGGATAGCTCTGGAAGTAATGGAGAGAGAAAAATGAGCTGACATTTCCCAGGGTATACCAGGAAATCTGGATTGCCAGTGTTCAATGAGATATGAATGATGATTCTATGAAAAAAGAATTTACTACCAGCTTTAATTTCCTCTCTGAAATATTAAATGTGAAATTATGCAGGTATAAAAAAGAATTGTGAGACAGTTTTCAGTATAAAAGTAGGTTTCATTTCCCTATCTTCCTCTAAAAAAATTTTTGTGGTTTTATTTTCCCCTCATTCTCTCTCTCCCACCCCTCCAAACTGAGGGTGAGAGTGGGAAGAAAATGAAAACCTTTATAATAAATACATATAGTCCCGCAAAACAAATTCTGACATTGGCTGTATTCAAAAATACATCTTATTCTGTATCTTGAGTCTATCATCTCTGTTAAGAAGTGAATGTACCTTGCTTCACCATCAGTCATCTGGAACCATGGTTGATCGTTGCATTTATCAAAGTTCTCAAGTCAATCTCATTGATTCCTTTGAGATTTTCCTGACATTTTTCCAATCTGATGCACTAGAGAAACACTTATAGATTCTATCAACACATGTTCTGTGTCCAAATAACTTAGGGAATCCCAGTCCTAGACCCATCTAGACCCATGGGAAAATGAAAAGTATGGTAAATATAAAAGGAAAGGGAAGACATGGGACAAGAGAGGGGGAGGGGGAAGAAAGGACTACCTGGATAAGAAAGGTATTTCAGTATTAGAATCCTAGCAGGTAGAAGGAAGCAAATCATGCCAAATGATAGGAGTGTCCTAGGAACACATATATATAATCAAGAGTTGATTATTTTGGAATAAAATTTCCTCGGGAAAAAAAGAAACAATTGTGTACAGCTTTTTCACAGATGAGATGAACTGGAGGAGCGGTGTGGATGTGAATTGACACCTAAGGCATGTGGGGAAGGCTCTCTATCATACTTTATCACATTCTAGTTTCTCCTACAAATTTTCTTTCATCTCACTCCTTTCCTCTTCCATATCTCTCTCTTCTTTCCTTTTACTAACTTTTATTGATGCCTCTCAACATTGATATCTCCTTCTTCCCATTGAACTCTCCCCTGTGACATAGGACAAAAAGTTAGCAAAACCAACCAACACGGCACCTACTTCTGGCAGGGTAGGCAACATTCTGCATCCTTGGTCATCTACAAAGAGGAGAGAAGTATGTTTCATTATCTGTTCTTTGGGGCCAAGATTGGTCATTACAATCAGCAAGACTGCCTTCCACCTTTGTTTTCAATTCCATTATTGTAGTCAGTGTGTATATTGGTCTACCGGTCCTCTTTAGATTCCTTCAGGGATCCATGCAAGATTCCAACTTCCACAAGAAGTTTTTTTCTGATCCCCTTAGATTATTAGCATTCTCTCCTTCCTAGATTATTCTGGATTTACTTGTTTATGTGTTGCATCACTCTTTCCACATGACAGTACAAAGTAAGGCTCTTGAGGGCAAAGATTGTTCTTTGGGGGAGAAGAGGTCTTTGTATCCCTAGCACCTTACTGTCATGCATGTAGCAGATGCTTAATAAATATTTGTTTGTTGGAATTGAACAAAAGCATACTGAGTTTAGGAAGCAACTCATTGTCTATTTGGTCGAAACATAAGGGGAGTGAAGTGAAAGGAGGTTTTAGTGAAATTTGGGGAGTTGGTCTAGTACCACCAAGCTAAGAAGTGTCTATGTTATCCTGTAGCAATAAGAGGCCACCAAAAGTTTTTTAACAGAATTCCATGACCAGATAGCTATGCATAAGAAAGATTAATTGAGCAGCAATATGAAGGATATATTGGAAGAGAAAGAGGAAGTAAATGCTAAGAAAACATTTGGGGATGAGACTGTAATAGCCAGGAGATGAACCTGTATTAGAATAATAACAGTGGGAGTAGAGAAGGAGGAAGAGGAGTTAGATGAGTGGCTCCCATTTATCAAGGGATATCATAGAATTTATTTTCTATTTAAATAAGATAAATTTAATAAACCCTGAACTGCAGTTTGGCTGGGGTTCTACTGAAACAGATGGTGATTTAGTCCTTTGATTCTGTAGTAGTCTTACTAATGTTTCACAAACAGTCATTCTGAGCCATACCCGATTCTAACTTCCAAACAACAACACAAAAACAACATATGATGCCTTATTTCTTTGTTTTTACTTTGCTGCTCAGGGATCCAGAAATGAGTCACAAAGAAGAAAAACTGAAAATAATCTCAGAGGTAAGTAGATGCTTATATGATTGTTAGGTTTCTATGTGAGTGAAGAAATTCCATTAATAATGAATACCTATTTCTAGTGAATCTACTGTGTACAGCGTGTACTATACTCAAGATTATGCTGGTAAATGTTTAACAATTCATTCTCAGGGGAAAATGGTCTACTTTTAAGTTTTATTAACATTTTCTCCATCAATCTCTTAAGTCTAGACAATCAATACAGCAAGAAATTAAGCCCTGATTTAGCGTTCACTGATTTCCAAAGTATATGCTCACTGAAAACTTCACAACCTTCAAGTCTGTTAGAGCTTACCCCAGCACACCCCTGACACTACTGAACATTTGAGAAACAAGGAAATAATTCTCAATTCTAATGTGTTTTAAGATTTTACAATGAGGTAGACTGTTAAAGTATATTATTCCCATTTTTCAAGTAAAAAACACTCCCTCTTCCAAAGGAGTTTAAAGTTAACCTGGACTTTAAGAAAGTTTGTTTCTCTTCATTTCTTAAATACTGGAAGACAGAAATTGTACTTGCTGCATGACCTTGGACAAGTCAGTTCCCTTCCCTAGATCTATTTCCTTATATGTAAAATATGGGGGTTGAATTCTAAGGCCCATTCAAATTGTCATGTTCTATGGTCTGGAGAGGAGATTCTCCTTCACTTCCTCCTCTTTCTTCCCCTTCTTCTTGCCCCTCCCAAGACAATTGCAAAAATGCACTCCATTTCAGTTCACCTACTCTCTACAGGCCAAATGTATTCTCTGGCAAGTTTGTTGCTGTCTCATTATGACTCTTCTTCTGTTAACAGAATCAAAGTTCACTCCCAGGAAGTTTTCTTGCCTCACTCCTGAAGAGGCTCCTAGGACCTGCCTTATAGGATTATAGTAAGGATCAAATGAGATGAAGTATTTAAAGTGCTTTATAACTATAAAGTGGGTTCTTATTATTAGTTCTCCAAAACTACACATTTTTCCTACAAGCCAGGTTGGTTGCCCCAGAATCTGTCCTGAATAAAAGAACCTGAGCAATTTTTGTGGAATCTGGATAAACATATGTAGGGCCAAAGGCAAATTGTGAGGAGACTGGCAAAAGATTCACTAGAATAAAATTTCTGTGAGCCCGCCTATGATGGGAGGCAACACGATATAGTGGAACGATCACTAGCACTTTAGTTAAATGGCTTTGGGTCAAACCTTATTTCTAAACTTAACATGCATATGTATACACACACATATGCATGTGTATGTATACATGCATATATACATGTATGTGTGTATGTGTGTATATATACATGTTTATTCAATAATAATTCAATAAATTTCATTAAGCTCCTCCTAAATGCCAGGCATTGTGCTCCATGTAGCTAGGGATACAAAAAGAGGCAAAAGGCAGTTCCTGTCCTCAAGGATCTCACAATACAGGATCTTGGGAGAGTTACCATCTCCCTGGGCCTCAGTTTCCTCATCGTAAAATGAAAAATCTGGAGTAGGTGAAGTCTGAGCTCTAGATCCCTGATCCTGATTTGATATAAATCATGAATAAATCTATCTATCCATATATGAAAATATTTACATATATATGTAATATATAGATACATGAATACCTATGATAGATATGGAGGGAGGGAGAGTGAAGAGAGAGAAGAAGAGAGAAAGAGAGAGGAGAGAGGAGAGAAGGAGAGAAAGGAGAGAGAGGATGGGTGAAGAGAGAGAGACAGAGAGAGAGAGAGAGAGAGAGAGAGAGAGAGAGAGAGAGAGAAAACAAGTATACAGTATGGCTTTATAAAGCCTTCTGAATAAATTTTTTTAAAAAATCAAATGGAATTACAAAATGTTGGAAACAAAAGGAGCCTTAAAGGTAATGTGGTCAAACTCTGACATTTTACGGATGAGGACATTGAGGCTTAGGAAAATTAAGTGATTCTCCTAAGATTGCACAGCTAGTAAGTGATAGAGCCAGGATGTGATCACAGTCCTCTGACTTCATTGTTTTTCACGTCATGTTATCTGGTGCCAATAACGATGGGGTAATAATTGATGGTGGTGGGGTGGCAGTGATGAGGGTCACAGTTGTATTCAGTAAGGGATCTAATCTCCTATTTCCTAATGAAGGCTAATAGAATGAAGCAGAGGGCCTGAGCCTTTTCATCTTTACTGTGATTTTGCTTTCAATATTTAAAAAAGACAGTTCTATATTTTTAATTGCTAAATTGTTTTAAATTTAAGCAAATAAACCTACCAAACTCCAAATTTTTTCTTTTTTTTTTCTTTTTTGGACAAAGGAGTTTGTTGAAAATGAAGATGGGGAGGTAGAAAAATTGAAGAAAAAGTTGAAAGTTCAGAAACAAAGAAGAAAGAAACAGGTAGGGTTATCACTATTCTGATATTTGTCTTTTTAATTAACATTTAACTTGAGCAATGTTATAGTTCCAGTACAGCATGTGGGCTCTTCTTCCACTATCCCTCACTTTCCTAACTGAACTATCTACTTTTCTGGTCATAAATCTCTTTCACTTCTTCCATGCCAGTGGCCTTCACTAGGAACATACTACAGCCTATTCAGACCCATCCCATAGCTCTACACTGCCCTTTGAGTGGTCTACAATTTTGATTCTATGGCTATTGTATTGAATGATTTATGGTTGTACTGCATTACCAGAAAATGTGAATATATGAGGGATCTATGGTTTTGTTTGCTTTAAGAATCTCCATCCACAAATCCAGATACCTAGCCATCTCCCAGACCCTTAAACCAATATGCTACTGGACCCCTAACCAAAGTGACTGAAGATAAGTCTTAGGGAATTGCCTGAGATATACAGAGGTCTTATGACTTTTCCAGCATCACACAGTATGTGTCAAAGGCTAAGTTTGAATTGTGGATTTCCTACAAGCCCAGTACTCTATCCACTATGGCACATTGACCCTATCTCTGGAGAAATATTTTTTTTATTTTATTTTATTATTATTATTTTTTAAATTAACTTGTTTGTTCACTTTTAGGTTACAAGATTCTGTTCCATAGTCACTTCAGTTATAGATTTTTCTTCCCTTCCTCCCCAT
>CM053601.1:129316749-129343895 GCA_028646575.1 Pseudocheirus occidentalis | reverse complement strand
TATAGTTGTCTTTTAACTGTGTGATGCTGAGAAGCATCCAGTTTTTCAAAATTGGTCATCACACATATGATGTATCTGTGATTGTGTACAAATTTTTCCTGGTTCTGCTCTTCTCACTCAGCTGATGCTGTATTCTTGCTGGCTATTTTCCATTCCTTGAACATTCTCTTTCCCCTATCTCTTTCCCTATGTTTTTCTGGCTTCTCCCAAGTACTGGTGCCTTCCCACTTTCTTATTTATTACTGACCCCCCCCGCCCCCCATTAGAATGTGAATCCTTTAGGGCAGGGACAGGTTTTTTTTTTTACATTTTATTTTTTGCCTTTCTTTGTATGACCAATCTTAGTGCAATGTACTTAGTACTTAGTATATAATAAGTGCTTAATCAATATTTTATGAGTGACCAATTGAATGTTTTTTAAGCCACTATTCAGTTCTCTGAGCTGTATATGTATTCAGAAGACTCATATGGAAAGAGACAGTGATATACAAAAAGGGAATGTAAAGGCATGGTATAATAAAAGGAATACTGTATTTGTAGTCAAAAGATGTGAATTTTGCCTTTACTGCTCTGTATGAACCTGATGAGACAGGTCCATTCTCCTCTCTAGACTTTATCTTCTTTCTCTGGGGAGATACACTAAGTGATCTGTAGAGTCCCTTCCAACACTAAATCCTATAATCCTATGAATTAACCCAATATATTAAATAACATTTATTAAATACCTACTATATGGCAGGAGGCAGCTAGAAAACTCAGTGTATATAGGGTGTTGTGCCTAGAGTCAGGAAGACCTGAGTTCAAATCTGGTTTCAGGTACTTACTAGCTGTATGATCTTGAGTAAGTCACTTAAGCTCTCTGTCTTAATCTAAAAGAGAAGGAAATAGCCAACCACTCTAGTATCTGTTAAGAAAACCCTATGGATAGTATTGGTGTCCACAGGATCACAAAGAACTAGACACAACTGAACGACACATGCCACACACTGGATTCAAATACAGAAAATGAACTAATCTCTTCTTTCAAGGGATTTATATTTTTTCAGGGCAGACATTATCTACCCATGTAAATATACAGAATAAGCACAAAAATAAATACATGGTGGTTTAGGGAGAAAGAGAGCAAGCATTTGAGATAAAGAAAGGCTTCATGTAGAAGCTGGTGCTTCTAGCACCTAGTCTTGAAGGTAGGTGATTCATCAAGGAGGAGGTGAAGAGTGAGTGTATTCCAGGCATCTGGAACAGCAAGGAAAAAGGCAGAGATGGGAGATGGAGTGCCATGTGTGAGTAGAAGCAAGAAATTAATTTTGACTGGACCAAGGAGGTCATTTTGATTAGAACTGTCCTATAAACACTGCAAGAGTGCAGTAGAAAGCTCAGAAAATAGATCATCACAAGAGGTCTGGTAGGTTAGTAACAATAACAAGAGTAATTGACGTTTATATAGCACTTTAAGATTTGCAAAATATTTTGCATCCCTTTTCTTATTTGAACCTCGCAACCTTCCTGAAAGTAGATTAACAAATAATAAGACTGAAAAAAACCAAACAAACAAATGATAAGATTGGAAAAATAGGCTGGAGTCTGGTTGTGAAGGTCTTTAAAAACCCTTTAGAACGTTTAGGGAGTCTTACTTTTCTATTTCTATGCCCAGAGCCCTGTATATATTGAATGTTTAATAAAGATTTACTTATTCATTTATCTTAAAACCAATAGGAATCCATTGGAGTTTCCTGAGAAGTTTACTGAATACTCTATTATGAGGCATCTAGGTAGTGCCATAGTGCACAGAGAACTGGGACTATAGTCAGGAAGACCTGAGTTCACATCTGCATTCAGACACTTACTAGTTATGTAACCCATGGCAATTAATTTAACTTCTATCTGCCTCAGTTTTTGCAACTGTAAAATAGGAATCATAAATAGCTTCCACCTCCCAGTTCTTATGGGGGTCAGATGAGATTTTTGCAAAGTACTTAGTGCAGTACCTACAGTGCAGTCCATCCTTAATAAATACTCATTTCCTTTCCTAAGGGAGTGCTGTGTTCAGATCTGCACTTAAGGAAAATCACTCCACATCTGGTTATCTACTCTTATTCACAATAGGAGTATATCTAAATAGTCTATTAAGTCAAATGTAGTAATGCTAGCTACCAACTGCTGTTGTAAGGTCTGCAGAGAAGCAGCATAGAGAACCAGCCTTAACGCCAGAAAGACCTGAATTCTAGCCCTGCCTCTGATGCATATTGGCTGTGTGAACCTGAGGAAGTCACTAAACACTTTAGAATTCTATGCATTTCTCTGAGACTTTAAGTTGGAGAAAAGGTGTCAACCTGCATTTGGCAGAGGGAGTTTCCTCACCTTGGGGTTCCCTCTACTAATGAAATCATCGCTTTAGTCCCTATCCATTAAGGTTTGCAAAATGATTTACATATGCAATCTCATTTGATCCTCATAACAGTCCTGTAAAGGTAGCCCTAAATACAGTATCAAGGTCCTCTGATTAAAATGGGATCAACAGATAGGCTTTTAGAAATGCTCTAAAGTCATTCTGTCTTAGACCCAAATGACCCCCTTGGAACTTGCCTCTGCTGTTCAGGGCTCGACAAGGATTCCCCTGGCACAAGCAACAGAAGAAGTGGCGCTTTATTGCTTGTGCTTGTTATTTTTGCTCAAGAGAAAGCACTCACCTCCCCCACTACAGAATTAACGTAATAAGCATAATCTTATGACTGGATATCAGGTATTAGCATCAGCAATCATGTATCAAATATTAATCTGACTGGACACAATACAATAATCATGCTTCAGTTATAATCATAGATCATTTGATTGCAGAATAATTGCTTGCATTTCTATTTTCTCCATCATTTCAGAATAGCATAGCATTTGATTAAAATATGCTTACTACCTCAACTCCTATATGGTACTCCCCCCTCCCAGTTCATCTTTCATCCATGTAGTAGTTCCTCCATAGCTATTAGCTACCACTGCCCCCTAATTGGGTTACCAATTAGCCAGACATTTCACTTTCTTTTTTAAAAAAATTAATTCATTTTAAACTTAAATACTAAAACTTAAATACACAAGAAAAAAGAAAAACATTATGAACAAATACAAAATAAAAGGAAAAAAAGCATTTCCATGTGCACAGTAGAAAGTAAGAGAGAACTCAAAATATACAGCAATAAATTTCCATTTCAAGAAAACCTATATAATAAATGCTATACATTGTGTTGAGAGCTGTCCATCTTTGCTTCCTTGTGAGTTTTATTTTCTTCTCTGCTGTGTACTTTTTACTTTGTTTTTTCCCTCCTTTCTCTTCCTCTCCCCCAAGAAGGTTACAATTAAGCATAGATATAGATAGACAGATGTACATACAATACATTATACACATACACACATATACACACAAATATATACATATATATATGCATATACTTAGGTATCTATAATCATACTCATACATCTTTGTAAGACTACCATAACTATTTGTCCTCTATTTCTTTGAGTGTGGATAACCTCTTCCTTCATAAGTCCAAGTCTTTCTGTATTTTTCTAAGTCTACCAACTTATCATTTGTTATACCACAACAATATTCCAACCTTATACTGTCTAGTTATGTCAAATAATAAAAAATAATATTGATTAATATGGCTGACATGTATTGTAGTTTCCCTGTTCTTCTCTTTTGATTAAATCTATTTTAGCTTTAACTGTCTGAGATGGACATTTCACTTTCAACTCATACTGAAGATGTGTTTTTAGTTATGATTGCACTTCTTACTTTGACACCTCAAAGCCCATGGTATCATCTCTGAAGGCACTCCCTTTTATGATGCAGAGCATTTCTCAGTGAACAGCTTAATGAGCTAGTGTAGCTCCAGATTTTCATCATCTAGTGCTCCAGATTCTTGTAATGTTGTGGATTTATTTTCCTCTGTATAATGCTGCTCCTATATTCAACCTTCCTAATGCTATGCTGGTCTAATGAAGTCATTCCATTTCTCACAAATCTTCAGTGCCCTCTTCCATTGTCTTGCTATTTAAGTTCTTTTATAGTTTGGCTTCAGCCTTCATTTCCAGCCTTATTTCTAATCAATCCCCATTATGTGCTGTATGCTTCAGGCAACCAGGTCATGTCTTAAGGCTTTATTTGCACCAGTTTCTCCTCCTGAAATGCCTATGTCCAACAGCTCAGTCAAGAGAAATCCTACTCATCCTTCAGAGTTCGGCTTGAAACACATGTTCTCTCTGAAGCTTTCACTAATGCAGCCAGCTAACCTTTCCCTTTCAGTTACTACCACCACACACTACCCATTTTCCTCTTGGGAACTTGGTATAATCTATTTTATTTTCACATATATATCCTATTCTGGTGACTCCCTGTGTTTCTGGAGGGTGTACCCACAACAATGAAATTATAGGTCTTAGGAATTTTGAAGCAAGTATCTCAGCCTTGCCTTCCCCAAATAGATTGTAAATACCTTGGAACATACTTGGCACTGTCTCTTACCCATTCTTGTTTCTTCTCATACCTTTCAAAGTGCTTTTTGATTATAGGAACTTAATGAAGATTTCTTGAAATGATTTAAATAGAATTAGAGCAAAAATGGGGCCTATATTATTGCCCTTTGTAGGACTGTGTTTTAATGACTTCTGTGAATTCTCATCTCCTCTTTGACCTAATGCATGCTCTCTATGCTCCAGCTGAACTGGCCTATTGGTTGTTCCCATTATATGACAGTCTATCTCCTGGTTCAGTGCCTTTGCATACACCATTGCCCATGCCAGAAATGTTTTCCTTCGTCATCTCTGCCTCTGTCCTACCTCCCTAGCTCTCTTCAAGTGCCTCTTCTTCAAGAGACCTTTTCTGATTCTGGAAGTTGTTAGTGTTTGTGTCCAAAACAGTCTTATATTTATTGTGTATATATCTCACATTAAGTTATCTTTGAAAATATTTTATCTGTCCAGTAGGATATAGGCTCTTTGAGGGAACACATTGTCTTACTTTTACATTTTTGTCTGCAGTACCTAGTATAATATCAAATGCATAGAAGGCACTTAATAAGTGTTTACTGGGCATTAGTTTCTGCATCTATAAAATAGAGGAGCTGGCCTATATGATTTTAAAGTCTCTTCTTATTCTAAATCCTATAGTATTTCAAAAAATGTTAAAAACATATTTAAAAGAATAAGTTATAGCCGGCTATCCTTCTAAATCCTTTTAATATTTATCTGACTGGAGAACTACAAAACTGATTTTTTAAAAAAAACATTAAATATCTCTCAATATCATAATTATGGAATTTTTAACAAAATGCTAACATTATATTTTTTTGTCTATTAATGACAACCAAAGGATTTAAAAACCTGCTATGTTTCTCACCTCTTCATCAAATTCAGTCACTTCTTCTTCTCTGAGACTTACAAAGTGCCTGGGTTTTGGACTAGGGATTTCCTGTAGCAAGACACTTTCTGCTTTGGACTAAAAAAGTAAAAAAAGAAATCATTATCTGTGTCACGTCAGTAATACAGAAAGCGAGTCTGTCACTCAGATCTCAGTTGATATTAATCAGTAAAAAAATAGTCAGGGTTTTCACTCTTAAGAGGTAAATGAGAATCAAATTAATTGTTTAGAAAATTAGATAAAATTCTTCTTGTGGGTAATAATCATCCATGCCAACCTAAAGTACCACATTAACATTTGCAACACAAAAGACAAATTTGATATATTCAAATGCATGCAGCATTAAGCAAATGAGCTAGAGAGGAGCTATGGAATTGCAATCAGCATTGAACAAATTATTAATGTATCCTCACCCTTGCAGCCTTTAATTTTTCTCTCATTCTTTCCCTCATGGAAAATTCTGCAAAGCCTGTTCTTGAAGTGGAAGGAATAGGAGGTAAATCTATAACGAAAAATGTGAGAATAACCTTTAGAATCTGAATTTTGTGATAGTCACATCAACAAATATTTAATAAATGCCCACCATATGACAGTTACTGTTTTGGGGATCCATAAATATTGTGATCTTAAATTAGTAGGTAAAAACTGAAAGTCCTTTTTCAAACAATAATAACTGACACGTATTGTGTTTTTCAATTTGAAAAATAATGTAATGTAACAATTCATGTAATATTATATCACTTGATCCTCATAACAACCCAGTGAAGAAAGCAGGAAAATTATCATTGTTTCCATTTTGCAAACTATCAATATAAGAATAACTAACATTTGTAGAGTACTTAAAAGTTTGCAAAGTCTTTGATTAATTCTCTGAGAAATGAATGAATGAGCTTTTATTATTATTGTTTATTGAACCAAGGACATCAGACAGTGTCTTGATTTGCACATGAATTGATTTACAGAAAGTTATCAGCCTCACTCTCTCCTAAAGAGATATTGAAGTCCAGTGGCAAGTCAAAGGACAAGACGACTGGTGATGGTCCAGGATGCAGTAGACGACCTTGGCAGTTTCTTTCATGTCTGACCAAGCTCTAAGCATCCCACAGTACTTGATTCAGCCACCTTCACCTCTGGTAGAACAAACTGTTCTTATGTGTCCATTCAACCAAGGAAAGTCTTCATGTGCTGGGGGTAGACATCCTCCTGATTCATTAATGACTTTGAGGCCATTACCTCAATCTAGCCCTTCTGCCAAGAAGTTTTTTTTTTTTAAGCAGGGTGTGGCCACTTGTACATACTAGCTTCTTTGGGGTCATAGGTGAGAGTTGGGTGAGAGGTGGACACTAAAGGTGGATGAGCAGCCCTGAAAAGGGCTTAGCAAGCTCTCACACTGGAGATGCTGTCCTCCCTGAACACCCCATACACCTCTAAGATTTTATTAAGTGTTTACTATATGTCAGACATTGGACTAAATGCTGGAGATAGAAATGTAAAAGCCAGACAGTACCTACCTTCAAGGAACTGATAGTATAATAGAGGGAAAAACATATATAGAGGAGCGGTGCCCAGTGAAGGATGGTTTGGTCTAGGAAGTCACAGGGATGGTGAAAACAATACTATGGCAGTCTAATGACAGCTTTTCCAGAAGCATTGACAGAGTAGATTTGATTATACTGTAAAGACTAAAGGTGGAGGAGTGGGAGGTGGCAGGAAGAATTGTGGTCCCAGGGAGGAAGTTTGCAGCTGAGTGGTTTAAATGACAGAGCCAGAAATTTAATGCAGGCATTTTGACTTCCAACTCTGGCATCCTTTCCACTTTGTTATACCTTCCTTTTGTGGTCTAACCCCTTCATTTTAGAAAAAAAAAAAAAGCCTGAGGCCCAGAAAAGTAAAAATGATTTTGCCCAAGGTTGCAGTAGTAGGGGCAGCTAGGTGGCGCAGTGAATAGAGCACTGCCCTGGAGTCAGGAGGACCTGAGTTCAAATCCAGCCTGAGATACTTAACACTTACTAGCCCTGTGACCTTGGGCAAATCATTTAACCCTAACTGCCCTTTCAAAAATCAAAAAAGAAAAAGTTGCACCAGTAGTAAGAAGTAGAAAACTACTTGAACCCAGACTCTTTGACTGGAAACCTAATGCTCTTTTCAGGACACTATCCTTCCATTTGATGTACTTTTCCTGGCTCTAGAGGGTAGAACTTGAAGCAATATGAGGAAGTTGCAAAGAGGTAAATCAATGTACAATGTAAGCAATACTTTCTTAACAATTAGAGTTGTCCCAAAGTGAAATGATCTCCTTTAGTGCTGATTTCTTTTTTACAAAGGTCTTCAAATATAGATTGAATGACCACTCTTCAGGAATGTAGTAGAAAAGGTGCCTATTCAGGTACAAGTTAAGCTAAATGACTTCTAATCCTTCCAACTCTGATGTTCTGTAATTCTATGTAACTTAAACCTTCATATAAATGGAAGAAGTATCATGGCCTGCTGGGTAGAAAGCTGGTCTTAGAATCAAGAAGACTTAGGTTCAGTTGACTCTAATACGTAGTTGGCTGTGTGTCCCTAGCAAGTCACTTAGTTTCTCAATCATTCATTCAATTAAGAAACATTTAAACTCTTACTCTGTACTAAGTACTGCTTTAACCTATGGGGATACAAAAGAAACAAAATAAAACAAAATAATTCATATCCTAAAGGAGCTTATATTGTACTCTAATTCTGTGCCCAAGCAATTCTCTAGATTATAAATTGAGAACATATAGATAACCATCAGGTGGCACAGTTGTTTCTGAATTAAACTATTAAATTGAACCACTATGTGTGTTGGAGGTTGTAGTCTTGGCTTTGTTTTGTTTTTCCTGGAGTGACCTATGAATTCTTTCAACTGAAATTTAGTTTTCTATGTACAGAAGTTCTGGGCAATTCTCTTCTATTATTCCCTTTATTATGATCTGTTTTTTTTAATTTTTTACTGTCATGTTCTTCTGAGAGTCCTATGTTCCTTAGGTTGTTTCTGTTCACCCTGTCTTTGAGATCAATGTGTTTTATTTGCACAGTGAGTGTATTTTCTCTTAGAGTCACTGTTTTTTGCTTCTCTTCTAGAGTGTCCTGTCCTTCTGTACATTTATATTCTCAATCTATTGTTCTCTCCTTTGTTTCTTTGGTGAGGCTTGCCATTGCAGATTCCAGTATTTCTATTTTGTCCATTATTTTTGCTGTGTGGGACATAAATTTTGCTTTTATAATCCTCATTTCTCTTTTGAACCAATCAGGAACGGTGTGTTGTGGTTCCATGTTCTCCTCATATTCTAAAATTTTGTCTCATCAAGTGTTGGAACATTTTCCTTTGTTTTGTAGTATTTAATCAGAGATGCTTGAACTCATTTACTAGATCTGGAGGCCATATTTTCTTTTGTTATTACTGTTTTTTGTGTTACTTTGTCCATTTTATGTCTAAAGTCTTTGAGGTTTTTTTTTCCTGAAATCTCTGCAGTTTCAGTCTTCTTTTCCCTTTATTTTCCCTATGACTCATTTTCTGACTCTATCCCCTCTGTGATTTTCTTAGAGGATGGATCCCAAAGCCTACTGCTATACTGGGCAACTCACAGCTCATTAATCTAAGTCTCTGTCTCAGCTGATGTTTAGATGGACAGAACTGACCCTGGCTGATTATGCTCTTTCCTTTAGGTTCTGTTGAGTGTTTTTCCCATAACACATACACTACACTACACTACACTACACTACACTACATTACACACACACACACACAAGTTCTGTCTTGGTAATCTGTCTTACTCTCTTTGTTTCTCAGTTCTCTGGTGTAGCGCTGACTATTTAGAGCTTTGCAGCATTGCTTTCCCTAGTAGTAGTACCATGCTATAGGGTTGTAGCACTTCACAAGCTTTTGAGCTTGAAGAGTTATGACCAAGCTGGCTACTGTGGCTCAGGCAAACTTCTACAACCTGGAACTAGAGTTTCCATGGCACTAGAAATAAGGAGAGTGGACCAGGATTTAAGAGTGTGTGTGTGTGTTTTTTTGTTTGTTTTGTAAGCCTGTGTTGTGTATTTGGGTCTGCTAGTGCAGTCTTAGTTCTGGTAGCATGAGAGGTAAGGAAAGAGTCCTGAGTCAGCTCAGGGTCAATAATCATACATTCATGTTTTGTTTGTTTGTTTGTTTTTTGATTCTAGATATCTTAGACCAAGGAGTCAACTGAAGTTGCTTTATCTTTGGTACATAATTTCTGTTTCGGAGAGGTTTGAAATATAGTAGGAATTAGAGAAAAGTCTAGTCCTCCATCCTGTTGTTTACATGACTCAGAAATCTCCAAAACCCACTTTTCAGGTTTGATTCATAAAGGAAACATGTCCTCCCAGGTAAATTTCCATGTATTGGGAAGCTAGATTCCAAATAAAAATAAGTAGTATAGGAATATGGAACAGAAATCAAGTTGTCTTGATTCTACATAGTAATCTTGTATAAGTCATATAACCTCTCTATAAAATAGTTTCATCTTTTGTAATATGAGGGTGTATCTATGAAATTTGATGAGTATCTATTTTCTGAAAGATAGTATTATCCATAAAACTCTCATGTTATATAAAATGTAATAATCTGCTAGTCTGTACTCTACCTTTTTGTTTTTGGGTGGGACCTGTGATTTCATTGATTTAGTAATAAGAAGTAACATTTATATAGAGTTTACTATGTGCCAGACACATCCTAACATATCCTAAATGCTTTACTATTATGTCGTTTGTTCTCAGAGCCCTCTGAGGTAGGTGCTAATTTTGTACCTGTTTTACAGATGAGGAAACTGAGGTAAATAGAAGTTAAGTGATAATTACTATGCCACCTAGCTGCATTCATGGAACTCTCAGTAAAGAAATTCTCCAACGGAGGTTGGCCTCTTCTCTATAACTTACAGTCTAATGGAGAGTTACCTGGGACACTGAGAGGTTAAGTAACTTGCCCGCAATTAAACAGCCAGTATGTGTTAGTGACAGGAGTTGAACACAGGTCTCTCTGACATTGAGACTCTCTCTGGACCATTTGTTTTAATAGCTATTAGTCACAAAATAATATGACCTTTGTTTTGGTAGCACTTTAACTAAATTGTGTTTCTTTAACAGCTGCAAACACTGTAACATCTAATATAATTTTAAAAAATTATTGTCAATTACACCGCTACATTACTAGCCAGATGTGTGATCCAAACACTACTCTCTTTTTCCTGCCCTTGGGAAACAAACGTGTTTGCCAAGAGTTGAATAAGGAATGATTTCACTTTTATATAAAGTATCATATTCAGTGAATGCAGCTGACAGGGCCAAAAAGACACGAAATGAACACATTGTATCACTAATATAAAAGTATGTGTGGTGAAAATAACATTTAATTTTTTTTGCATTAATAAATTCCCATTCAGAGACATGAATAACTTATAGGTAATGACAGGCTTTTAGAATATTCAATTAAAAGCATAATGTGCACAATGTCCTTCAGACATAAATCTAATGTTGATTTCCTTGAGAAAGGAGGTATGATTTATCAGGTTAAGCAAGAGATTAGAAATTCAAGGCTATGAAGGTCTCTTCCTTACCAGTCCTACCTATTAATCAATCAGCAAGTATTATTAAGTACCTACTATGTTTAATAAAGGAAGTATGCAAACTGCTATGTATACAAGTACAAAGAAACAATCCTTACTCAAAAGAGTCTTACATAAATTTCATATATAAATAGATTTAGCATAAATATAAAGTGACTAAATACAAAAATATGTGAATAGTAAAATATAAGGTAGTTTAGGAGTGAGGAGACTAATAGTTGGAAGGGTAACAGTAAGATGAAAACCTTTGATTTATAACATAATTACTTCAATGGATATTAGTTTTTATATGTGTATTAGAAGGACCATTATCTTTCCTCAATCAAGTATCAGTTTAAGTGACTTCTCCAGGATTATATGGCTATTAAGTGGCTGAGGAAGATTTGAATTCAGTTCTTCTTGACTCAAAGTCCACCATACTAACCACCATGACATCTAGCTATGGAACAAAGATGCTACCTTAAGGAGAGCTATTTTATTATTATTCCTGGGTTATATGCTTCTAAAAAAGGACATATTGGGATATTCATTGTTTAAATGAGAGGCAGTATCATAGGATAGAGGAAAGATGGCTTGAGGTTAGGAAGACTTCAGTTCAAAGACCGCTTATAACATATATTACTAGTGTGACAATGGGAAAGTCATTTAACTTTTTTGTGAGACAAGTGGTTAGTCTGTTTGTAGAGAGTTTCCACTGCAGAAATATACTGAAGAAAATGAAATGTCTAACTAGAGCTGAGAGAATTTTGTTATTGTTCAGTCATTTTAGTGTCTGACTCTTTGTGACCCCATTTGGGGTTTTCTTGGCAGAGATACTGGAGTGGTTTGTCATTTCCTTCTCCAGCTCATTTTACAGATGAGGAAACTGAGGCAAACAGGGTTAAGTGACTTGCCCAGTGTCACATAGCTAATAAGTGTCTGAAGCCAGATTTGAACTTATAAAGATGAATCTTTCTGATTCCAAGCCCAGTGCTCTATCCACTGTGCCCCATAGCTACTCCATCTGAGAGAACAGCCTACACAATATGACTTTAAAATTGTGGAAAGTTTCTGTGTTACCAGGGCATTAAAATAATTATTGGATTAGATAAAGGAGGCAGACACACCATTTCCAGAAGGCTGCTATTAAAATGTACCTTGATTCTCCTCTCCCATTAGCACAGAGTAATTAGCAGGCTAGTTGACAGTTTAGTAATGTGAAGAATTGGTCCTGAGAGACAGAGCAGGTAAATTTCAGTAAGGAAAAATAGAGAATGATAGAAAAAGCCCTAATCCAGGATGAGGCAGCACTTAGACACCAGGGCATAGAGAGGGTTCAACATCATTTTGCATGTCTACTACTTAGTGTAACCCCTGCCAATATCAGAAGCAGGATTCATGCACAGGCTTCTAACTTGATTTTGCTCTAATTGAACCACCCACATCAAAGCGTAAACAGAGTCTAACCCAGGAACCTAGAGGATTCCTACACTGTTCTTCCCAAGTCCTTGGACTTAATTTTGTCCAGCTTGAATTGATTTCCCTGGTCTTGATGTGATCTTTGTTTGCTTACAACTGCACTATCATCCAGGCCTCTCTTTAGTAGCTGGACTCCTGGTCTTGGTTTCTCATGTCCAGTCAGCTTTGTCCTTGGAAAAGGGACTCTAAAGGAAGAATAACTGAAAGGTGGATCAGGCCAAATTTACCTTGATAATCTTGTGTTAGGCTGGTCTTAATTTTCCTTTGGAACAGTTTCCTAAAATCCACTTATACTCTTTCAAAATACAGAAACATATCCTAGACCCAATTTATTCTTTTTGTTGGTGGGAGTTAGAAGTATTATGCGTGAAATACAAATCCCTTTTATGCCACTTTTAAAGTCTACTATGCTTTTCCTTCCAAGACCTGGACATTTTAAAAGCTTCCCCTTGAAATAAATTGGCCATTTCCTCTAATTAATCTCAAATTCTACTGAATTCTAAACCATCTTTTTTAACCAACACTGAGAAGTTGGCCCCAAAATAGTCCTTTTAATCATAGAAATGGAGAACAGCTGTTTGTAATGAACAAATCTGTGTTTATGAGAACCTACTTAACATTTGATAGCTACTCCCTGAAGAGTCAGAACAAGATGGGAACAGAAGGGCTGGAAGGGGAAACGTGTACTTTTCAGGGTATTTGTTTCATTTGGAACATGATTTAAAAAAATAAATATCAAGGGTTAGTTTCTAAGTTTGTTAATTTTTACTGCTTATAAAACAAGATTTGGCACCTCTGGTATCATTTATTCATTCAATCAATCAATTGGTCACCTAATAAGCATTTATTAAGTGCTGATTCTATGTCCTACAGTATGTGAAGGGCTAGGCATATTTTTAAAAAGGACAAAAATCATCTCTTCCTCAAGGACTTCACATTCTAGTAGGGAAGGACATCCTGTATTTGAATTAAGTACAGACAAGACTCACAGAGGCAGCTAGGTTGCTCAGTGGATAGAGTGCTGGGCCTGGAGTGAGGAACACCTGTCTTCCCGCATTCACATCTAGCCTCTGACACATTAGCTGTGTGACTCAAGATGAGTCACTTAGTCTCTATTTGCCCCAGTCCTCTGGAGAAGGAAATGACAAACCAATCCAGTATCTTTGCCAAGAGAACCCCACGGACAGTATTGGGGTCCTTGGGGTCATGAAGCCAGACACAACCAAATGTCTGAATAGTAACAGACAAGATCCATATAGAACATTGCTTCTATTATGAAGTTCCTGCCTACTGTTAATGTCTTACATCGGTGCTTTATTCTCTCCTTTAGCTCTTTTAGAACCTTAGAGGGAAAGGCCGCAACAGCTAAAGGGACTGGGAAGTTAAGGATCAAAGTAAGGTCACAGTTACAACTCTTTGGTGACTATACCTCATTTGGGTGATGTCCAGACTGAAGAAGCAGCATGTGGGTGGTGGTGAAGAAGCTAACAACCATTTGCCATCAAAGGTTAATTTCTTTGGAACTAGAAATGCATCTAGCAACACTAATGAATTTTGCTTTATTTCTTCCAGGTAGTGAAGGTATTAAGCATTTAAAAACATTTCATTTCAGCTGACTTTACAAGTCAGCATCTATAGCCCTGAGTATCCAATATTGAAATGATATATAAGTAGATAGTTAATGCAAGTAAACATCAATATAAGTTAACAGGGCATGCTATCCATGACTGAAGTAGGTAATATGGCAGGTCATTCAATCTGAATTTCACTAGCTACAGTTTGGCATAATGTTAATGGGATAGAAGATCTTCCCTGCCCATTAATAGGCCTCACTGTGGAGCCTATTCAGGGAAGCTTGCTTGTAGGAAGGCTTTCACATCTTTTGCTAATTCCTATTTAGGCACTGAGTCACGAGGGTCATGATGCCTTCTGGCTCTGAGAAGTGTATATATACTCCCACTTGGTATTTTGCTTTGCAGGGTTTGCTTATGAGAAGAATCTTGTGATTCCCTGGTTGAGATTCTGAGTGTCCTAATGTTCAGAGCTCCCTGACTGGTGAGATGTAAAAGCTCTCTTGATCCAGGGATGTATGTAAAGTGTATAGTTGATTCAGGCAGTGAGAGCCCTATCTGTTGGTCTTTATTTCTCTGCTTGTATTTTCTCTGAAGTTCAGGATGATGACTTTTCCTCTGAACTAGTGAATGTAATTAAAAGGATTGTCGACCCCTTTAAACAGCTAGCTTTCCTAGTAAAGCAGATCTAAGACCATCCTGGGTCTGCCAGTGTAGTTGCTGCTACATTTGGCTACCATGTCCTCCATAGCATACTAGGAGTTCTAAATTGTTATCACCAGGACTATAAGTGGTCCTATATGAGGAACTGAGACCATGGGAGCTTGAGAAAATGTGAAAGTGTAGGGTAAGAGATAGACTTAGAAGCAGGCTGGATCATAGGAGGGTCTAGAATCTGAAACCTGGTGAATAGTTCAGAATGGAGACATACGTAAGGTTATCAAGAGATCACAGGGTCATAAATATACATCTGATAGGTCATTTAGGCCAATTCCTGCATTTTACAGATGGGGAAACTTAGGCCCAAAGAATTTAAGTCCCTTTCCCAAGATAATGGGAAAATGAGAGCAAAGTCATGGGTTAGAACCAGATAGATTGGAGTCAAACAAACAGAGACAGCAAAATCTTGGGTGAGCAATAAATTCTGATATGAGGCAGATAGGAATCAAAAATAATTCAAGAAGGCAGAACCAGGTAGAAGTTAGGGAGTGAAGTACAGGAAAATATTCAGGAGCAAATAAACAGAAGAATTTGGATGTGAGATGTGTGAGATAATAGGTGTAGACAGCACTTGAATAACAGAAGCCATACTTTGCTGTTAATAGGTCTTTTATATGCTTACTGTTAAATTGTAGGCAAATAGAAAGCAGGGCTACTCTGGAGAGGGAAAATAGAGCTAGAGGGAGAGAAAGGCTGCTACTAAGACATGTCTTGACACTTATCATCTGAACTCTCGTCCATTCTCCAAGAAGCAACTATTTTCAGTTAAGTGGCAAGGGTACTGTATTGTATTTGGGTATTGTATTACGAGCAGAGTAGCCTATATGGTATGATTTGAGGGGTACCAAAAAGGTCCCTTGTGCACACTATCTCTGACACAAGACTCAGTACTTGAAAAATAGCACCATTAGAGATTAAATTGTTATGACTATTAATCTCTATCTTTATAAATTACAGATATGCCTAGAATGAGTAAGGACATTAATTTATACCAATACTTCAAGCATCTGTTATTTCATAAATGAGGGTAGGCTCCTCTGCCAGTGGAAAATGGCAACCTCTCTACAACTTAGCAGACTGTCTTTGCAAGCTGCTGTACTCAATAGATTAACCACCCTGGAATCAACTGCCTTCAAGGGATAATTCTCTAGGCTCTTAGCTAGGTTGATCTTTATAAAACAGCCACAGGACTCAGAGTCATAGTGAAAACTTTCATGTCACCGTTAGATTTGCCAGAGTTTGTGTTCCACTGGGTTAAAAAACCTGGGATTGAGTTTCATACCTAGTATGGCAGTGGAGGACTGTAGTGGAGGAATTCACTGACACTCTGGTATAATTATTTTGTCAAATTGCTCTGACAGTAATTACCCAGGAGAATACAAGGCACTAAGCATTTGAGAAAAGGGATGGTTGAAATGGAATAAAAGAAGCTAGAGTACTGTAGTAGAAAGGGTAACAGTTCTGAAGTCAGAAGATCTGAGTTCGAATACTACCTCGTCATTTACTACTTATGTAAATGTAGGAGCAGCTAAGTATTGCAGTGGACACAATGCTGAACGTGGAGTCAGAAAGACTTGAGTTCAAATGTGGTCTCAGTCATGTACTAGCTGTATGAACTTTGCCAAGACACTTACTCTCTGTTTGCTTCAACTATAAAAATGAGGACAATAACAGCACCTACCTCTCAGGGTTGTTGTGAGGATCAAATGAAACAGGATTTGTAAAATGCTTAGCGCAATACCTGGCACACAGTAGGGGCTATATAGACGCCCATTCTCTTTTCCCTCCCCCTTGGGAAAATTACTTAACCTCTCTAGGTCTGGTTTGTTCATCTGAAAAACCAGCATCTTATACCAGATGATGTCTAAAGGTCCTTCAAGCTCTAAATGGGGCTTGATGAACCTCTGACACAGAGAAGAGAGATAGGAGGTACCAAAGACAGCCTTTGTCTGACCTGACAAAAATCTCTCTTTACTGCTGGCACTGTCACGTAGGATGCCTCTTCTATGATCCATCTACATGTTCTTCACTAGGCTGTTGTAGCAGTATGAAATCACTGCTGATCACTGTGGCAACTGCAAGTGATTTTTTTTTCTTTTCTTGACTATAGATAATTTTGAACATCTCAAAAAGGATTCACATATTAAAAAATATTTGTAGTAGTTCTTTCTGTGATGGCAAAGAACTGGAAACCCTAAGGGGGTGCCCATAAATTGGGAAATATCTCAACAAATTATGGTATGTGAATATAATGCGACCTTATTGTACCATGAGAAATGATGAAATAGATCAGTGGTTCTCAACCTGTGGGTCACGACCCTTTTGGGGGTCAAACAACCCTTTCACAGGGGTCACCTAAGACCATCAGAAAACACATATTTCTGATGGTCTTAGGAACCGAGACTCCGCTCCTCTATCCATCTCCAAATGGGTCTGCCAACATGCAGAGATGCCCAGGTAAAGGATTGTGGCATTAGGAAGGTTGAGAACCACTGAAATAGACAGTTTCTGAGAAACCTGGGAAGACTTCTGTGAACTGATACAGGGTCAAGCAAGGAGAAATAGTAGAACAGTTTATACAATGACAATAGCTGTAAAGTCAGAGAACTTTGAAAGACTTCAGAACTCTGATTAGGGCAATGACTAACCATGATTCCAAGAAATTGATGAAGCATGCTCCCCCACCTCCTGATGGAGAAATGATGGACTTAAGATGCATAATGAGGTATACATGTTTGGACATGGTCAATATGGAATCATTTTTTGAGTGTGATTATACATATTTGTTACGAAGAGTTTTAATATTTTTGTTTCCAATGGTGGGTTGAAATGGCAAATGCTTATTAATTTTTAAAAAATGAACAAAATTAGCTTAAAAAATTTAAATCAGCCATTTCAGCAATACTTCTTAAGCCATAAGATGTATTTTATGGGAGAGGATAAAAGCAGAAAATTAAAGTGTAACTATCACAAAGCATTGTGAGAACAATGAAATGTTAGATAGATTACTTTTTCTATATATGTTAGAATGTATCCAAGATAGATTATATACGTTATGAGCAAGGCAAATACTTCTCTCTACAATTGTGTTTTCCTCATTAACTTTTCACAGGAAAATAAAGAGGTGGCCCTACATATAGCAATAATCTTAATAATATTAACACCATTTAAACAACATGACAGTAAATTAGAAAAACATGACAAAATAAAAATCGGACATTTATTAAGAACTTAATACAGAACACTTTGCCACATGCTAGATGAGACTTGGGAATAAATAAATCACAGTCCCTGTCCTTGTGGAGCTCTGGCAGTGCTGGTGGCATTTAATAGGGGTTTTTAATGAATATACCAATAACTAGAATACAAAAACATCCAAACCAAACCACGATAAATTTAGGAGAGAAATTGGACCAGTCAATAATAATTTTATCATTGATAATAGCAACTCTCATGTGGAGAAAATCCCTTTACCAATGCAAATGAGATAACATGTAAAATACTTTATAGACCTTCTAGCTACAATGATTAGATTACTGAGAGGTGAAGTAATTTGCCTTGGAGTTAGGGTTAATTTTCAAATCCCTTTATTCCAGCCAGTATGGGTTGGAAATGGGACTCAAATCCAACTCTTCTTGGCCTTGAGACCAGTTCTCTTATTACTTCATGCCACCTTTGTGCGTAAGAAAAATATAAAATACTATTTGAGGCTTAAGGAAGGAAATATTTCCAACTAGGTGGGGTGGGAGGAGAGAAGGAGAAATCAGGAGAACTTTCATGGTAGAGGAGGCTTTTGAACTGATTCTTGAAAAATGGGAAGGACTGAATAGGCATGAAGGGAAAGTAAGCCTTTTCAGGATATAGGGAATGGCAAAAGTAAAGATGCTCAGGCAGACAACGCAAGGCACTTATAGTAAATAACAAGTAGTCCAGTTGAGGTAGAACATAGAAAGGCTAGAGGGAAGTAATTGGAAGCAAGGCTAGAGTGGGTGGGTACCGGATAATAGAATGCCTTCAATGGGAGCCTAAGGCATGTGCATTGTATTCATGAAGCAGTTAGGAACCCACTGGCAGGTGACAAGGATCAGACCTATATAGAAAGAAGACTAATCTGGCAGGGATATGAACTATGGTTCAGAGAAGGGCAGAAGGTAGAAAGTGAAAAGAGTGGTGAGGAGCTTATTATTGCAGTTAACAAGTGATACTGAAGGCCTGGTGGTGGCAATGAAAATAGAAAGGAGAGCATGGATCTGAGAGTTATAGCAAAAATGACTGTAATACAGTGGCAAGAGAAGTGGCTTCAGAGTCAGGGAGTCCTCGGGCTTGAATTCAAATCATGCCACTAGTCCTTACTATCTATGTGGTTTTGGTTAAGTTACTTAAACTCTCTGGACCCCAGTTTTCTTCTCTGTAGAATGAGGTGGGTATATTCGATGGCATCTGAGGTTCCTCTTAGTTCCAAGTCCATTATTCCTTTTAAGAAGGCATTTATTAAGAGTGTGTACCAGGCACTGTGCTCCATGTGGGAAATATAATGAAAGACAAGACAGAAATAACCGCTGGTCTCAGGCAGCTTGCTATATAATTGGGAGAGACAACAACTCTTGGAAGCATACGGGCTTGCTCCAATGCTGCTGTCATTGCTCAAAAGTGGTTTAAGAAGTGCTTCAGAGCTTGAAATGTATCCTTAAAAATGCTTTATGGTTGCTTTTTTTTTTTGAACACTGCTATCCTTTCCAAACCTTATCCTCTTAATCCAACAGAATCTTCTTTCATAGCAAAGTACAGTTAAGCAACTCAAAACTGTTGCACCGACTACGTCTGACAAATTGTGCCTCGTTTTCTGATAAACCCTCTCTTGGAATAAACTGTTCAGCAAAAACAGCAGCCACATCTGTCTGCATGAAGCATATTCCTTGCCATAACTTCCATATTGACACACATAAAGTAATTCTTTGAAAGTGGCCAAAAGTAATTGTGAACCAGTGGTCATGATTACATCAAATCATACCATTTATGGCCAAATATGGAGCAAGACTGTGAAGTAATGAAACTCATATTCTTGCATGGCTCATAAACTGATTCTGAAAATAGAATGTCAAAAGTGTTATGTCAATGGCTGCATCATTGGAATAAATGAATGATATCTCAAAGTGACTGCTTCAAAGGGGATAAAATTCATCCGGTTGCATGTATTCTTTAATTATGTGTAACTTTAAAAGATAATAACCTATGACTTCATTGGTATAGGTACTCTAATATTGAGATTGTAATAACATTAAGTCATATTCCTCTGTATGATTCTGTAGGTGGTTTTCAAGAGTTGCAAATTTTAAAAAACCCAACACCCTGCAACCAATCTGGTGATGAATAGTTTTGCCTGTAATTAGACTCAGCTGCAGTAAGCAGACACATAGTCCACCACTAGGCCCATATTTAAAGCCTTTCCATTTGGATAGGACCTGTCAGAGACTTCAGTCTACTGGCATGAATTTCAGGATTGGAGTGAAAGCTCTGTGCCATGATAAAGGATTAGACCAGAACGTTAGTGGAGGACTTTTCGTTTCGCCATTAAAAATAAGTAGCAGAGACTGTATTAAGTAGTGGATCTAGAGGTGATCTCAGAGCTAGAAAGACCTGAGTTCCAGAATTGCATCTGACATGTGCTAGCTCTGTGACCATAGGCAAGTCATTAACTTCTTGGTGCTTTATGCAGCTAAGGCTATCAGCTGCAAAGAAAGTACCACCCTGCACTGATAGAAGGAGTTTCCTTATCTAGGATTTCCCTCGACCAGTGAAATCACAGGTCCACTGCCTATCCCTCTATTTTCAGCATTTGTTAAGAGTGTGTGTGCCAGGCACTGAACTACATGTTGAAAATGTGATGGAAGACAAGAGAGAAATAGTTCCTGTTCTCAAGGAGTTCGCTATCTGAAGGGAAGAGACAACATACAAAGAACAACTATGTACATACACACACTCCATATATACACACACTATGATAATATAGTTCTATAACATAATTACATATAATAAATTATATAGGTTAAGTTATATAATAAATTACATATAAAGTATATAGAATGTACATGGTTGTTTTTTGCATGTTGTCTCCTCCCATTTGTGTATGTACACAAATGCAGAATATATGTGCATATATACACACACAGATATAATTAGATATAATCACAGAGAGAAGGTAGTAGCTTTAAAGAAAGCTGGGAAAGGCTTCTTGCAGAAGGTGGGTCTTGAACTGAATCTGGAAAGAAGTCAGGGAAGCTTGGAGACAGAGATGAGTAGGGGAGGAATTTCAGGCATGGGAGACAATGAAAATTCCTGTGACATTACTTTTAAAAATGTTATTTTATACTTGTGGGATGCTTCACAAATAATAGACAATCAATTGTCCTTTGGATTGAATAGGTCATAAGTAATCTCTTAATGTTACCAAACTATTTTTTAAAAAATCAAACTAGTCTTTTACAGGCAGCAA
Source organism: Pseudocheirus occidentalis (assembly GCA_028646575.1). NCBI lineage: Eukaryota > Metazoa > Chordata > Mammalia > Diprotodontia > Pseudocheiridae > Pseudocheirus > Pseudocheirus occidentalis. The sequence goes on along the minus strand of CM053601.1, from coordinate 129,322,634 downwards.
AAAAGCCTAATACCCTACACATTTAATTCTCATTTCAAAGGGAACGCTTTTGGGGGGGGGAGGCAGGGCAATTGGGGTTAAGTGACTTGCCCAAGGTCATACAGCTAGTTAAAGTGTTAAGTGTCTGAGACCAGATTTGAACTCGTGTCTTCCTGATTCTAGGGTCGGTGAAGGGAACTCTAATGGACTCCAGAGTATTTCTTGATTTAGAGATCATATAGCATAACTCCAGGAAACTGAGGCCCATAGTGCTTAGGTGATTTGCCCAAAGTCATACACACGAGACTAGAATCTGGATCTTCTTAAAGTCCCAGGGCCACTTAAATCCCATCACTTTTGAATCCTTCCATAGATACTTTAGCCCACTCTCTTCTCTGAACGAAATCCTCTGGAATTTAGTGTGCATTACTCGTTTTTGCACTTAATCACACACTGCCTTGTGTGTATGATTTGTCTTGGCCCCAAGTATCTAAGCTGACTCCCTAAGAAGATTTTTAAGGTCTTTGGGAAATGGACATCAGATCGCCTTGGCTTTTTAAAAAATTCCTCATAAAACCTGTCACAAGAGGGAACCATAAAACTTACCACATGGAAAGACAGTCAAGAAGACATGGGTTCAAGTCTTGCTTCTGACATATTAGCTGTGACCCTGGCAAAGTCACTTAATCTCTTAGTGCACTAAATATTTAATAACAGCAATGCCTAGCATTTATATTGCACGTTAATATTGGCAAAATATTTTTACAAATATTATTTAATCCTCATAACAACCATGGGAGGTAGGTGCTATTATTTCCCGCCTCTCTCCATTTTCCAGATGAAGAAACAGAGACAGAGGTTAAGTGACTTGCCCAGGGTCATACAGCTAGTACGTTTCTCAGGCCAGATTTAAACTCGTGTCTTTTTGACTCTAGGTCCAGTATTCTACCTCCTGGATCACTTCACCTCTGAGATATCTTGGACTGTAAATTGAAGAGAAAATGCTGCTCTGCATTTGTAGAAGTTTCTTCAATCAAAGTTTTCTATAGCAATAAAAGTTCTCTATATGTGGGTCTGATCCCAAACAAACAAACAAACAACAAACAAGCAAACCCCATCACAGAAGTGACCTTGTTGTAAACATGCAGTGACCATTTGTTGAATGAGTTTGAAACAAACTTACTTCGTGGCCCTTTTCGGATGGCCATGCTTAGGAGATTTGGTTCTGACCGGTCTTGATGCTCCTGTTGAAAGCTGAGATTAGCTGCCCCTTCCAACTGTTCCTCAAGGCCAGAATGCTGCAACTGAGTAAGCATCAAAGTAAAAAGTTCATTGAAATACCTATATTGAAACACCACTCTCCCCGTACTTTAGGAAATGAGTCTCCATTGTTCAATTATGTGTATGTATAGTCATTTTCACTTGTGTGACCCCATTTGGGGTTTTCTTAGCAAAGATACTAGAGCGATTTGCCACTTCCTATGGCAGTTTCTCAAATAGTTCATTTGATAGATGAGGAGACTGAGGCAAACAGGGTTAAGTGACTTGCCCAGGGTCACACAGCTAGTAAGTGTCTGAAGTCACATTTGAACTCAGGAAGATGAATCTTCCTGATTCCAGACCTGCCATTCTATCCTCCTTGCCACCTAGCTGCCTTATTATTCCACTATACTGGTAAAAGAAAAGGAGAATTATAAAAGAGATAGGTCAAATAGGAGTTAGAACATAACATTCCACTGAAGTAGGTCACAGGATCTTCGATTTTGAGTTGAAAAATGGTGTTCAGGTAACACTAGACCAATTGCTTTATTTTGCAGGTGAGGACAAGGAAGTCCAGAGGTAATCTGCCTTGCCCAGTGTCACTTGGATGACAGTGACAGTGCTGGGACTTGAATTTAGGTCTTCCAGATCTGGTAGCCTTTCCCAGTCTACCATGCTGCTTCTTCTAGACATAATTTGTCATTGTAAATTGGGCTAATAGTGTCTTATGATTCTAGATTCTCGAGATTGCTCTAATGTTACTAACAAATCTCTAAAAAATATTTTAATTTGTCTCTATTTAAAATATGAACAGATGTCCTCATTTATTGGGGGGAGGGGAATATAAGAAAGCCAAAACAAAGTAATAGTGTTCCTGGGTTAAAAAACAGAATTGGGAATCTCTCAAAGTGCCCAAGCATCTTCTCCTCAGCCCTGGATTATTAGTGAAACTACTCACTGCTTCCCTCTCTCTTCCACTCAATTCTAGACATGTCTGAGCAGGAACTGGGATAAACAGTGGGTGGAGAAGATGGTGAGATCTCTCTCAATGCTTTCCCCTACACTCCACACGCGTTACTTCTGGGCTTCCTAAACTCTGCTCTCTCTCCTCCCTTGTGTGGCCCCACTTAACCCCCAGGCAGTGGCTGTCCCCGACCAGGATTCACCTCCTAAGGACTGAAGATCCCCTTTCCCAATCCTGCCTCCAGCTCCCGCCCTTTTTTCTCTCATATCAAAGGGTCCTCACAAGAACCCTGAGCTGTTTGGGTATGGAAAGGGGTGGCCCTTGGAGGAGCTGAAAGCTAAGAGCGGAGAGCATCAGGGGCTCTTTTCCCCAGTGAGCCACATCTGTGAGAGCATCTTTAAGCTGCTCCTTTGCTCCCTCCCCGGACACCACCAATTTTCTCAGCAAGCTTGCCTCCCTCTCTACTAATTTAATCGGATCAGTGCCCAGGCTAATCCAGCCCCTAGAATGCCAGCGCCATCACGTGCTGCTCAAGATGGCGTCCCCTGCCTCCAATGGGAGCCTGGATTCCACAAAGCTCACCCAGTTCCTCTGTTCCAGGACAAAAGAGTTGCGCTTTGTAAGGACCCTGTCTCTACAGCCTTTTACCTTAAAATGAGGTTGTTCATAGGCAGAGAAGATGCCTTCCCGAAGTCTGGGGAGAGGGGATGGATTGCCAGCTCGGGATCCTGAGTGGCAGGATTTCTGTCCTGGCTGAATCCAACAAAACAGTTAAAAAAGAAGGGAAACCTCAGTGCTCAATGTGGAAAACTGAGAGAGCACCACGGATTTTTAAGCCTGCACTGCCATCTATAGACCATTTTGATTTGTGGCTGTCAGACCAGTCCAAAGGTTTTCTTTCTTCTCTGCCTAGCATTGTCACTCTCTTGCACTTTCCTCTCTTACAGATATATTTAATCTCCCAAGGCAGAAATGCCACTCACGAGCCTTTTTGGGAGTGAAAGTGACTGGCTTCCAAAACCAACGTCAAATCTTCCAAGAGTATTCATTGTACCTGTTGTTCTAGGAAGGAAGGGTCCAGGCAGCACAGAGCCACCGCTGCTTAAACCAAAATCTCCCTTCCATTCCTTTCCCCAGCTCAGCATATTGAGGTACCTCAAAAAGAGTCACTCAGTTTTTACCTGCAAGATCCAGACATTTGTAGAACCCGTCCTAGTTTGCCCCTCTAGAAATGAAGGGGTTCCCAAGGCAAAAGGTAGACTCTGAGTCCTCTAAGATCTCCAGAATCTAAACCTCTCAGTGGTTCAGGAATAATTCAGAGGGGGCATCCTTTTATTAAGTACACCATTGCCCAAGGACAGAGGACAGATTTTTGTGTTCTAATCAAATGGCAGATTCTAGAGTCATGGATCTGGAACTGGAAGATGGCCAGGCAGTCTGATCTCATCACTTTATATAGAAGGAGGCTGAGTGTCTAGGAGGTGAAATGACTAACCTAAGGTCAAACAGACAGCAAATGTTAAAGACAGGATTTGAAACCAGGTCTTTTGACTCCAGAACCAGTGTTTCTTGTCACTGGACTTTGTATGAGGTCTACCTTTCCTCCTACCAAGCACTGTTTATTGACCAACTGACTGACTACTGAATTTGAGTCCAATCTGCCTTAGACTACTGGCTAGCTGTGACCCTGGGCAAGTCACTTAAAAACTCTCTCAACCTCAGTTTCCTTATCTGTAAAATGGAGATAATAATCGCCCCCACCCCATGAGATCGTTGTGAGGCTGAAAATAACACACTATATGTAAAGTACTTTATAAATTTTAAAATGCTGTTTTTGTTATCATTAATATCACATTCTTATCTACCTAGAATGTAACCACTTATCATGATTTATTTGGCAGATATCATTTCTAGTTCAAGTTCCTCTCCTGGGGCTAGTCTTCTGCTCTAAAATGTTTTTTTAATTACTAATATAAAGAACTTTAAGATCATGTATCTTCAGTTCCAGGCGTTGGGAACCTGTGGCCTTCTAGGTCCTTGGGTGCAGCCTTTTGACTGAGTTCAAGTTTTACAGAACAAATCCTTCTATTAAGGCAATTTGTTCTGTGAAGTTTGGATTGAGTCAAAGGGCCACATTGAGGACCTAGAGGGCCCTGGGTGGCCTTGAGGCCACAGGTTTCCCCTGTTCTGGTAAATTAGCTCTTAACAATAATAAAAGTAGTTCATGGCTATGTACAGAACTTACTATAACCCTGGAAAGTTACTTTAGGAATTCATATTCCTGTTTTAGAGTTAGGGAAGTTCAGATACAAGGAAGCTAAATGACTTGTCCAAGGTCACACAGCTATTAAATATCAGCAACAGGTTTCAAATGCCAATCTTCTAACCTTAAATCCCTTACTCCTTTCTGCTAAGTTCCACTCCCCCTTTTGTTTGTGAGTGTCATATCAGATTGACATCCCTGGCTTTGTCATCCAAGCACAATTCTTCAATCCCCCGGAACTCAGAAAGTCATAGGCAGTTCCCTCCCAAAATGTGAATTGTAGAGGGGGAAAAGCATGAATTAAAGGGAAATGGAGGCCTTTTTCCTCAATTGAGAGTCCAACATGACTGGCCACCCAAAGATAGTAATTGATCGAGATTGTAGAAAGAGATAATCTCTCTACCTTCTGGTTGTCATGACTTTCTTGCAGCCTGACTCTAAATCTGCAGTGATTGGGCCACTAGGCACAACTGTCCTCAAACTTCCCTCCTGTTCACATTTATTTCTGTCCCTCAGCTTCAAGAGAAGTTTAGCCAAGTAAGCAATTCATGAACACATGACAAGATGATACCCCATGTCTGACTCCCAATCCTACCATGGGGAGGTGTCTAGGTGGTGCCTTGGAAAGAACAATGGACTTGAAGTCAGGAATACTTGAATTTTATCACTTCCTGACTTGACTTCTCTCAGCATTAGTTTTCTTATCCATAAAATGGGAATAAGAAAGTACCTGCCTCACAGCTGTGAGAATCAAATGAAATAACACATGTAAAACTATTCATAAACCTAAAAGAACTCAACATACTAAAAGCCTTGCGCTGGTCCATGATTTCTTACTTTATTTTATGTCATGAATCTCTTTGATAGTATGGTGAAGCCCTCCTCAGAATATTATTATTTTTTAAATGTATGTGATAAAATATATGTATGTGATAAAATATATGTGAAACCAACTATATTGATATAAAGATGTAATTCTTTCTCCAACCAACCTTGTGGACTCCCTGCAATCAAGCCATGGGACCCCAGATGAAGAACCTTTTCTCTTGGTTGCCAACTATCCACACAGTTATATGTAATTGTATGTAACTCAGCCCACAGGGTTAATCCATTGTTACACAATTGAAAAGACTCTGAAAGTGGACAATAAGCTGGATCCAGAATTAAATATGAGGAAGAGAGCAAATTGGCTTGTGTTTGAAGAATTACTTACGTGGTGCTTCAAAGCTTTTCCATAAAACAAAAACCCATCTTTTAAACACCAATATTTCTCCAGAACTATGCCCAAAGGGCTATAAATAATATCATACCCTTTGACCCAGTAATACCACTTTTGGGGTTGTATCCCAAAGAGATCACAGAAGTGGGAAAGGGTCCCATATGTACAAAAGTATTTATTGCAGCTCTCTTTGTGGTGGC
>CM053601.1:129283594-129316249 GCA_028646575.1 Pseudocheirus occidentalis | reverse complement strand
GTGCTGCAACAGCTGCCTCCCGCTGCCTCCCTGCCCTGGGAGCAGTTTGGCCGGACCCGCTCTTCTCCTCCCCAGTTAGCAAAATCCACTGACCTTTCTCTTAGCCTTTTTTTCTTCTGGCCTGATAAATGTGGTAACTGTGCCTCCTGTGCAGCCGATCTGCTCTCCTGTAGCCGCGGTTCCCCGCCGGATGCCCCAGGGCCTGAGCCAGCCGGGGTTTCAGCCGCGGGTCCCAGACCGCTGAGAAGAGCCCTGCCTGCTGCGCTGCCTGTAGTGCTTTCTGTCTTGTGGAGAGTTTTGGAGCTTGAAAATCTGTTTAGCGTCCCATTTTATGAGTTTTTTAGCGTGTTTGTGTGGGAGCTGTGGTGCTTTGCTGCTTCTACGCCGCCATCTTGGCTCCGCCCCCCTCTATTTCTTCTTAATGGATTACACTGATAATAGTCAGGCATACTAACAATTTATATGAGTTTATTTTATACTCTGAAACTTCACTGATATTAATTATTTTTATTAGTTTTTTTAGCCCAGTATCTAGGGTATTTTAAGTAAAAGATTGTATTATCTGCAAAAAAAAAGCAATAATTCATTTCTTCTCTGTCTATCCTTGCTTGTTTCCTCAATTCATCTCACTGCTTTAAATAGCATTTGTAGCACTATACTGAATAGTAATAACAACCATGGATGTCTTCACCTTATCTCTGATCTTATTGGAAAGGCTTCTAGTTTTATCCCCATTATAGATAATGTTGATTCTTTTTTTTTGCTTTTTGGAGGGCAGTTGAGGTTAAGTGACTTGCCCAAGGTCACACGGCTAGTTTTTTGTGTTAAGTGTACTCCTGACTCCAGGGCCGGTGTTCTATTCAATGCACCACCTAGCCACCCCGATAATATTGATTCTTGGTTTTAGATAGATTGTTACAATGCTGCTTTTTAGTCATTTAGTTGTGTCCAACTCTACACGACTCTATGGATTTTTTCCATGAGATTTTTCTTGGTAAAGATACTATGGGTCCCATTTTACAGTTGAGGAACTATGGCAAATAGGGATTAAGTGACTTGCCCAAGGTCATATAACTAGTGAGTGTCTGAGGCCATATTTGTACTGATTATGATTCCAGGTCCAGCGCTCTCTCCACTGTACCACCTAGCTTCCCCCTTAGATGGATGCCATGTATCATTAAAAGGAAAGATTGATTTATCCTGGGTTTTCTAGTGTTTTTAACAGGAATGGTTCTTATCTCTTATCAAAAGTTATTTCCACATCTATTTCCACATAACCACATGATTTGTTGTTATTCTTGTTATTAATGTGGATAATTATTGCAGCTGAGTTGTTTCAGTCGTGTCCAACTCTTCATGACCCCATTTGGGGTTTTCTTGGCAAAGATACTGAAGTGGTTTGTCATTTCCTTCTCCAGCTCATTTTTCAGATGAGGAAACAAGCAAATGGGGTTAAGTGACTTGCCCAGGATCACACAGCTAGTGTCTGAGGCCATATTTGAGTTCAGTTGCTCTTGACTCCAGCTCTGGCACTCTAATCTACTGCACTACCTCCTAATATTGAACCAGTTGGAGCTTTGTTTGCCTCTAGAAAGAGTTGTGTTTTGTCTAGGTTATGGAATGCTTCAACTAAATAAGATGCTTTCTTTTGTCATGAGGAATGCCCCTGAATGCACAAATCAGCTTTAGAACTGCATCTTAGTATCCCTGGTTATTTTTAAGACAGTCTAGGGTTGCAGCCATAAGTAATAGCTGTAAACATTCCACATTAATACATCAGTTTAATTAAATACATTATTGTCAACAGCTCTGTCTACTGATATCTAAAGGAGATAGAGTGTTGATGTCATACAGATATTACCAATGAGAGAATGTTTTGCTCTTCCAACATATTAACCAGCAAAGCTTTTTTAGAGGATTTGCTGTGGCCACCAGACAAAGCAGAGCATGGCAAGCAGAGAAGGACCCAGATGTATCTAAATCTAGGGTTCTTAACCTGTGATCCATAGACACCCAGGCATCTGTGAACCTTTATTTTCACTTTTAACCTAAATTTAGCACGTCCTTAAGTTATTTAAAAGCATTATTCTGAAAAGCACTCTATAGATCTCACCAGTCTACCCAGGGGCTCCATGACACAGAAAAGTTAAGATTATCTGATCCAAATAGTAAGAAATAGACTGACTTTACAGATGAGTTTATAATCAAATTCACAAGTTCTGAATTTCTAACCAGAAGTTTCCCTGGTTGCTGAGAAAGCTTATTCAAATTTACTAGGAACAGAAAAGGAAAATAGAAGAATGGAGTATTAAAGGTGGCTTGAATTTGTGTAAGGTTAAATGGGATATAAGAACTTCCCTGTTCATTAAGAGGTCTTATGTGCCCAGTTGTGATGCATCCTGAATCACATAGAGCCCATTGGGAGAGGAACTTGCTTAAAGAGAAGCTTTCTTTGGCGAGGCTTGCAGAATTTACTACAAAAAAATTTAGTTTTTATCTGTCTGGTAAATAGATCACCTTTGGAGTGTATCTGAGACACCATGTTATGGTACATAGAGTTCAAATCCCACTCTGATGCTTACTGTCTGTGTGATCTTGGGCAAGTCATGTAATATCCTTTGGGTTCTAGGCTGTCTTTTATCTGTAATGAACAAGTTATATTAGATGTCCCCAAAAAATAAAATAAAATAAAATAGATTAGATGTCCTCACAAGTTCTTTCCAGTTTCAGATCTATGATCCTTCATCATTCCTTATGACCTGGGATCCCATACAGGAAATCAGTTCATTTGAAGATAAAGGAAATCAGATTTAAATATTAGTAATGTTTTACCTTGTTTTTGTTCAGTTGTTTCAGTCATGTCTGACCCTTCATGACCCCATTTGGGGTTTTCTTGGAAACAGAAGTGGTTTGCCATTTCCTTTTCCAGCTCATTTTACTGATGAAGAAACTGAAGCAAACAGGGTTAGATGACTTGCCCAGAGTCACACAGCTAGTTATTGAAGCCAGATCTGAACTCAGGAAGAGGAGTATTCCTGATTCCAGGCCTGGCGCTCTATCTACTACAGCACCTAGCTACTTTTCCTTGTGGTAGTTCATGTCTTTCTGACCTCTTCCCTCTTTAATTTCTTGGTTTAACCTACTTTGCTTTACAAATTGTGTAACCTGTCCCCACTGTCCTTTCCCTACCTTGGCCATTTTTGTGATGCTGTTGTTAGTTAATATTTACCCCCTGTCTGGATGTACCCTATAACTTAAAAGCCCTTTCTCCAGCATAGTTATTTTTTTGATGCTTCATGATTGCTTAAAATGTTTCATATGTAAATAGAGAAAAGGACAAAATGTATGCATCAAGACTTGAAAAGATCCATTTACAGGTACAAATCATTCCCTCGCGGACATAGATTATACCACATATTTCCAATATTAGTGATATTGACCAATGTCTCTTAATTGCAAATTTTCTGGGCAAAGGCTTTTCTGAGATTAGCCAGGCCAGTCCTTGGAGGACAGATACAAAGTTCATCACTGAATCAGTGCTCAAGGCATTTCCAGCTTCAAGGTCTGCCAAAGTCTACTGTTGTATCCCTTAAAGAATTCAGGCTCATTGCCATGCCACAACAAAGGACCGAAGTTGTACATTACTGAAGGATTAATTAAATAACTACAGATATGATTGATTGTGAATATAGATATATTAATCATTTAAACTTAATGTATAATTATATTTAATATAAATACACGATATCATCATTATGGATAAACATGTATATAAACTAAAATGAGAGGTATTAGAACATAATGGAGAAAGAACAACCAACCTCAGAATCTGGAAGACTTGGCTTCAGTTTTTTGGTTAAGTCACTAGCTTCTTACTGTTCCTGCTGGTTGTCGAAAACTCTAAGTTCAAGAGTAGCAGTTGGTCTGTGCTGGGTGAAGAAGTCTCCCACACCACTGAAATCACAGCAGAAGTAAAAAAAAATGTATAAAATATGTACATATATGTATATCATATGCATAAGTAAATATGGAAATATACATGCATTCTGTTTACAGGTTAAAAAAAAAGATATATTATTGTGAATTTTCTTGTAAATTTTATTCCTCCACTAGTTAACTGGAAAAATATGGAAGATAGAAAAGGAAAAGGGGACATGATAATAACGATAATCATAGCTCCCATTTATAAGGTACTTTAATTGTTGCAAAGCATTTTACACAAATTACATCATTCAGTTCTCCAAACAATGCTGTGAAGCAGACACTATTATTATCTCCATTTTACAGATGAGGAAGTTGAGGCTGAGCTAGTGAGTTTCTGAGGCAAGACTTGAATTCAGGTCTTCCTAAATCCAAGACCAATATGCTATCCTATATGCTACCTAGCTGCCTTACGAATGAAAGCTATATATTGGTAAAGTCATGCATCAAAGACTATTTACACTGTCAAATTGTTCCCTGGACCAAGACTCAGGATGGAAGGAGATGTCTACATTCAGAGAAAGATCTAGAAAGAACAGAGTTTAAATGCAGACTGAAGCAAAACTACCTGGTCTCTTTCTTTTCCATGTTTGGTTTTGTCTCCTCTTTCCCATTGTTCATTCCATCAGTTACAACTCTTCTTTACAACCAGACTAATGTCTAATGTGAAAGTATTTGCAGATCCTATACTTGCTTGCATACCACCATGGTGGGGGGGGGGGGTGAGAAAATTTGAAACTTAAGGGATTGTGGAACTGAATCTTGTAAACTAAAAGTAAACAAACAAATCAATTTTTTTTTAAATTTTTAATTGTTCCCTGGACCCGTGATGCCTAACACCTAGTAACTTGCTTAGACAACTCAAACATTTTCCAAGTTGCATGTCTATGTTATATTGTAGAAAAGTAAACTGAATGTTTATGTATCAGTAGTACAGTATAAACACAAACACAGAATAATTATCTGAGAAGGTCTTTAACTCCTCTCTCTTTCTCTCCCTCCCTCTCTCTCAGGCAGTCAACTCTGTACCCAATAACCAGTACATTGTTGGTTCTGGAGATTCCCTGGGTCAGTTTCAACTGGACATCGACATTTCAGGATTAATATTTACTCATCATCCCTGTTTTAGCCGTGAGCATGTTTTAGCGGCCAAATTGGCTCAATTATATGATCAACATCTAGCAAGACGTCAGAGGAACCAGACAAAATTTCTTACAGATAAGGTATTTATGATTGCTTGTCTTTTATTAGGCTGGATTTTTTAATGAGTTAAAGTGGAAAAAATGTTAACAGTAAAATATTTCTTTATAGATTACCCTTCTTTCTGGGATACTTTACATGAGATCCTTCCCATATTCAGAACGTTACATTTTTTCTGCCCTGTGAGTCTCTGATTTACAAATATTCTGTTGTGATTACTGTACCATTAATATTTCTAAGTCACACACAAAAAATACTCTACTCTCCTTGCCCTGGTTGTGCACACATTAAAATGCCAAAGGTACTAAATAGAATATCATGTATCAGAACATGGCGGGAACACAAATTAGGAAAATAGGCATACTTCTCCCTCTTGTGAGCTTAGTAAAGTCTTGCTTAAAGGCTTAGGAATAGATGAGATGACCTGATAAAGCACACCAAGTTAACAAATGTGACTCATGCTTTGTCCAGGGCTGTGCCAATTTGAGATTTTGACAATGTTGCATTATTTGGTTCTGTTTTCTCATGGTATTAAGCAGTCAACCCGCTTTTGTGGGTAATATTGTTTTCTCAAAAAATGTTCGTAACTCAGAATTGGCATTATTTGTTGTTAGCTCAATGCTCTGAGGAATGCTGTCCGCACTCACCCCGATTTTGCCAAACCTCATGGGTCTGGCCACACAACTCAGGAAAGCATCAACAAGTATAAATTCGAAATCCGGTGAGTAAAATGTTCATTTGTGTTCAGTGGGGTTTTTTTGTATGGGATTTCCAGATCCTTCCTATAAATGCAAAAAAATCTCTCAGCTAATAGAAATAATGAGTTCTGCAGCTGGCCTCCAATTCAAGATGACCTGGTTCCATGGATCAGCTACAACACATAACAGGTGAATCACTTAACCTCTCAATCATTTAACCTGTCATACAGGGTGTTACTTCTGCCAAATGAAATTATAGATCCAGTCCCCCAGCTCTATTTTATCATAGTGTCTGTCAGTTTGTATTTCGTTCATTCACAGCTGCCAATTGGTCCTATGCAGAAACATGGCACGTAAAACTTTAAAATCTCCTTTTACATTTTGTGATAAAGTACATCCAACCACATAGTTATTTGCACATGTCTAGGTAGGGAAATTGCTCCAAGCTTTCAACTCAGGGTAAACAATTTTTCTTCTGCCTGCAGCAACCAAATTCCCTTTGCCTTCCATCAAGCCTCCCAGTGGAGGCATTGAAAGTTTGGTCAGATTAGGTAACCATTGCTTATACCTCTGTAAGCCCTCTTCATTTTAATTATGACATACAAGGTCATAAATGCCCAGCTGGTCTTCATATTGGCACAGATGAGAAAAAGTAGAAGCATTTCAAGGATTTGCAAACCCTTTTGTAACTCAGTAGAGTTGTTGTGGTTAAACATTAATCAGTTTTCAGTCCACTCTATGATGAGATTGCCTGAATTGAGAAAGGATGGTCCTCAATAACAGACATACATTCTATCAACAAGCCCATAGTTATAATTGTAGTAGGTGGTGGTAATAGTAATGACAGTAGTATTAAACTAGAATTTATATGATGCTTTCAGATTTTCAAAGTATTTTATATGTTGCCTTATTTGATCTTCAAAACAACCTGGGGAAGTTGGTGCTATTATTACCCTCATTTTGTAGATAAGGAACTGAAGGTTAAAGAGATTAAGTGACTTGCCTAGGGTCACACAGCTAAAAAGTGTTTGAGGTAGGATTCGAACTCAGGTCTTGCTGACTCCAAGTTCAATGCTCTTTCACTTGGCAAGACCTGCCAGTGCTTGAAGTCTGCTGACAAAGCCTTTGAGGGCCCAAGTTTATCTGCAAACCACAAATAGGGAGAAATGGGGGAAGAAGATTTCAGTAGAGAAAAGGGGGGGAAATATGTGTTACTATATCATTAAAATACCTTGCTTTATCAGGAGTTTACCCCTCATCCAAATGAGCCATTCAGAACATAAGTGAGAACCAAGAAGGAAGCTTAAAAAATACCTTAAAAGTAACTGAAAAAAAAACCACCTTTACATTTCATTTAATTACTTGATTCACAGAAAAGCTTCTTGGACTCTTACTCAGAGCGCATTTATTTCTACTTTAGACAAAGTTCTTACACAAGTTCAATTACCTACTTTTCTAGCCCACAGAGAAGTAGAAACAACCAAGAAGGACTGGGGATGTTGGACTCAGTCGTACAGAGAGCAGTAAGAAGTGGCAGCATGTAGCCTCATAGGAATGGAAGAGAATATAAGAAAACACAAGAGCTCAAAAAGCACACCAGTTTGGGATTGTTTAGTATAATAACAAACAGCCCAACTACCTCAATAGCCACTGAAGTTGTCACTGTATAACAGCCCAGCACAACAAATGACATTCTGAATGGCGATATTGAGTCATCAAGGAAAGGTTAAGTTAGGTTTGTATGCATGTATAAAGAAGGCAGGGAAATGTGACATCTGTTTTAGGATTGATACTCAAAATAGTTTAAATAAAAGAAATATGGACTCTTAAATTTATTAGGAAATTTCATTTTTGTGGATCAGCTCTTTTCCTTCTGATGCCAGACAAGTGAGATGTCTCTTTCTCTGGATATTCATTTAGGTCTTTGATTCATTTTAATTTTAAATAAACCTTGACAAGGAAAGAATATATAGTGTAGAATAACAGTCCACTATAACTCCCAGGTCTTTATCACATGTAATCCATGCCTCTGTTGGTTGTATCCAATATGGTCCATGCTGTGTAATCAGTGTCCAAGCTCCCAAATGACCATTAATCCATTTGTTAATTTCATTCCCAATGAGATGGTCTGCTTTTCAATTGTTAGATGTCTGAAATCAAAGGAGACTTTTTACTATCTACATAGTCCCCTGAAAAAGTGCATCATGCAAAACTTTATGGTAGAAGGGTAGACATAGTGATCTGGGCCTGTAATTTTACCAGTTTGGATAGCAACCTTGCATAGAAACTTTCACCAAAGCAACTGACTGCTAATTCACATAAATTCAAAGCATATTTATTACTTTAATGATGTATAGCTCTAAGGAGAATTTTAAAGAATTATACAATATAGGAGAATTAACTACAGGTATTATGAACTTCAGGGAATAAAATAGAGCCCTCTTCAAATCTGGATTATTAAGTCATTATCTTCATGGTTTGAAATTAATTAATTTAATTATCAAATGGAAGATCAGTTCATTTGTCTCCTATTCTTTTTAGTTTTTTAGTTTGGGGACTTACTTATGCCAGAATAATTTTTTATACATGCATATGCTGTATATTTTGTTGTTTTTTTATTTTTTTATTGACTTTTTTGTTTGCTTTTAGTTTACAAGATGCTGTATATTTTGTAGGCAAACACGGAGCCTGCGTGATGCAGAAGAAGAAAAAGATCGAATATTGCTTAAGACCATCATAAAAGTCTGGAAAGAAATGAAATCCCTTCGAGACTTTCAGAAGTTTACCAACACACCCATAAAACTATTTTTGAGGAAGTATGTTCTCATGACACATATGCTGTTTAACAGATCCGTAACTATTTTTATATATACTTCAGAGAATGGTCATTTATGGTTAAACCCTTTCAAAGCAATAAGTCAGAGAAGTCTCTGGGTTGGGTTTTTTTTTCCCCCTTCCAGGCTGTATGTTAGAGATGCCATAAGAATTCTTCTGCAGGTACGTGTTAGACTAGCTAGCCTCTGAAGCTCCTTCCAGCTCTGAGATTTGGTTTTTTATTTTTTTGGTAGCATACTATTCCACATAAGTAAATTATGTATCAGAAAATCCATAGGAAGAGTGAAAAATTGAGATATATAATAATAATATCTCACATTTACATAGGATATTAAAGTTCACAGAGAAATTTCCAGAGATAGGTACAGCAAGTATGGTTAACTCTGCTTTATACATGAGGAAATGGAGGATCAGAAAGATACAATAATGCCATATTGATGTTTTGTCTTGAAATACTCATTTCTTTTTCTTTCCTCCAATATACTTGTAAAAAAATTAAAAGGTAAAATATACTATCCTCTACAACATTAGGAAGAAATGTCATAGGATATTTTTCATGTTTTGTTTTCAAATAAAAACTCTATGCAAACCTCAGCAGAGCATTAGCCCAGGATTTGAGGGATTTTTGTTCTGAGTTTTGAATGAATGAAATGGTTTGGTGACTCCCATCTCATCCAAGCTATAAAGGCTGATAAGTTCTGAGTGGTTCCTTCCGAGGAGAAGAAAAGGAACAAAGAGAAGGAGCTTTGATTTATCCCATTGAGGAGCTCTACCTAGTTAATTGTCCCTAAATCTATAAGCTCCTCAGAGCAGAAAATATTCATTTTCCCCTTTCTTTTTAATCCCTAGCACTTAGTACATTGACCAGCACCCAGTAGGCTTAATAAATAGTTTAATAAATGCTAGCTGACCAAATGGCAGATTTCTCTACAATTTTTCTGTTTTAGTTATGTTTCCTTTGTCATCTTAGATACAGTATATTTCAGTAACGAGAAATATTCACAGCTATTCAGTAAATGCTTCTTAATACCAGTGTTCATTTCTCTTTTTTGTCTTTATAATGAAATATTTGTTTACTCTAATCCACCAAATCTGGTAGATTATAGTGAATGTGTAAAGAATTCAGGTTGCATTTGGTCCATCTAAATAGTGATGTATTATATCAAATTCTGAAACACTGAAGTAGTGAATGTATGTATTGAGGCATTTAGTAATTGTTAAAAAGAGCCAAATGTCCTTATAAATCCACCAGGACTTGACAATGCTAGTCACCTAAAAAGTTTGCCAGTCTGAATAGAGGAGCACCCTGAATACTGCAGCTAAACAGCTAGGTTTGCATTAAGGAAAACAAAGTAGGAGCTGGTCCAAGTAAACGGGAACTTGTGGCCCCTAAAATAATACAGTTGGTGTGGTCTGATCTTAGGATAGCACTAAACATTTTTCACACTATCACAAAGAAATATCATTTAGGTTGTACAATAATTTCAAACACAGAGTTTTCAAAAGTTTTGAAGTGATTTGCCAAACTAATAAGAAACCCACATCATTAAGTGCTGTCCTTGTGGCTTGAATTAATACTGGAGGGGGCGGGGCAGGAGAATTGAGAGCTTTCTTGTCCAGGGTCACACAGCTACTAAGTGTCTGAGATTACGTTTGAACTCACGTCCCCCTGACTCTAGGGCCATTGCTCTATCCACTGCACCACCTAGTTTTCCCTCCATTTTTAAAGTACTAAATACACTTTACCTCCTTTAAGTGACCTTTTGAGGGAAAATATAAATGCTATAAATTATTTTAAAGGGAAGAAGTCGACTGGAAAATAGATGAAGAGGTATTTGAAACAGAAATTCAAGCAGAAACAAATGAATTATTAGAAGAGCACATGGAAGAGTATGAAAAGAAGATGGAAGAATACAACACTATGTACCAAAAATGGAAAACCTGGAAGAAAACACAGGTATGTAGAGAGGCTTCAACTTTGGCGGTGTGGAGTGTGAGTCTATGGTAAGCACAATGGTAAGCAGTGTTGGTTGCTGTGGGCCTTCTCTTGTCCCAAAATTCACTCCATCTCCATGCTGAAGATGCTTACCCTCCTTTCTACCTCCTGGCTTCCTTCAAGAATCAGTTCAGGGGTGGCTAGGTGGCACAGTGAATAGAGCACCAGCCCTGGAGTCAGGAGGACCTGAGTTCAAATCTGATCTCAGACACTTAACACTTACTAGCCATGTGACCTTGGCCAAGTCACTTAACCCCACCTGCCCTACTTTCCCGCCTCCAAAAATTTAAAAAAAAAAAAGTTCAAATCTCACCTTCTGCAGGAAACTATTATTGGTCCTTCCCAGTCTCTCCAACTGCAGTTGCCTTCTCTCTGATACTACCTTGCATTTCCATTGTGTGTGTGTGTATAATATATATATATATATAGTATTAATATGGTTATCTGTGTTTTCAACCCTGTTAGTGCCCTTTTTTTCTATTCCTAGTGATTAGCACAATTCCTTGCATTTAGTAAATGCCTAATAAATGCTTGGGCTTCTAGGTGAAGCAGTGGACAGAGTAGTGGGCTTGGAGTTAGGAAGACCTGAGTTCAAATTCATCCTCAGATACTGCCTAGCTGTGTGACCCTGGGCAAGTCACTTAATATCTATCTGCCTCAGTTTCCTCAACTGCAAACAGGGAATAGTAATAGCACCTACTTCTCAGGACTGCTATAAAGATCAAATGAAATATCAGTAAAGTGCTTGGCCCAGTGCCAGTGCATAGCAGACATTATATAAATGCTAACTCTTACATTGTTGTTGATTGACTGACTGTGAAAGGGAACATACTAGGCACCGAGAATGTGAAGATTAAAACGACACAGTTCCTGCTCCCAAGATGCTTATGTTTATCGTCTTTCCCTATCCCTGACTTCTGACCACAGACCTCACTAAGGTTTGTTTAATTAGATAATAAAGACTTATAAACAGGTATCAGTTTAAAATTGTTAGAGAGTGTAAGGTAAGGTTTGTATACAGACCCCTTTAGCCTCAGCTCTCCTTAGCCATGTTTTTAAAATGATTAGCTCTTGATCTAGGAGAATGAAAACAAACATTGTTGTATATAGAGGCAGGCCCGAGCACTGCTGGGTACCACTGCTTCCAGAAATCTTTCCCTATAGTCTGTTCCCCTGTTGATCTGTGGGTGCTACTCGGCATCCACTGCCAGGAATATAATGCTCTTGCAACTAAAGGGCTCTGCGTTTCCAGCACTAGTGTTACTTCAGTACCTATTATTTTTGAATGAATGAGAGAGCGAATGAACGAATGAATGAATGGATGGATGAATAGTATTATTCTCTTGGAATCTCCAAAGAACGATGACGCTGAAAACATAGCCATTAAAGATGGAGTCTAGAAAGAACAGACAAAAAAGAAGGGACATGTGCTACAAAAGCAAACGTGTTGGTTTCGCTGTTGGTGCTAAGTAAGTGACCCTAAGAAGAGCTCTATTCTCAAGAATTCTCCCTGACTATCAGGGCCCTGTGAATGCCTAGATATGTTCTCTGACCTGGAGCCCCTGTTGCTAGAATCTGAATCTCAAACACCAGAGTTAAAAGAACTGGTAATGAAGACAACAGTGCCATCTTGAGCTCATTTCTAGTAAAATATAATTGTCCATGGACAGTTATAGCACAGCTGGATAGAACACTGTGGCAAAGAGGACCAGGTCATGGCTTCAATCCCCACAGGGACCTATTAACTTTATTCTTTTCCTCAGCACAGACTAAAATCCTAATCACATCTGGCCATTTTTCACATACATAACAATAGTCACAAGGGGAACTGTGTAACATAATATGTTAGAATCAGCACAAAACTATCCTTACTACTGCAAAGACAACTTGAAATAACCACAAATCAAATATAAGAAACACAGGGTTTCTGCATGAGTGAAGTAATTATAAATAGGCTTTTACAATTTAGGCATTAAATTCCTATTCAGCACATAAGAGGTACAGTTTGTACTTCCTTTCTTTCTAAATCTCTCTCTTGCTGAACTCCCATAGCTTTTATATTAAATATAATATGGAAATATAAGACTAAATATAATTAAGCACAAATATATGTTTTATATATTATATTATTATGTGTTATATAATATAAATACATAGTATATATTTATATGTAATAATATATTCACATAAACATTATGCTTATTTGTGTATAATGATATATATTCACAGAAATATATGACGTGTACATTTTTATATAATCATATGTGCTATATGATTATATAAAAGTATATATGGTTATATAATTATATATACAACACACACTATATATAATCATATATACTATATAAATATGCTATATATTATATACATTTATATATTTGTATAAATATATCATATATATTTATATATTATAACTTCATGGCATATTATACATTTACATGTAATGATCATGTTATATGTTATACATGTTTGTGTTTAATTATATTTAGTCTTTTATTTCCTTCTCATTGTTAGAATAAAATGTAAGGTCCTTGAGGGCAGGGCCATGATAAACACTTCTTTACATTCTATGTTGCATACCCTTTGCCTTGCCCAGTGCTAGATCCATGAAGGGTATCCAACAAATAGTTCCAGAGTGGAATGCGTGTAACAGTATGATACAAGAGCGAAAGCTTCCAACAGCTTTGTAACTTGGCTTTCTTTTGTGTAGAGGATCAAGAAGAAGAAAAAGAAGGCCACTGAAGACCAAGATGAAGCAACAGAGGAGTCAGAATATGGTGAGGAACCCGTGAAACCCACTCCTCCAGAACCTGTTGATAGGTCGATGATAGAGCAGCAGGTTAGAGAGAAAGCCTTACACACTAGGAGGAAACCTGGAGAGCCTGTTTTAGTGCCGGAGCTGAGCCTGGCTGGAAGTGTGACCCCCAATGAGCTCTGTCCGAGGTAAGATGGCTCATAAACTTTTTTTTTTTTGCTTTTTTTGGAGGGCAGTTGGGGTTAAGTGACTTGCCCAAGGTCACACAGCTAGTTTTTTGTGTTAAGTGTCTGAGGCCGGATTTGAACTCAGGTACTCCTGACTCCAGGGCCGGTGCTCTATTCACTGCGCCACCTAGCCGCCCCAGCTCATAAACTTTAAAGGAATCTTCGCTTCATAGCTTTCCCTTGTTTGTAACTCTTTACCTACGAATAGATATAAGTGATGTACATATATTATAGCTGCATACCACATTGGTCTAAATATAAACTACATCCCTAAAACAAGATCTCTTAAAAGGAGAGAGCTCAGATAGACACAAATCTTTCTATCCATATATTTATGTTGTTGTTCAGTCATGTCCAACTCTTCCTGACCCCATTTGAGGTTTTCTTGGCAGAGAAACTGGAATGGTTTGTCATTTCCTTCTGCAGCTCATTTTACAGATGAGAAAACTGAAGTAAACAGGGTTCAGTGACTTACCCAGGGTCTCACAGTTAACAAGTGTCTGAGGCCAGATTTGAACTCAGGAAGATGAGTCTTCCTTACTCCAGGCCAGGTACTCTACGCACTATGGCACCACCGAGCTGACCATATATAAGTACACATAGTGAAAGACAGAGATTCTCAAGACCACTGATAAACTCCTTCCACCAATGCAGATTGCAAATCTTTCCTACTTCAGTAATGGTTGTTCATGAATTGTTTTGGTTAAAAAAAAAAAAAAAAAGGAAACCACTCTTGATCTGGTAATCAACCTTTAATCTTTCTATTTAGTTGGGCTGGTCCTCAGACAAATAACCAGGCCAATACTCGATGCCTTTCTAACTTTTTAGGACATCCCTGAGCATGTGCTCTACTGGCATCACTTTATCACCTTCAAAAGCTCAGAGCCAGCTCCCTCATCCCCAATGATGAAGCATTGATGAAGCATTGGAGCAGGACTTCAGTGGGGGCTTGAAAATAATTTCATAAAATCATTATAATTTATATATGCATGCACATTTAAATATACACTATAAGAAACAGTATGACATAGTAAATGGAGAACCAACATCAGAGGCAGGAAGATCTGATTTGATGTCCAGTTTCTGACTGGATGTACTGCCCTCTACATCAGTCCTTTAACCTCTTGGGCCACCTAAGTTGCATAAAAGTTACTGCTCTCTGTTGATAGGGAGAACTCTCATTGAGAGTTTCCACATAAGTGAAATTATGTCTGGTTGGGGATGTGTATAGCCTGGGAAAAGGGTTATCTCGGCTGTTGCTGTTGTTTTCCTGTTCCTGTGGAATGGGACTAAATTTGAATCCAAGGAGTATTTATATAACTATGCAATTTTGCCATCAAAAAATACAGCTGTAATTCAGATAAGCTAGTTACCTCACAAGAGAAATGATCTCTTAGAAGCCTCATGGATCATTTTGGTCTTTTAGTAGCACACTAATGGTTTATTTATTTATTTGTTTTTCCTTAAATGTTCATTTACTTTTAAATTTCCTCTCTAGCGAGCTACTTCCCTTTCATAACAAGTTTTTTTTATTATTATTTGTTTCTGAATCCTACATATAAACAAATAAGTTCTGACTAGCAGTTAGACACTTTTGAGCTACAAATATTTTTTTCAAAATAAACTCTTCAAAAACTATATTCATGGCACAATGCCTAGGATAGGAAACCTGCAACTTTGAGGCCACTTGTGGTTTCTATGTCCTTGGCTACAGCCTTCTGACCGAGTCCAAGTTTTACAGAACAAATCCTTTTATTAAGGGGATTTGTTCTGTGAAGTTTGGATTCAGTCAAAGGATCTAGAGGTCATTTGTCACCTCAAGGCTGCAGGGTCACCACCCCTGAACTATATATTTGGGGATTTTTAGGGGGAAAGGTGGGTTCCACTTCACTTTTAAGAGCCCTGAAGAGTCTTTCCCCTCTCAGGCTGTCTCACTGAATGTTCCCATTGCCATACCAAGATTTGGGTCATTCTTCTTAAATTAATCCAAACCACAAGTTGCCACCATCTTTTTCCTTTACCCAAGTGATCAATGAAGCAGAACAGGGGACTGCCTCCATAAAGGACTTCAGTTTACTGCATGGAATAACTGGGGAGTGTCTTTTGCTTATTTCCTACCCAACTGAATCCACCAGGATTTGGGGTGACACTCTTGACAGTTGGTGTTAAATGCTCATTAATTTGTTCATTAAGGCAGCTAGGTGGAACAGTAAATAGAACACTGGTCCTGGAGTCAGAAGGACCTGAGTTCAAATCCAGCCTCAGACACTTAATACTTGCTAGCCATGTGACCTTGTGCAAGTCACTTAACCCCAATTGCCCTGCCTTTCCACTTCCCCCAACAAAAAGCTGGGCCGAGGTGGGGGGGGGGGGGGAAGGGGAGGGAGGGAAGAGAGAGAGAATTGCCTAGAGCAGAGGTTCCCATTTAGTGATTTGTGAACATCCTTAGGGGTTCTTGATAAATGGTACAGGGGATTTGTCCTATAAATTCTTTAATAATGCTTTAAGCAGTAAATAATGCCCAATTATATTCCAAATATTCATTAAACTGCAACAGAAATTGCATATGTCTAGGTTGGCTGTTCTTCATTCTCAAAGAGGACCCAAATGGCACCACTATGTTGGAATCAAGGTACAGTGGGTCTGACTGTGGCTGATGGGACCAATATGAGCTCAGAAGGCTCTGCCACAGGTTGGGCACAAATAAATAGTCCATATGAACATTTGGAGTGAGGATATATGTAAACGCATGAAACTTCAAAACTGCTTCTCTGTAAACCTTAGACCTGAAATGACCCTTGATGTCATGATTTGGGTGGGGCTTTTTCCCCACTTTGTCAACACTCTGACTTTCTTCAGTGACAGTCCTGAGTCAACAGCTGTTTTTTGAGGAAAGCATCATGAAACTACAGCCTACTATTTTTGTTTTTCCTTTTTTTTAATCTTTATATTTGCATGAAAGTTTTTTTTACCACCCACATTTATACTTGCTACTCTCCTGGATTATTGTATAGTAAGCATTGGATTTAATTCAATTTTATTAAGCACTTACTATAAGCAAGGTACTAATTGCTGTGAGAAGATGTACTTACATGTGTGACTTTGGCAAGATAAGTTCACAGATAATCATGTCATAATTTCTACCTTAAAACCTAAGGTAGAAATTAATAAGTTTGTAGAAGATATAAAAAATCATCCAAGGAAGCAGAAATTGACATTATAATAAAATGTAAGCTACATGGGGCAGGGCATCTTTTTTTTTTCTTTTTTTAGTCTTTGTATCCCCAAAGCCTCGTATAGAGTCTTGTACATTTTAGGTGTTTAATACTTGTTACTGACCTTTCAGATCATAAGTATATTAAATTGTATCCTAGAAGGCAAGAAAAGTCTACTAAGGAAACTCTTGTGGTCTGAAAATACTAATGAAATTTCTAAAATGTCTTACTTATGACCAACAAAACCTGATCCATTATGAGATGACTGTTGTATTCTACAATATACTAGATTATTTGTGCGTAAAAAAGTACTGCCAAAATGGGAAATTCTCTTACGGAGTCTATTTTTTTTTTTAATACCTTGTGTTTGATAGACAGGCAATGCATTCCTAGAAGTTTCTCACAAATACAGTACTCCATCTATGACATGGCTTGCAAGGCCTGCTTAAAGGAGTTAAAGAGATTGGAGAACAGGAACAAACACCAAGCTCATTAAGCATTATGTGTTCTTCCAAAGCAAAGTTTAACTCTCTCAGCTTCTACTTTCTGTGTTAGAATAACATATTATACTAGCCTCTACCCGGCATGGTCATCTGACTCTTTTGGTTGATGGTGATTGCAATGTGCCCCCAAGCTGTCAGAACTTTCTTTTTTTTTCTGTAAGGTAACCCTTCTTTTCTAGTTTGGTTAGGTAAGTTGTACATTCAGCAAATGTTTTTTCTAGTCTTTATGAAAATTTGTACTAAGCCTACACGAGAATATGATTCTATTTTTCTAATTTCCTAGGGCAGAGATCTTGAGAAGAGAAGATGTAAGGAAACGTTCAGTATTTTTAAAAGTCCTTTTCAACAACAAAGAAGTTTCAAGGACAGTCAGTCGTCAAATAGGCATGGACTTCCGAGTCCATTTTGGACAAATTTTCAATTTACAGATATATAACTGGCCAGAGAGTTTAACACTTCAGGTAATAAATTTAATTTTTAGTAATTATTTTAGGTTGTTTTAACATGCATTCTTTTTAAAGGCGACATTTGTTATGACTCTAGAAGATAAATTGTCTATTGACTTCTTCAAGTGAAGGGTAGGACAAGGTTTGTTACAACTTCCAAGATTCTGTGACTCTGGATAGAATCTCAAGGACCATCTGACCTTTTAAAAGTACTATGGGTGGAGGCCATGGGAAGAAATGTTATTTCTGCCTCTGTGACCTTGGTAGAGTTAAGTCTGGGAATTTTTGCAAGAACCATTAGCCTCATTGATTCCATGAGAATGGCTTTGAGAGAAACAATTATTTCTAAATCCTATGGCTTATGCTTTGGGGTTGGCAACAGTGTACCTGGGATCCATTCCCCTAGACTTAGCTTGTCTCAGGTAAAGATATTCCAATATCAACTCCTGGCATGTATATAGGTAGGAACAGGCTTACAGACAGGTGGTTGTGCCACAGTCAGAGGGTAATATGTTTTTATGTGTCCCATTGCCCAAAATATCTCCTCAATGGACTTTGTCGAACCAGACCTGAATGTCAACACTGAAGATATGGTCTCCATTTCTCAAGGGTCTCATATTAACATGGGAATAACTATATAGTTTAATGAAAAAAAAAACTAGTAGTATTGGAGTCAGAAGACCAAAGATTGATTCTCACCCCTATCATGTACTAGCTGAGTAACTCACTTCCTCTGAGCCTCAGTTTCAGTGGAGATAATACCTAGCTAATAGCGCTGCTGGGAAGATACAATATGATAATAGATTTGAGAGCCTTTCATAATCCATGAGATTTATTAGTATTATCGTAAAAATTCTAATAACAGTGAGGAAAACAGTATATTAAACTTTAGTAGCTAACTCCTTTGGGAGGATTACAATGGCTAGATGATAGACTAGGTTCCTTGGGAAAATGGGTCACACAGAAGAGAAGGGAAGGAATGGGACATGGGGGTACTCTTCCTTAATTTTTCCCTGCCCTTCCATTTTCTCACCCTGATCCTAACCAAACCTGCCATCAATATAGTAGAAAGTTAGTAGAAGAAGAGTGAGCCAAGATTCTCATTAAGAACCTTTTAACCTCTATCGCCTAATTCATAAAATTCCAAAGATCTGTTCCACTCCAAATTCCTGAAGAGGGATGAAACAGTATATCATTTTAAAACATTGATATCTTTTGTTATTACACTATTTTCCTTTCCCAGTATAACCCTCTCATCTTCCCCTCCCAGATGCACTACTAAACAGCCTCTTCCTAGGCTTTATGAGAATTTCTGGGCCCTTCTAAAAGGATCTATAGTACAGAGTTATAGAAAATAGATGTTTTCCTGAAAAGATGTTTTTGAATCCTCTGGTGAAGTCTTTTATAAATGAAAGAAATCTTTTACAAAATAAAAATCATCCACCTTCATGTGATCTGTTTTGACTCTGAACAAAACAGTCTTTTTCACTGGACCTCTAACTCCTCATTTGTTA
Source organism: Pseudocheirus occidentalis (assembly GCA_028646575.1). NCBI lineage: Eukaryota > Metazoa > Chordata > Mammalia > Diprotodontia > Pseudocheiridae > Pseudocheirus > Pseudocheirus occidentalis. The sequence continues at coordinate 129,296,879 of CM053601.1, read as the reverse complement.
AATAAGAGGACTGGTTTAGATGATTTCTAAAGTCCTTTCCAGTCCTCAATAAATTATCATATGGATCCATGGTTTTCATTGATTTGTGCTTGAGAGAAAAGAAGGGTAGAGATTAAATATTATTGTACCGAGACAGTCCCTGATCTCAACCACTATAGCTACCACTCTTTACAGGACTCCGTTTGTAGACAGAGGTGCTAGGAAAAAATATGAGGGGGTCCTAAAGGGGCATCCTGGAAGGCCCCAGAGACAACCTTCACAAACACTGACCAATGATTAACCCTGACATTGGAAGTAACTGATTCCTCGACATAAACTAGAAAAACAAATGTTTGTTTGCTATCTTGCCCTTTTCCCTTCATTCTTTTTTTTAACTTTTAATTTATAAAGTTAAAAGCATTAGGAGTTAAAAAAAATTGTGTCCCCCCATGTACTTATAATAGTTTAATCAATAATGTCTTTCATAATCAGAGGTCTCCATAATCCCTATCATCATCCCAGTTTTTAAGCTTGTATTTAATTTGCAATTCTCTCATTCAAAGAAGAATTTTAAAAGAAAGTAAAATATTCAGAAGTTATTCTTCATAGATTAAATTGAGTTATTTCAGATGATCAAAAAGTTTAGTAATATGACCTTTATTCAGAGTTTATTAAAATTGTATTATCTCTATGAAATCATGAGCTTGAAACATCTGGCTCCATTTTCTGAAATGCTAGAATGGATGAAGTGTTATTCCCTAGAACCATGGATGAATCCTAAGATTTTCCTCTAAATTTTAAGTAAGGAAAAGAATAATTCTAGAACCCCTACTTGTTTAGAAAATTTGAAAAGCACAAATTTGAAAATTTGAAAACTTACTATATTAAGTTTGATGTGAACTTGAAACCTAACAGAGAATGGTTTTAAGAAATACAAAAAAAAAAAAAAGCATTGGGAGGCAAAGAGAGCCTTGGACTTTTCTTTGTTGGTAGCATTTTATTTTATTTTCCCCTGCTTTCACTGAGTATTGCTTTAGGGAAAGGGTCTCCCACCCCTAGTCTGTTCCTTTTACTCCTCTCCCCATCATTATTCACAGAGCTGAGGATGGATTAAGACCGCTGAGGTAAATTGTTTAACTGGTAGGTTTGCATGGAGATAGAGCCACTGAGAAAGAGAGAGAGCTTTGACAGATACAGGCTTGATGTGGTTGAACCTGGTGAATACATTTTTAAGCATTTCATCTCAAGAAGAACAATGAAAATGACCGATCCTGTTCTTTCCTGTAATACCAGGATTAAAAAAAAAAATTCCCAGTTCCAGTAATTGCTTAACAGGAGGAAGTTGTTTTCCTTTAGTTAGTCAATGCCTATTCACTGGACCTGTTTGGAATGGTATGGAGGGGATTCAAGCTTGCACTAAATGTTGCATTGTCTCTGAATTCCCTTTCCAGTTAAGGGATCCCATGAGTCTATACTATGCTACCAAAAATAAATTCCAAAATATGATTTTCATGTCTAAATAAGAAAGCCTTTTTAATGAATGAATCTATACCTAGCAAATCAGTTTATATGATTTTTTTCTTATTTTCTGAATATGAAGCTGTCTACTACTTAAAGTAGGTTTGGGAATCCTGAGATGTCCAAACACTGCCCAGTTAGGGTCTTAGGGTTCTGATTTTGGCTGCAATTGATGACAAAGATCACTCTGTATAGATTTTGGTTCTACAAAGCTATTATAGTACATTTGCAGACAATCATTAATGTTTCCTCCCATTCCTCCCCTGCAGAGGGAAAGATGACCAGAGGAAGACCAAGGATAGCCAATGAAGACCAGATAGAAAGGCTAGCATGAAGAGAGGGAAGCACAACAGAGATATGAAAGTAAGGCAACAGATAGTAAGGATTACAGCCTTTGGAATGGAAACCAGTCCTACACTGAAAAGGCAGAAAGAGAATTGGTTTTTTTTTTTAAGTCCTTTCCCTTTCTTCCCTCTGTCTGGCTAGTTTCCTGCTCATTATTAATGAAATGTTGAATTGTCTACTTTTATTTATTCATTTGTCGTCTTGAAAATGGCATCCATTTGTTTGTTTAATCATTCACCAACTTTTTTATGACACACCTGAAACCTCATATAACAATATTTTATACCTCTCTAATACACTTATCATCATGTATCATATATATTACATATGATGGTCCTGTCTCTCTTAGCGTTTTCGTAGACCATATGCTCTGTGAGGACATGGACCATCTGAATTTGAGGTAAATGGGTAAATTTATTTAAATGGATGGAATTTTCTCAGAGCCTAACACAGTGCCTTGAACACAATAGGTGTGTAATAAAAGTCTGCTGGATTGAATTTGTTGAATTTATCAACATTTCTTATATACAACGCCAAAGTAGTAGGTGAGATACAATGGAAATAATGGAATATGATGAGAGCTACAAAGTGCTATGTAAAGTCTGAGGAAGAAAAAAATTCACTAAATGTTTGGGGAGGCTAGGTGGCACAGTGAATAGAGCACTGGCCCTGGAACCAGAAGGACCTGAGTTCAAATATGGCCTCAGACACTAAACACAAAAACTAGCCATGTGGTCTTGGGCAAGTCACTTAACCTCAATTGCCTTAACTCTCCCCCCTCCAAAAAAAAAAGGCAGAAAAAAAAACATTCACTAAATGTAAGCAAAGGTACAAAGCAATTTGGTGCAGTGGCAAGAGTCAGGCAATGTGGAGATTTCAACTCCATCTCTGCCACTCATTGCATTGGTGAACCAAAGTAAAGTCTCTCCCTTCTAGGTCTAGGGTGTTTCCTCTACAAAATAAAGGACTGAACCCACTGATCTCTGAAGTCCCTTTCATATCTAAAATTATAATCTTGTCTTAATTATCATCATTTGAATATATTATTTCACATATTTCTGCACATGAAAGTTTCCCCGCCGTAATATTGAATCTATTAGCAAGCAATATCACAATTAGGATATTTATTTTATTTTTGAGTAACTTTTTTTAAAAACCTAATTCTTTAAAGTATTATGAAATAATTTTTAAATGAAAAGATAAAGTTGTAATATTTCCCAGATCCAATTGTACATAGCTTAGGACAGCTGGCCCAAATGCTAGCATTTAAATTATGTAGCATCTTTTTAGAAAATAAAAATTAATTAAAGTTTTAAACTTGGCTAGATACTAAAGCTTTCCATGGGGATTTAATAACTGATCATAGAGTGTAATGATTCATGGCATAATTTGTAATGACTGAAGTTACAGATGAAATTAATTTGGGACAATATTGCATTTCAGTTCTCAGGGAATGTTTATCTACATCAGGAAAGTAATATACTCTTTGGTAAATGTCCATGCAATTGCTAGTTTGGAATTAGGAAATGGTTCAGGAATTGCTGGCAGTTTTAAGAGAAAAATTGATGATACCCTCTGAAGTACATATGAGCAAGGCCATGGCTATCAAATTTTGACTCTGGTGTCTAGTGCATTTTGACCAAATCTGTAGATTCTAAATCCAATCTCAATTAATTAATCAATTATTATTTCATTTAAAAATGTTTGATTGGTCAAATGCTTATTCTGTAACTGACATTTTGCCCAGAGAAGATAAAGGAGAAGCATACTACTTAACTCTCTAAACTTTTTTAAGATTGCTTTTTTCTTTTATTTTCTCTCCCGCCTACCTCCCACTGAAAGAAAAAAGAAAGCCCTTATAACAAGTATATAGTTAATGGATAAACCATTAAACTAAAAAAAAAAACAAGTATATAGTCAAGCAAAACAAAATTCCACATTGACTATGTTTAAAAATGGATGTCTTATTCTGGATCTCTGAACTTTGTATGAAGTTCATAGTCTGGTTGGGAGAAACATTCAATTCAACAAGCATCGATGACTACTAGTCATGAATCTGTTAGAAGTCTTTGAATAGGCAAGGTACAGGCACAGTATGACTGTTTCAATAGTCCAGGCATGAGACTATGATGAAGGGCTGTACCAGAAAAATGGTATCTAACTGATTCATGTCCAGCAGCTGTCAATACTTGTAGAACTAAATTTTTTCTCCCAACTAGACTGTAAACTTCTTACAAAATGTAGAGATCCATGATATAGAACAAGATGACAGAAAGGGAAGAAACTTTGGGGCAGAAAAATAAGTTAGGTGCACTGTAGGAGTAATCAAGACATGAGGACAGTAGCACTAGACACGGAAAACCCAAGGAAATCTAAGAGACATGACAAAGAAAACTGAAAGGGCTGGGTGACAGTTTGGATATGGAGAAAGAAAAGGAGATAATGTAGTAAATATCATGACATGGTTTTGAGACTAGGATATTGGTGGTGCCATTGCAGAGACCCAGTGAAGTGGGACAAGGTTCAGCTTCAGGCTTATCACAAGCTCTTCCACAGCAAGGTCTGAGATTCTCATTTCCCTCGTATATCCTTTAGTTATTGCAAAACTGAACGTTTGGACCAGAAGTCAAAATGCCTTGTGATGATTACCTCTGTTTCTTAACTTGTCACCCACATTTATGACTTTGAAACCATATGTATCTTTATGGCTCTCAAGAATGAGTATCTGATATAAACTATTGTGCATCTCCTCCATTCTTTAGAGACATAAACTCTCCATAAGAATAAAGCATGGTAAGTTTTTTATGCTCCTACCATGGGGAAAGAAAAATGGAAACTTCCATTTTAACCCAGTTGGCAATTTTTACTATTTTATTGTTTTAATTTCTCCTCCCTAGGCCTCTCTGGATTTCTCTGGCTCATCTATAGAATTGAGTGGAAGAGAAAAATCTATAATTAGTTGGATACATATGCCATCTAATTCTCTGCTAGCTGACTCAATTATTGTTTTCTTGTGGAAATAACCCATGTCCCATTAAGACAGTCTTTATGTGAGGTAAACATTTGAGCGGATTAGCCTAAGAGTTATTTTTCATTCTTGTCTTGGCTACACTAGGGAAATGAGCTGTCAATAACTTGGGTTGTTGAAAGATCTAAACACGGAGTTAGGAGGATTGTGAATAGGGAGCCATATTGGAGCCAGAAAGTTTTGTGACAGAAAGTGTCTGGGGAAGATTTTACTGAAAACTGGGTATGGAATGAGTTGAGGAGTGAAGAAAACTGAAGGAAGGAGGACTGGTTGAAAGGCCGGTATAATAACCCAAGGATATTGTGACAAGGGCCTGGACTAAAGCAGTGACTGTAGAAATGGAAAGAAATGGCAAATTGGATTTGTACACTGAGAATAGCAAACAATATGTGGTAATTACCTACATATAAGCAGGGTGAAGCAAACAGCTACAAATGAAGTTCCATTCTCTGCTCTGGGAGAGCTTGAAATTTTGATGTGTCTTTAGAATACTGTGAATTATTTCTTAGCTCTCAATGTTTCTTGAATTGTATGGATACTAAGACAAAAGCTGGAAATATATATAATTTGTAAATTGTTGTATAAGGATGAGGTTTCTCTCTTGCAAGACATGTTAGTTAAATAAATTTTATAAGGAACTCTATAGAAGTAAATTTCTGTAATATTTTAATTAGGGAAAGAAACATAATATGAATAAATAATTACCCCCATAATCTAACTCATTTTCCCAGAGATTTCAGTGATTAGCTTATCTATACAACAACAAATGCTTGGCAATACCTAATTACTGAATTAAAACAGGCATTTTTCTTTTCTAAACATCAAAAAGAAAATAAAGAATACAACCTCATAGTCTCCATTTCTTAGCATTTGATAATTGCTATTCTGATTTCAGATCTACCTTGCTTTGTGTAACAGATACATTCCTGAAAATATGAATGTAAGTTAAAAGATATTTCCTCATTCATATTATAACAGAAACAGTTCTCATAGAAAACATTTTGACTCTGAAACATAATAAAAGTCTTACTTATGAGCACAGTAAATTTTTAAAAGCACATATTCCATCCCAATTCCTCATCGTGGGCTGTAGGTGACTGAGTTCTCCAAAGGTTATAATTTGTATTCACCTATACCATATATACCTATATAGGCTAAACTATCCTCTCCATCAAATCCTACCACACTGGAAAAACTTCAAATACAAGCCAACCAATGGACTCCATGTCTGTGTTCCAAGGCATTATCTACTAACAACGGAACGATGGACTACTGAAAGACCAAAATGAGTCCATTTTCTGGTATTAATAAGGCTTAAATAATAATCCCTAAATGAATCCACTAAAACCAATAAAACAGTAAAACAAGGTAACATGAAAACCTAGTGGGAACGTTTTATTTTTTTGGTATCGAATACTCTGAAGTCAGTCTATTTTTTTCAGGTAATGAAGGGTGAGATAGAAGGATCAAAACAAAATTCATTTAACATTTCAGAAACATTTACTGATCACTTACTCGGTACCAGACACTGTGCTAGTCACTAAGGAAAGTACAAAAGAAGCATGAGAGATTGTGTCTGTTCTTATGGAGTTTATAATCCATGTAAAGAGTCAAAACTAATGTAAATGTTTATAATTCTAGTAACTTAACCTGTATTAAGACCATTGGGACAACTTATGCACTGAACTTAACAGAGGAGTGTGTGCTTTCCTTGAAATAAAAACACCCTGATTTCAGAAATCTCTTCATATTCCCTTAGAAGCCTGGATTCTCAGTTTTAGCTTTTTTACTGAACTGAACTGGCACATTTGCTACTGGGGGAGTATTCTCAAGCAATTTCCTGAATTTTAGGGTATATATATTTCAGCAGGGCATCTTAGCATAGTAAAGCAATTCTTAACCTACAGCCAATAACTTGTTTTTAATATTTTTAATAACCCTATTTCAATACAATTTGTTTCCACTGTAATCCTGTGTATTTTATTTCATTCATATAAAAACTTTATTCTGAGAAAGAGTCTTTAGATTTCACCAGACTACCCAAGGGATGCATGACCCAAAAAAAGTTAAGATCCAATGGTATAGTGGAAAATATTATGCTGCAGTGAATATAGTATTAGACTTGGAAATAGGAAGACCTGGGTCCAAATCCCACCTCAGACATTAACTAGCTGTGTGTCCTTAGATAAAACACTAGCTAGCTCTGAGCCTCAGTTTCCTCATCTGTTAAATAGGGATAATAATACCTGTAGCCCCTCCCTTGAAGAGTTGTTAGGAAGCCCAAATGAGTTTATGAATATAAAGCACTTTACAAATTATAAAATGCTGTATCGGTATCTGTTGTTGTTTATCATCATCCTAAGTCAGGCTAGGAGTCAGCTCAGTACAGGCTGCCTTTGTTGCCTCTGATCAGTCTGGCTCAATCACTGACTAACTCTGAGACTCAGTTAATTTATAGCTCCCAGTGTCTCAATATTTTTCTTTTTACAGGGACAGTAACACCTCCCCTTCCACCTCTAAAGGTGGTTATGAAAATAAAAGAATGACTAGACAAAGAGGTGATTTTTGAAAAGCCCAAAGTAATTATCCATATTCAAGATGGTGATTATGCCTGGGACTCCATGACCATAGGACTCCCTCTTAATAAACATATTCACAACACAAGAGTTCCAACAGTAACCATTCCATGACTGTTTCCCTGCTCTGCCTGTTTGAATCCTAGGTGGAATGTTTCCTCATTTCATCTGTACAGGCGGATACTAAGTGGCCTTTAAGTATTTCAGATAATATGGGGAAGGGGGTAAGCAAAGATAAGCAAAGATTTCCAGGAAGGAGACGTGGGAATGGGATCCCATTCTGCTAAATATTCAAACTACGAAGACTTGACTGCATCACCCACTGCCAAATCCTTTATGGTTTGAGTGCAGCCGTTACCATATCACTTTACTTTATGCTATTTAGTTTTTATGGCATTTCAATTATTTGCCTTTCCCCCAGGAAATTATTAATTTAAATTAATTTACTCTTTATGGGCTACAGTCAAAAGAAAAAGCCTTAATAAAATTTTCAACTGAATTTCTTGATTCATTCATTCATTAGTTTTCCTGTTTCCTATAACAAAAAAGGGAAAACCATATTCCATCAGTAGAGTTTTGTTGGAACACAGACACGGAGTCCATTGGCTGGCTTGTATTTGAAGTTTTTCCAGTTTGGTAGGATTTGCTGGAGAGGCTAGTTCAGTGTATATAGGTGTATAAGGTATAGGTGAATATAGATTATAACCTTTGAGAACTCAGACTCACCTACACTCCATAATGAGGAATTGGGATGGAATACGTGCTTTTAAAAATTACTGTACACTTAAGACTTTTATTACGTTTCAGAGCCATAATTTTTTTCTACAAGAATTGTCTGTTATAATAACAAATGAGGAAATATTTTAATTTGCATACTCAACAAAGGAAAAGGCATATGATTTGACACACTGATACTACATAATTCATATTAGGTAGACCAACCTACAGGATCCTTCATTCAGCAGCAAGTCATGATTCACACAATGGATTCAGAACTTGTCTTTTTTTTGCATTTCTTTTTTAAATTATCAAGTATTCCTTTTTTTCCTTTCCCCACTCCCCCATCACATTGGGGAGGAGGGGAAAAAAAAGAAAACTCTTATAACAAGCATGCAGAATCAAGTGTAACAGCAATGCTACTTGCAGTTGCTGTGGGGGTGTAAAGACCAGTAACACCAGCACACAGGATGGCTGCTAGCACAGGTTCTTTGATCTGCTTTCTAAAGGAAAGCAACTCAAAAGGGGTCAACAATCTTACTTTAATCAAACAGGTATAGGTATAGGTGTAGAGGTATAATTTGCTTAGTTCAGGGGGAAAAGTCAACATCCTAAACTTCAGAGAAAATACAAACAGAAATTACAAGCAGAAATAATAGCATAAAGACCAACAGACAGGGCTTCTAATCATCTGACCAAATAATACATACATCACAGATCAACAGACAGGTCCAACCGTCTGACCATTATATACATACATACGTAGTTACCAGAGAAAGAAGCACCAACATCTAGGTTTTCAAAGCTGGGGAGCTCCTTAAGGGCTATCCAGAGTCTCATCTGGCTGGCTACATCACTTGAATACTCTTCCCATGAATAAGCTCCAAAGCAAAATGCTAACATCAGAGCATATATATATATAGTTCTTCAGAGTCAGAGAGCATCACCACAGAGAGCATCACCACTGCCTAATTACAAAATAACAAAAGGTGTGAGCCTTCCTGAAAAACAAGCCTCCCCTAATCAAGCTTCTCTTGAACTCCAGGTGAGGTCTATTAATGAGAGGGGAAGATCTTCAACTCCCATTAACATTACATCAAGCAAAAAAATTTCCATGTAGTTCATATCTAAAAATGGGTCTCATTCTGCCTGTTTAGTCCATCACCTCTCAAAAGAGGAATAGCATGAATCATCATCTGTCATCTGGAATCATGACTGATCTGAGCAGAACTCATCTTTTCTACTGTTAAAGAGCCAAGTATTTTATTTTAACTAAATGTTGCTGGCTTCATAGTTCAATCTTTTATTTTGCTCAAGATTCCTTAACTGATAGCTTAACAAAATACTCATTTGGCAAGCCATGCAGCCTCATTGTTTTGTATGTTGAGTGTATATGTTTAATGTCTTTTTATGTTACCTAATCTTATTTGAATTTTCATAGCTATCCTACAGGATATTCTCCTTAATGGTACATTCTTTATTTGTCCGTGGTTCCTTTGCTCTATTAGTTAGAACATGCCAGTAGTAATGCCAAGGTCGTAGGCTAAGTCCTCACCTGATTTAGGTAGTTTTGCTCTTGTTTCATCATCCCAAACTATGTCGCCCTTGAAAATGTATTACTAAGAGAGGAACCAAATGAGAAAGAGTAAATGTATCTCTACTACCAGGAAAAGAACTCAAATCAGGTAGGTACCTTATTGGGGAGGAGAAGGTGCCAGTCAGTGCCACTGTCATGCATAGAAGATAGTCTATATTATTCTCATTGCCTTTATTTAAGATTTTTTTTCTTACCTGGCTTTAGGTCTATGAAACAGTTGGCTATGGCAGCAATAACTTGTTAGCAGAAGTCTTTTTGCCCATCCCTGAAACAACAGTGTTCACTGGAAGGGCCTCCATTGAAGAAATTGAGTTTAGCAGCAATCAGCACGTGATACTAGACCACGAGGGAGTTGGAAGTGGTACAAAGAGCTTTTTATCCTTCATATATCTTGGTTGTCTTCTAACATTTAACCGCAGTTTGGCACACTTTCTTTGCTTCTAGACAATGGGATTGTCATAAAATTAGCATTAGAGATTTTTGAAATGTTACTATCCTTCCAATAATGTATATAATTTTCCATGCAAATTTTAATAGATGTGTTTTGAATAGTATTCTCTAAAATGTCATTGTTTTTTACAGAAATTACTTATCTTTTTAAATGAACAATAATGATTGCTATCATTTCCATTTTGTACAGTAAAGGACGAAAGGAAAAGCATGCTTTATGGGAAGAGTTCTTAACATTTTTGCCTGTGTCATGGACAAAAAAAAGGCAAATTGCAGAAGCCTATGGACTCCTTCAGAGAATAATGGTTTTAAATGCACAAACTAAAATGTGTGGGCTTTCAAAGAATTATATTACTATATTTACATATTAAATATATTAATATTAATTAAAACCATAATAAAATATTAATGTAGTAAATAACTTAATATAGTAAAATACAGTGACTAAAATTATTTTGAGAAACAAATTTATAGGCCTCAGGTTTAGAAACCCTGCTAAAAAAGGCAGCATGGTGTAGTAGCTAGATGTCAAACATTATAGTCAGGATCAGTTAAGTTCAAATCCTGGCTCTGACAAATACTGTCTTTGAGACCCTGGGTAAATCCCTAATGTCTCAGTGCCCAGGCAACTCTCTAAGACCAGCTGCCAATTTGCATTGGTAAAATTGCATATAAAAATATATGGATATATATATATATATGTATATATACACGCATACATATATATACATATATGTGCATGTGTATTTATGTTGTGTGTATCCATGCATGTATATGCATATACATATATGTGAGTGCATACATATATATACATGCTCAATAAGGTCAGGTGGCAGTAGGAGGAAGAGATTAACCATTCTTATCATACACTACAGCTAAGCACTCTTACCATGATGTCCCTGAAAGTAACTAGCATTTCTCAAGGCCATATTGCTGTCTGCATTCCCTCCCCAACATGCAATCAACTCCAACCAGAAAAATTTAGTTGCTCTTAATGTGGATTTTCTCAGTATGTGATATGCTTCTTACAGGTGAGCCCTTTTCATTCGAAGCTGATGGTAGCAACAAAATTATTTTAATGACCTCTGGTAAAGTGTCCAATAGCGTTGCCTGGGCAGTTGGAGAAAATGGGATACCTTTGATCCCACCAGCATCACAGCAAAGCACTGGCATTCGAAGGTAATGTTCAATTAGTATAAACTGTAGAAGAACTCAAGACTATTAGGAGAAACCATATGTCACATTCATTTTCTTATTTTAATACAACAGCTATTGGAAAGATTTCTTGGTCCTACATGTGAAGGTGGAAAATGTCACAGTTATGGGACTTTGTCTCCCAGTGTTCCTGGTGCCTGGGATGTCCTTCTCCCCAGCCCTGAACACTCCTGCTTCCCCGAAGTCTATCCTACTTGCTTAAGTCCCATCTCTATGTAGTCTTCCTCCAGTTACCCTGTAATAACAAGTGCCCACATTCATATAGTGCTCTAAAATTCTGTAAACCACTAACTTCACAACAACTTGTGAGACAGATATTATGTTCACTTTACAGATAAGTGTCTTAGATATTTAAAATGACATGCTTGTGGTCACTCAGTTGTTACAGCCGGCTTAGTAATCTCTCACACTGATATGGGTTGGTTTGATTTCTTTTTTTTAAGATCTACAAAGCTGTTCCCTTATAATGACATTGTGAGACGGGAAATGTCAGTATTGTAATGTCCGTTCTATGAATGAGGACACTGAGGCTCAGAATTCTGAGGTTACATGGCTAGGAAATATCAGATCTCAGATTCACACCTAGATGCCCCGATGGTCGATTTAACTCCCTTTTCACTACACAACTCTGCCTCTCTAGCCAACAGTGACTTCTGAACACCTGTGTATCATGTCAAGTACCGTGTTAACTTAACCATGTTACAAACAGACTGAGACTAAATAAAAATAAGAATAGTGCGGAGTTTATTCTCTGCCCCCATGTCTTTGACTTTACTCCTGTTGAAGTCTTTCATATAATATGATTTATATTCAATACGTGAGATCCAATTTAAGCCTTCCATATAATCATGACAAGAGAGAAAAGTATACACACATTGAAAAGGCCCACAGAAATAAAGGCTGGGAAACAAGAGTGGAAAGAGCAATGAAACTGGAGGGGGGGAATAAACATTCATGAAGCACCTACTATGCATCAGGCCTTGCACTAAGTACTTTGCAAATATCATCTCGTTTGATCTCACAACAATCCTATAATGTAGATGATATTATTTTTCCTCCTTTTATAGTCAAGGAAACTGAAGCAGAGAGGTTAAATTACCTATCCATGGTCATATGTCTAGTAAAGTTATGAGGCTGAATTTGAACTCAGATCTTCCTGACCTGGAGTCATAAGTCATTATTGTTAAGTCACTCAATCATGTCCAACTCTTCATGACCCCATGGACCACAGCATACCAGACCCTTCTGGAATCATAGGAATCATAAGACCTACTTCCAAATCCTGGTTTTACTTAGTACTATCTGTATTACCCTGAGAAAGTAATTTCCTATCTTCTGGTCAACTTTCCTCAACTGTAAAGAATTGGGAGTCACGATGGAGGATCTCAGAAGTCCCTTCCAGCTCTGAAGTCTACAATCCCACTGACTTAACTTGGATGTGCCTTAAAATTCCCTCCTGTCAAAAGTGGATGCTAGTCCATGAAGCTTTATTTTCCTTTTGTGTTTAGCACATTGCTACAAATGGTCACCAGCTGAGTGTGATTTACAGCTTTCTAGTGCTTCTATAATCTGAAGTCAATGGATTGCTTTGATTGGCCCAGTTCCCCCTGAAAACAATCAAAGTTCACTTTTCAAACTGGTTCCTAGCATTCAGCACAAATCTGGTTTGGTTTATTCCCATTTCTGTCAGCAATAATTCTTTTCATTTGCTTGGATGCCACAAACATATTTATTATTTGTTATCAAGAGAAGAATATACAGAAAGGGATGTACTGGTTGAGGGAAGAGGGAGTAGCTCTCAAATAAATAAAAAGAATGGAACCATAATGAAAATCAATTGGTAGATTCTCCTTATCCTGA
>CM053601.1:129276094-129278594 GCA_028646575.1 Pseudocheirus occidentalis | reverse complement strand
AACTATGTACAAACAAGAGATGGATGGATGGATGGATGGATGGATGGATGGATGGATGGATGGACGGACAGATAGACAGACAGACAGATGGATAGATAGATCTTGACAGATATCCACTGATAGCTATTCTTTATAGATATCTATAATTATCTATCTATAGATAGATAGATCAGGATCTATCTGTAGATACCTCTATCAATATATCTACCTAGCCCTATCTATTGATGGCTATCTATATACATACATACAATTAATTAGAGATTATCTCTGGGGAAGGCACTAACATTAAGGAGGAAAGGAAAGGTTTTAGCAGGGATTTGAGCTAAGACTTTCAGGAAGCCAAGGAAACCAGGAGGTGGAGTCAGAGAGCTACCTGCAACATATTTCTCTGCCCAGAGGCATCTGTACTGTCTCAGCTTCCTGTTGGCTTTCCTCTCCAGGCCAGGGGCCTTACTTTGGTCTCACCATTTGGGGTTTGCTCAGCTTGACCAATTCTTTTCAGCTTTCCACATCACAAATGTTACCAGGGTTCATCCCTGACTTTATTCTTCATCCTGAGATGCTAGTCTCTTTCATGCCTAATCCTCCTTGTAAAGGATTGAATCCACAACCACCCTTTGGTCCTTCCATTATTGCTGTCCACTGCACCATATTAAGCATATACTAAACCTACTAACTATTCAGCATATCTACATACAGACTTAGCCAATGACATTGGATAATAGATTTCAAGCTGGAAAGGACCTTAGCGGATTGTCTAGTCTAACTCCCTCATTTTACAAATGGGGAAACTGGAGCCCAGAGTATGAGAGTGAATGGCCCAAGTTCCCACAGTAAGTCTCAGAGCTAAGACACAAACTCAGATTCTCTGACTCTAGATACAACTGGGTACAACTAAGGAAGGACATGGAGAAGACTGCAGGGGAAGTAAAGAGAGAGACAGGGTGCAGTCATCACTGAAAGTGGCTATATTGATGAACTCACATATCCAGACAAGAACAGCATGTTCTGAGTTCAAATAAAAAGAGATCACTACTGACTGAGGAAGTCAGATAAAGTTTACAATCTAGTTGGAGAGAAGAGATTACATGAAACAAAATTAAACAATGGAAGGTGGGACATACTTAAGTTCTTTATGATATCACAAGTAATTTTAAATAATAAAATTACATTTTATTTTAAATGCAGGACTATGAGAAACGGATACGTGACAGAGGTATAATTGAAACCAAAGATCACTTAGATACTCATAGAGCTGTAGTGGCCAAGTACCTCCAACAGGTGAGGAAAGTAAATTCAATATTTTTTTCTTTTTTGCAAAGAATTTTGTGTTGTATATTATAAATTATTAGTAAATTATTATAAGTGCTAATGTTATTTAGCATTGAAAGAAAAGCATCATGTGGGACTGATCCTGGACAGAAAACTCAAGTATATTGGGATAAAGGTAGTATTTTTTCCTTTTCTCCCAGTGGAAATGTGGGACTTTGAAAAAGAAAGCAAGGTATAGGAAATAAAGAGCTTCCTATATAGATGGTAATAAAAAAAATAGGATTTGGATTTCTGGACCACCACTAAACACACTGGAATTCAGGGCTGCTGGCTAGGGACAGAACATATCTCATGAAGACAGGAAAGAACATTTAGGCCTAGTTTTCTCTATTTGATAAAGAAGTTTAAACTTGAAATGGAGCATTTCATTGTCAGTTTGAATACTTCTTGAAATGTTTTGCTTTACCACACCAATAGACACTGCAATATCTCTAACAGTCAATGAAGTGTGCTCTTTAAAGCTACAATTGTCCTTAAAGTAAGTCATTTTTTTAAAACCACAGACTTAAAAATACAATAAAAGAGAGCATAAAACACATGGGTATGTATGAAATCCAGCACTTAAGTGACAGGAAACTAATTATAGGGGAGGAAATCAACTCAATCCTTTTTCTACTTTTTAGGATCAAACATTGTGAATCAGACAAGTGTCAGAAGAAGAATGAGCATTCCTGTCACAAAATGAAACCATATCAGAGTTACTGCTTATCTCAAGCAATTCATATATTACCCTAAGTATATATAAATATTTATACAACAAACACTGAGGGAATCAGGAAAGGCCTTATGTAAAAGACAACACTTGATCTGAGCTTTGAAGAAAACAGAATCTAAAAAGCAGAGTTACAAAAGGAATGAGTTCTTGGCATGGGGGACAACCCAGGCAAAGACATAAAAAGATTGGGTGTTGTGTATGAACAAACAGAAAGGTGTTCATTCAGTTTAGCTGGACTGAAGAGTGTGGAAAAAGGAGTAATGTTTGATAAGACTGGAAAGGTAGGTTGAAGGCAGATTGTGAAGAGATTTAAATAGCAATCAATCAATTAATGAGCATTAGTGCCAAACAGAAAAGTCTGTATTTGATCCTAAAGCTAATAAGGAGCCACTGGATTTTATTGTACAGGGAAGTGACATGATCAGATCTTTGCTTTAGAAATATCATTTTGGG
>CM053601.1:129240197-129275594 GCA_028646575.1 Pseudocheirus occidentalis | reverse complement strand
CTGCCTGTAGTGCTTTCTGTCTTGTGGAGAGTTTTGGAGCTTGAAAATCTGTTTAGCGTCCCATTTTATGAGTTTTTTAGCGTGTTTGTGTGGGAGCTGCGGTGCTTTGCTGCTTCTAAGCCACCATCTTGGCTCCGCCCAGATTGTTCATGTTCTTTTAACACTGCATAGACACCAGTGGAGCACACGGGCTGTTATCCCTTTCTCTTTTTTTTTCTTTTTTTTTCTTTTTCTTTTTGGAGGGCAATTGGGGTTAAGTGACTTGCCTCATGTCACACAGCTAGTAAGTGTGTCAAGTGTATGAGGTCACATTTGAACTCAGGTCCTCCTCACTGCCGGGTGGGTGCTCTATTCACTGCACCACCTAGCCACCCCAGTCCCTTTCTCTTGCTATGTGACTCACCAATCTTTTTCCCTCTAGTACATTTATTTGATGAATTCCTTTATACCCCTTTGCTGGTGCCATTCCTTATTTATAACATGCTTCAGCCTGCTCATGCCCACATTTACCTCTCCCTTGTCCTTTGGGTGATTCTCAACTTCATTTCTTCCTTTAAGTGCCATGAAGATTAATTAAATCCTTGGCCTCATGTCACCTGGAACTTTTATGACTTTTCTCTCCTAGCAAACTCCAGCAGCCGTCCCGATCTTCAAGGCCTTTCAGTGAAACACTTGTGACTTCCCCATCCATGCAAAGTCCAGCCCATATTGTGGACAATGTGCTCAATCAGGTAACAAAATCCAAATTGTCAAGCTCAATTTTTTGCCCTTTATTCTAGAATTAAATCTGAGAGGCAGCACATCTTAACTTCATATTTTCTTTTGCCCCATGCTTTTGCCTGAGGCAAAACTTTTGGTTTGATTGTTAAAGATTTCTTTTTGTTTTGTTTTGTTTTCCTAATTTGCTCTGATTTTTAAGGTTTTAGTTCGACCTTTTGTAGAAGTTTCATTTCAAAGAACCGTCTGCCACACTACTGTAGCTGAAGGTCCGAATCCTAGCTGGAATGAGGAACTTGAACTTCCATTCAGGTAAGGGTATAGATTTTTTTTCTTTCTCTACAGATGCATAAAATGTTTTGAGGGCCTTAGAAATCATTGAACCAATCTCCTCATTTTACAGAAGAAACAGTGATCTAGAAAATCAAAGCACTGCCCAAGAGTCAGGCAAGTAGCTAGTTAATGCCAAAGCAAAAATAAGAAATAAGATCTCTTGATTGTCAATCCATTATAGAACTTCAGGTCAATTGTGAAGAACAGGGAAATGTCCATGTTAGGAAAAGTCTGAATTAATGGGTACATATTAGGTACACGTTTAGGTTGATGAAACCCAAAACTGAATTATTCTCTTGTCCCTCCAGCCTGGCCCTTTTCCCCACTTCCCAACTTTCCTATGCCAGTTGGGCATACTGCCATCCTCCCAGTCATGTTGGCATTACTCTTGACTCATCAGACTCCCTCAATCTGTCTATCCAGTCAATTGCCAAATATTATAGCTCCTACTCCCACAATGTCTCTCAAATCCATGCCCTTCTCTCTACTCACAGGGCCACTGCACTAGTTCAGGCCCTCATTAACCCTCACCTGAGCTGTTGCAATAACTTCCTGAATGATGTCCCTGCCTCAAGTTACCAAAGTAATTTTCCTAGAGTGCAGGACCGACCCCATCACTCCCTTAGTCCTCAAATTCCAATTGCTCCTGTCTGCCTTTAGGATCAAATGCAAGTGCCTCTATTTAGTTTTTAAGACCCTTTGCTTTAGCCTCTACTTTTCCAACTTTCTACATATTACTTCACTTCACACACTATTAAGGCTCCAGCCAAAACTGTCCCCTTTACTGTTCATCATAGGTGATATCCCAACTCCTACCTTCATGTTTTTGTACTGGCTGCCCCCATCTTGGAGTGAATGCACCCCTACCTCCTCTCTGTCTCATAAGAATACATTTCCTTGAAAATTTGCTCAACTAGAACCATCTACATCAAGTCTTTCCTGATTCTGCCTCGCTGCTACTGCCCTTTCCCCTTCCAAAAAAAAAATCACTAATAATTATAAAGCCCTAATGCCCAGCACATAGTAAGCACTATAGAAATATTAGCTATTATGATTACTATTACTTATTTTGTATATACTTATTCATGTACTTGTTGGCTCTTCCAATAAAATATAAGCTCCTGGAGGGCAGAGATTTCTTCATATTGGTCTTTTTATCCTCAATGACCAGCACATACTAGGCACTTAATGAATAACTGTGGATTAATTTGTTATCTTGCACCTAGAATAGGACATAAAAATTGTCCAAAGAGTTATTGATATATACTACTGCCAATCATACTGATTAACACACAACCAGATTTATCACATGCTCAGAGCATAGGCCCATGGTACATAAAAATCAGTGGGCTCCAAATAACATTTTTGACAACCTTTTATAGGTTTAATTACACAGCAGCAGAGGTACAATTGGAATTTTACAGAGGGTAGAATGGGAAGCTAAAGATTTACAAATCAAAGAACATAAATGGTCTATATCAGATTAAAACAGGAAACTAGCCAGTAAACACTGGAGTTTATAGCTGATATCTCAAGCTGGAATTTTTGAACAAGGAGAAACAAATCAGATAGTAACAGGGATATAGTTAATATTTCAGATTAAGTAAATAAAATAGAGTCAGAAATTATCTCATCAATGACCAGTTAATCATCTGAGCTAAAGTTTGGTGTCTCAATGAAATTTGCATGCTTGGGCTAGTGATACAAGCTGTCTTAAGGAAAAGGTGGTCATAAAGCCAATTCAGAAAAATTCTCTTGCCACAAATGAAAATATCTGACTTTAAGACCTGGTGTCCTACATATGAGTTGCATGACCATAGATAGATGACAGGCTCTCAAAACCACAGATTCTGTATCTGTAAAGTGAATAAAACCATGTCTGTTTTGCACAGTTATGAAGAAAATGTTCTGTTTATAATTTCTAGAGTAAGGGAAGTTAAATAAAGGAGTGATCTGATCAATTTGATGAGTTTTCTCAAAAAAAATTGACAAGTTTATACGATATATACCTTTGTCTAGGATCAGAAATCTACTTCCCTGTGCTGAAGACAGTTGCATCCACTGGTGCCTGGGTAGGAGGACAGGGACTGGCATTTGATTAGGGTCTAGGAACTTAGGCTACCCCCAAGCTGATTGGCTGACTGAAACTTAGGAGGATGGGATTTTTCAGAAGTGAGCTGATAAACCTGCTCAGACTTTTAACTTTCCCCTCTGCCTTTTAACCTCTTCTCTTTAGTCTTTCTTCCTCCTCCTGAAGATCAGCACCACCACCACTATATATCTTCACACTCATTTACTCATTTTTATAATAATCTGATTGTATTTTGCTTTGATAGAGCTCCTAATAGTGATTATAGCACAACCAGTATGCAATCAGTGAAGGATGATATATTCATTAACATTTTTGATGAAGTCCTCTACGATATCTTGGAGGTAAGTTCATGGTTTTGAGGAAGATGTCCGTACTATTGCTTATACCTTCTAGTGGTTGTAGGTATACTGCTTACCCTGATCCTAACAATGGGTGAATTGGATAAGTTGAGTGAGTTCCATCAAAGTGAATTGGGTCAATTCTGTCAAAAACTGTGAAAAAGTGGAGACCCTGGTGCTAATTCAACCTATTCTGATTTGAGGATCAGAGATAAAGGGGTTGTCAAATTTCTGTTCTCCTCCCTTCCTGCCCACAAATTGCAGTCAAGTCATTCTTTTCTGGAAAGGGTCCAAGTTCCAAAACTAGAGTCATTTTGCTGAATGGGGCAGGGGTAAGAAACTGTGAATGACACAGAAGCATTGCTAAAACCAGCAACTGCAACAGCAGGAATCTAATGAGTGGCAAAGTTAGGGGGTCAAGTTAAATGAAGTTTGATAATAGGCAGGAAACAAGATATTAAGCTAGACAAAAAGTGATCTGAATTTGCCACAGAGTTGGTCTTTAGGTCTTGCATGTGCATGCATGTGCACATGCCTGTGCATGTGCGTGTGTGTATGTATGTGTGTACATGGCCAAGTCATGTTAAAGATGCCCTTCAGTTTTTTCTTAATTCCTTTAAACCAGAAAATCCCTACCAGTACCAGTCTCATTTTTTCCATGAGTCAGTGGTAAAATCAAGCCAGTTTTCCATGTTCTTGTTGGGAGGTGTTCAACCTGGTGTTTATGGGACTATTACTTCTAGACTCTACACAATGGCATGTTAATGAATTACCTAGGATTTGGCAAAAACACAAGCAAACTCTATAAATATTTATTCTGAAAGAATGGGCTAGCCAGATAATTTTTATTAGTTCTTCCAATAATTATTTGATTCTTCAGTATGAGAGGCCATTCTGATAAACATGAAATGTTTGCACAACTAAGAGTTAAGAAGCAAACCCTTTTAGTTTGAGTCATTGTTTAAAAGTCTTTTTTAAAATATCTAAGCTCATATACTGCCTTAGTAAATAGAATTAATGCATGTGACTGAATTTCCCTTTGATGATAAAAGATGATTCAGTTTTAAGGCCATAGAATACTACTAAATTCTGCCAATTTTGCTTATCAAATATCTCTTAAATCCACCACCTCCTCAACTATTCCTACTGCCATCACCTAAGTAGAAGCCTTCATTGCCATGCAACTGAACTGAACTACTACAATACCCACATATATACAGACCTGGAACAGGAAGGGAATTTATAGGTCTTCTAGGCCATTGCTGTCAAATTCAAATAGAAACAGTGATATGGATAGAGAGGTGCCCTAAGAGTTAAAAATAATATTAAGAGTTTCTTCTTCAGTACTTTGGGAGGCCCTCCTGAGTTTGAAGGTGCCCTAAAAACCTCTTCTTTTATCTTGGAGTACCATAAAACTTCTCCCTTATCCTGGACCATTTGGAATACCACAAAACTTGACCTTATCTAGGACCATAACCATCCTGGCTTATAAAATTTCCCGTTTCCCTTATCCTGTGTCATCCATCTTCCTCATCCTGTCCCTAAATCTCCAGCCCCCATTAGAAACACTAAAATTACATCATCATCCTATAAGCTGTGTAACTTTCTGGATATATAAGTCTGGTCCATTTCCTATATCAATGCCTTTGTTTAGTTCCTTGCTAAGTCTCAGGATCACATGCCTTTGTGTCAATAAAGCTCCTTTTGGCTTAAGGTTTGATTGAATTCTTTCAAAACTGAAGCAGTTCTCCCAACTACGACCCTTGATAACAGGACCCACTGAACTGTACATAAGAATCCCAAGGCTACAGTATAGACTTAGAAAATTACATATTGGGGTGGCTAGGTGGCACAGTGAATAGAGCACTAGCCCTGGAGTCAGGAGGACCTGAGTTCAAATCCGACCTCAGACACTTAACACAAAAAACTAGTCATGTGACCTTGGGTAAGTCACTTAACCCCAATTGCCCTACCTTCCCCCTCCCCAAAAAATTTACATATTAACATTATCTTTGTTCTTTGATACTTTTATTTTGTTAAATATTTCCCATTGGCATTTTAATCTGGTTTGAGATGCAGAAAAGTGGTGAAGGCCAAATATAACCCATAGGCAGTTGTTTGATACCTCTGATAAAGTTCATGTTCAAACATTTGCAGTCGTGTCCTATTCTTCATGACCCCATTTGGGGTTTTCTTGGCAAAGATGCTGGAGTGGTTTGTCCTTTCCTTCTCCAGTTCAATTTACAGATGAGAAAACTGAAGCCCAGAGAGACTGAAATGCAGAGACAGGATTTAAACTAAGATCCTCTGGTTTCAAATCCAGCCTTCTTTCCCCTGTGCCACTGATTCTCCATAAGTCTTCCTTTATCCATGCTCTCTCTCCTCTAAACCTACTAGGATAACTGCTTCAGAAAAGGGATTTCTTCCCAGCCAGATATTTTGAGGATCTTAGATATGAGTCAACATTTGAAATTGCCTAAGTCTCACTAGGACAAATGCTGTCTCATCTCTTTTATCCCCCAAAGCACGTAGTACAACATAGAAGCCACTCAACACTTATAAAATAGACTTTATCATTGGTTATTAATTTACTGTTATCAACTTTTATACCTTCTCTAGGATGATCGTGAAAGAGGAAGCGGCATCCACACCCGAATTGAGAGACATTGGCTGGGATCTGTTCGCATTCCATTTAGTACTTTATATTTTCAGGGCAGGGTAAGCATTTGAAATGTAGTGCTGAAATGGTCTCACTACAAAATCACAACAAATATGTCAATAGTCTTTTCTAATTGGGTCATCTGTTGTAATTCAGAATTTATGTGGGCAGTTTTAGAATTCATTAGAGTGAATTAGTGCATCAACTTCTACCTTTTAAAGGAGAGCACTTTAGGGATAATTGTTCTAGGCACTAAAGTAATATATGAGTAAACACTCCAAAAATCCCAAATTATAATGCAAATAGAAGGTGGTATCATTAGAGTCATTACTCAGTGCTCATCTCTGTTCATATGTATGACTTATAAAATACATGTTTTCCTTATATCCCAAGTGCTTAGCACAAAGTAGGTGCTTAATAAATATTGTTTATTGAGTAACTTATATTTTAGTAATCGGCTACTGAAACAAGCTCTCTTTCTCTTCCATTATCTCTTCTCCCCCCTATTTTTTCCCTTAAAATTAAATACTAGCAGGGATAAGAAAGTGCATTGGATTGAAAAATTGGCCAGAGTAGTAAAAGTGAAAGAATATGTAAGTTCTTTGAAGAAATAACATTTAACATAAAATTATAGTGTTCGTTCAACAACACTTAAGAGAAAATTATAATATTCATTTAATAACATTTACTAAGTGCTTAGTATGAGGAGAATATTGCTAAATTCTGAGGAAGATACAAAACTGAGACAAGTTATTTCACTGCCCCCAAAGACCTTATTGTCTAAAAGAGAGATAAGACAGAGATGCATTCATTAGAGAGATACAAAAATGAAATGTTTCCTATTAGAGAAGATAATTACTGGAATGAGATCAGAGAAGGAAGAAGCATTCGAGTTTTGCTTTAAAGGATAGGTAGGAATTTAACAGGTGTGAAGGGGGAAAGAACAAAATACGTTTGGGAGCAATGACAATCAAAAATCAGTTTTCGTCAATATTCACAATCAAGGAAGTAGAGGAAAAAACTGATTGACACAGTCAAGAAATATACATGTTGGCAGAGTAGGCAGATTTACTTAAGAGGATTTGTTTGTTTGTTTGTTTGTTTTTTTTGCTTTTTTTTTGGAGGGCAGTTGGGGTTAAGTGACTTGCCCAAGGTCACACAGCTAGTGTTTTGTGTTAAGTGTCTGAGGCCGGATTTGAACTCAGGTACTCCTGACTCCAGGGCCGGTACTCTATTCACTGCGCCACCTAGCCGCCCCTTAAGAGGATTTGTTAAGTCTTTAGTTGCTTTAGTATTTCTCTCCAGAAATAGCTTTAATCCATTTAGAGCCCTTGATAGCCTGAGGCTACATCCATGGCAACAGCAGGCCAGAGTTTTAGGGTTGTGGCTAATCTTGACCAGACAACAAAGGAGCTGGCTGTTTAACCCAATAAAGGGACTTGCCTTGAAGCAACACTACCAAAGGGAACTAGATAGAGAACAAATTTGTGGTGCTGGTCAGGTACACTGTAGAGGAAATTCATGCCTCAGGCAGGTGGCTAGTGTAGAAATGATCTTTAAAATTCCTTCCAACTCTGATTCTGTGTAAAACTAGCCCTGTCATCTGGGACAATTCATTTCCCCATATGGGTTCCAGTTTTCTTATCTATAAAATCAAGAGGGCTGGACTAAATCATCTCTGAGGTCAAGATTCTATGATTCCATACTTTAGAAGTTAAATTTCAAATCTGATCACATGTATTGTCAAGATGAACATTTATCCATCTCAGTCCAGCCAGTCATTCTCATTAGGCAAAACTGACAATGGATACCTATTAATGCAATGAAGTGTTTATCTAGGTGAACATTAAACTCTGCAAGAGTAATTTCTTCACTTGGGTTCTTTTTTCATGGATATACAAATGATTTCTAAAATTATTCACTGATAAGGTACTGCTGCCAATCATTTATCAACAAATGGAGACATTTAATAATCAGCTTATTATATTCTCAGAGCATAGTCCCATGAAACACAAAAACCAATTGGCCATGAGTAGCATTTCCAAAAATCTTATATAGTCTTTACTTGTATCAGCATGAAAGATAAAGTTGGAATTTTACAGAGGGTACCTCGAAGAATCAGTAGTAGGAGGTTCCCCTATTATTTTCCCTGATCAGGGAAAATAATAACTGAATCAGCAGATACTAACAGTTGTTGGCTAGCATTTGCAGAAAGAGCAGGAACTAACCAGATAGCAACAGGTCTAAAGTTAAATGTCTCAGGCAAAATGGCAGCTATACTAAAATTCTCTTATGACACTTTCCTTTTACAAATTAAAAATTTCATGCCCCTTAATATGTTTTTGCTCTAGGTTTGGGAGTAAAATAGCTTTATAATCTAGGAAAAACATCTTCAAGCAGAGATCAATTTAACCTAAAGGACAACTGTCACTTTCTAAAAATTAATTTTATCTCATTAGCCTTTCAGATATGGAAGTCAATCAATCAATAAGGATAAATCTTTAAATTGGGTACATTTCACATTTGTGAATTTCAGCTCCCAGAACAAACTTGTTTATCTGAACTTGTACTATCTGAATATTGTTCATAGAAGACCCCAGCCAAATCCATAGATTCATCATTCTAGAGTTAGAAAGGGTCCATAATGCTATTGAGTCCAATTCTCTCATTTTATAGATGAGAAAATTGAGGACCAGGGAGACTTCAATTAATTACCCAAGTTTACTTAGGCAGACGGATCAGTGGGGGAATCAGAACCCAGATCCTGTGACTTCCAGAGCTATAAAGGAAAGTAGGTATCAGTGAGGGCATCTTACAAATGAAAAACCAAGACAGAGAAGGAAAAATGGCTTGCCCATTGTCACACTGCTGAAATACTATATCGGACCTTTTTGGTGCCTCAGGAAACAGATTTTATGAGATATCTTGTGTTTGCTGATTGTTACTTTTGTACTATCCATGAAGAGATTTATTGAATTTTATTTTTTCCTCAAAGATTGATGGTACCTTTAAAATAGATATTCCCCCAGTTCTCCTGGGCTACAGTAAAGAGAGAAACATAATTAATGAAAGGGGCTTTGATTCTGTCAGAAGTCTGAGTGACGGCACCTACATCACACTCTTTATGACTATTGAACCTCACCTTATATCTGGGGAGTCAGTTCGAGAAAAGGTAAGTGGTTTCCAGCTTTGTCAACCAATCAGTGATTTTGGTCAATCCTTTAAAAATTCTATCCCCTGTGCATGCAAACATATTGTGTTATTTTATGCATATGATTCTCTAACCGAAATGTTTATTTGGGCATATCTTTTTCTGGCTTGGACCCAATGACTTTATACTTTAGTGTTGAACTGAATTGCAAAAATAGATCAAAAAGGAAACCGGTTGTGAAATACATTTCTTTCTCTAGGCCCATATGTTTGATTATATCAGTAACCTATCATAAGACCAGATGTCCTTAAGAGGTCACCCCCAGTGCCTTCAGGCAGGAAGTCAAAAAGAAGTGTGGGTTTAGGTTTTCTTATCTTTTTTTTTTTTACTTGTTTGTTCATTTTTAGAGACCTCCAAAAAAAGTTATTTCATTGACTTTATATTGTTAGCTTTTCCTGAATTTAACAATCTCTATTGTGAGGAATCTCTTCCCGGATGTTTTAGTTTAAGATTGTTTCTTTTTGTCTTACCTTCAATCAGTATATTCACTTTTGTACTTTACTGGATAGATTCAGATTCATATGCTGAAGTGCAATCTTATAATTCTTAGTCTGAATTAATAAAACAACATAAGAGAAATTTTAATTTTATTCCTATTTGCCAAATTTTAAGATAATTTATGTAGTAGATATGCTTTTCATTGAAGAAAAGTATTGTTCATGAGGAAGTATATTGAGTCATCTATTTCAAAATATTCTTAAAAGAGAAAATATGTGTATATATTTTTATATATTTTTCTACATCTGTAGACTAGAAATAATAATATCTAAGACAAGGAACTAAGTATAACTCTATAAGCATTTGCTATAAGGGAACAGATGGTTATTTTTCTTATATTTATTTAAACAGTTCAAGGACTCGTGATTTCATCAGTGTGGCATCTTTCTCACTGACATAGGTCACAACCTCCCAAAGACTCAGGAGACAGTCCATTCAATCAATCAACAATCATTAATTAATTTCCTACTATATGCCAGGCTCCATGCTAAGCACTGAGGATACAAAGAAAGACTAAATACACAGTCCCTGTCCTCAAGGAATTCACGTTTTAATGATAGAGAAAACATGTAAACAACCATTTTTATACAAAGATATATGCAGGGCAAATTAGAGGTAATCTCAGAGGGAAGGTACTAGCTATCAGGGGTAAGGTACAGAGAGAGGAACTGAGAAAAGTCTCTTGCATACAATGATCTCTGATCTGAGTCTAAAAGAAGTCAAGAGGCAACATCCTCTAAGAGGAGAGCAAGTATCCCAGGCATAGAGGAAAGACCATGAAAAGGTAGGGAAATGGAGCACTGTTCTAGGAAGAATAAAGAGGCCAGGGTGGCTATATCATAGAGTATATAGAGGGAAGTAAGGTATTAGAAGACTGGAAAAATAGAAAAAGACCAGGTTGTAATGACAGAAGATTTTATAGTTAATCCTTTAAGTAATAAGCCACAGGGATTTATTTAATAGGTGTTGAAATGGCCAAAAGAATTCATTACCTGTTGACCAATTTCCTCATGATGAGCCTCTCCAACTACTAGATATTTAGTCTATTGTAGGGTCTGTATTCAAAGTCTTTCCAGTTTAGTAGGACCTGCCTGGGCTAGTATGTCACTGGACATTAAATATCCTGGGTCACTTGCTTGTCACAATGAAACATTTGAGCAGGACTTTCTAAAGAATTTTCCCCACGTCTGCTCTAGTTCAGTGGTGTCAAGCTCAAAAAAGAAATAGAACTGTGAAATAGCATACTGGCAGAAAACCACAAATTAACACTATCTGTATTGTATTCTTTTATTTTGTTAAAAAATTTCCCAATTATATTTTAATCTAGTTCAGCCAGTCCAAAAGTTTGACACCTCCACTTTAGAATGAAAGATATATTAATAGATGATAAAGACAGAACAAAAGAAAAAGACAGGAATGATGTAGGAATGATGTAGCTAGATAGATAGTATAGATACACAGGTAGACTGACAGATAGAAACATAGATAGATAGAAAATTTATTAACCGTTTACTATGTGCAAAGAACAGTGAAGCACTGGGGATGCAAGCATAAGCAAAGAAGACATCCCCTACTCTCAAGGAGTTTACATTCTAATGGAAGAAGACAACCCATAATAGGAAGTTGGAAAGCTTGGAGGGGATGGGTGGAGAGGGCAAGAGAATACCCAGATTAGGACAAGACTGCTGCTCAAGAGGTGGTAGAAAAGTCTAGTAAGATATGGAGCTGGAAGTAAAGTGGTGTTTGGGTGTTTGGGCTGGTTTTTTTTTAAGTGTGTTAAGTCTTCACATGGGTTTGCCAAGGCATATGAGTATGGCTGAAAGAATGAATACATTTTAAGATTCCTTCCATCCTTAGTGGTACATCCTTTACAGACAGTGACATCATTTTTCATTAATTTTAATTGTGGTCCAATGTCCTTTAAGCCTCTCTCCATTTAAAAAGAAAACAAACACAGTTTTGTACATTCTTTCTTCCTTTTATAAGTTTCCAATCTGTTCCCTTTTCTGGTGCCTGACTGCCCCAGTGTGGTCACAGCAAGCATGATTCATGTGCATATGGACTTAGCTATACACTAAAACCTCACCAAGACGCTCTTATGCCTTCTGATGAGAGCTACACCCAGTATGACTATCCTTCTACTATAAGAGGTGGAGAGAGTAGATATTATTTGTTCTTAAATTATCTATTCAGTAAAGAAGAGTTCTGGTCATAAAGCAGTCACTGAAATGGGGCATGATGTAGGATTTGGATGCATTTTTGCATTTGCAAACTTTCAAGAATGATGAATGGAGTATCAGTCTTCATATTCACTCTAGGAACCAAGCATATTTTTCTGTGCCATTTTTCAAGTATTTCTTAATGCAAAATTTTTTAAATAGCTGTAGAAGCTGAATGCCTTTCTTCATTTTAGCAGCTCTTTCGTTGTATTGTTTTGGTAAAAGAAACTAAATATTTTCATTTTTTTTACTTTATATTTCTGTTATCACACTGTTTTGCCTGTTATTTTTTTCTCTTCCTTGCTTCTGATAGATGACTGACATGCTAAAGAAGGTAAAAAATATTTTATTTTATAATAAATTAGTCAATATTTATTTACTGGTCTCAAAATAGCAGCTTTCTCTTCTCAACTTTTGAAAGCTTTAAGTGCTAGTGAGTATGCCCAGCCTCTTCTACATACACTTCACAGGATCATAAAGTCCCCCAAACTGGGAAAGGATCTCAGAGACAACCAATTCTGACTCCCTACTGGAAAGAGATCCTCCTACATACATAAGGGTTTATCCAGCCTTTGCTAGAAGATCTCCAATGAGAGGAAAGCTACTACCTCTTGAGGTAGACCATTCCACTGTGGGATAGATCTGATAGGTAGAAAGGTTTTTTTAGTTTTATTTTTCCTGACATCAAAACTAAATTTGTCTCCTCTGCAACTTTCAGCTATTGATTCTGGGGTTTTTTTTCCATCTCATGCCCAAAAGAACAATTTAAATTAAATTGTCAAGTTGTCCTTTACATGTCATTCCTTTCAAGATAACTACTGTTTCCCACTGAGGCTTCTCTGCTCCAAGCTAAACATCTCTAGTAATGGACCCTGATGAGTTGGGTTTAAAGCCATTCATCAACCTATGTGTCCTCCATAATTTAATGCCCTTAAATGATAGTGTCCAGAACTAAGGGCAACATTCCAGATCTATATATCCCAATTCCTAGAAAGGACACAGTAAAGTAGAATTATCATCTCCCTAGTCCTAAATACTAGCCTCTTTTCGTGGAGCCTAAGGTCACTAGCTTTCTTCCACATCATTCTATTGACTCATAGTTAAAATGTAATCTTCTAGACTTTTTTTTTTTGCTTTTTTTTTTTTCGGAGGGCAGTTGGGGTTAAGTAACTTGCCCAAGGTCACACGGCTAGTTTTTTTTTTTTGTGTGTTAAGTGTCTGAGGCCGGATTTGAACTCAGGTACTCCTGACTGCAAGGCCAGTGCTCTATTCACTGCGCCACCTAGCCGCCCCTAATCTTCTAGACTTCTAAATCTATTCAGATGACCCATCTAGCCATGTCATCCACATCATGTATTTGTGAAGTTGATTTTTAACCCTAATGTACATTTGTCCCTTTATGGTTCATCTTATTCTAATTGATCAATGTTTTAGCCTATCTTTATTGCTCCTGACTGTCTCATATAACTGTTAGAAATTCCTACCTTTGTATCATCTGCACATTTGTTAAGCATACTACCTTTCTCTTTATACAAGTAACTGAGGAAAATGCTAAGGAGAACAGAGTCAATCACAAATACCAGTCCCACTGCACTAGAAACTTCCTTCCAAACTGTCATCAATTTGACGACAGTTTTCAGGTCCTGCCACTCAACCAGTTCTGAATCTTATCTAACTATGTTGTTGTCAGATTTACACATACCTATCTAGTCTACAATAAAGGTGTCAAACACATAGCCTACAGGTCACAAGCAGCCACAAAACTCCCAAGCCTAAACCAGACCAAAACGTAATTGGGAAGTGTTTGACAAATAAATAAAACTCATAAATAAGTAAATAAATCCTAAAACAAACAAACGAATGAATTGTGGATTTAAAAATAAATAAAATCATAATAATAATAATAATACATATAATAAAAATAAATGTTAATTTGTAGTTTTCTAAGTCAATATGCAGCCAACAGTGATTCTTTTATATTAGAGTAAGACACGGATCTATATGATTATTGAGAGATTTTATCAAATGTTACACTAAAATTTGGATCAACTGTTTCTACCACATTGTTCTGAACGACTACTATCAAAAGAAGAATTTAAATTAGTCTGAAATTCTTGATCTTCATGAAGCCACTTTGAATCTTTATTATTCTCACTTCCTTTTCTAAATGTTCACTAACCAACCATAACATGCCCCTAATGAAAGGTTCTAGAATTCTGCCAATAACTTAAGTTGAGCTCACTGTAAAATTGGGATAAAATTTGCTTCCTATGTGAAAGAACAGTCTTTCAAAGATCACTTACAGTGGAACAGAGATCAAATGCACCAATTACTTTGTATACCCGGGGATGTAATTTATTTGTGCTGATCAGTTTGAACAGGAAACTAGGTGGCACAGAGGACACTCTTAACCTGATAACCTGAACAAGAGGGAAGTGTTTTTCAAGCTCCTGTATCTTTTCTCCTAAGAGCAGCACTAGCCTATGTATAAAACATAGAGAACAACGACTTTGTTTAGTCATGTCAGCCATGTCTGACTCTTCATGACCCCATCTGGGGTTTTCTTGGCAAAGATACTAGAACAGTTTGCCATTTCCTTCTCCAGCTCATTTTACAGATGAGGAAACTGAGGCAAAGAGGGTTAAGTGACTTGCCCAGGATCACATAGCTAGCATCTAAGGTCACATTTGAACTCAGATTGTCCTGACCCTGGGCCCGGCGCTCTATCCACTACAGTTGTCAGACCATATCTGTACTACTATGCTCAGAAAAATGCCCCACAATCTGAGATGGACAATTCAAAACTGGAAGTTTACCCAAATGGTAAAGAGACTCAAAACCTCCTTGGATGAGAAATAGCTGAAGGAAGCAGAAAGGTTTAGCCTGGAGAAAAGAAGCCCTTGGAGAGAGGGAGGAAATGTGATAGCTGTTTTCAGTTATTTGAAAACCTGTCATGTGGAAGAGGGATTATATTCTGTTTGGCTCACGTGGACAAAACCAAAGGATGGAAATTGCAGGAAGACAGATTTTGATTCAACATACGGAAGTTAGTAACAATCAAAGTTGTCTGAAAATGGAATGATCTGCCTTGGGAGGTATAACAAGTTCCTCATCACAGAAAGCATTCACGAAGAAGCTGACAGTTTAGGGATTTTGTAGAAGGGATTCTTACATGGAATGGAAGGCTGTACTAGATGACCTCTAATCTCCCTTTGAACTCTACAATTCTGTTTCTATAATTAAATGCTCCCTCTTTTTCTCACACCAAGCCAAAGACAGATGTCAAGCTTTAACCCTATTGTGAGGGATAGCATTTATGGCAGTTATGGCTGTGAACCAGGCATTAACAAAAAGTATGGAGATATTCCCACCCCATATCCTCCAACCATTCCTTTTACACAATACAAGAATGAGGCTCACATTTCAACCCTGAATACCAATTAGAAAGACTAAGAAATAGTTTTTTTGTTAGTAAGCTTGACAAATTGAGGCCCTTTGAAATGAAAGATACCATAAAAAGAAATACACACACAGAGATACACTTGCACACATACACACATATACACACATATACATACACATTCTTTTTTTATGAATAGCTAATACAAAGGGTTGAGGGGATATTCTAATCTTGTTAACATACTTAAACAAAGGAACGATGATCTGAGTGATTTTGTGACCCTGACATGTGTTTCTAGACAAGCACCCCATGCTCTCTGTTACATCTGTTTAAAGTTACCTATGGACCTTGGCAGCTGGTCACTCACCCTAGAGTGAATCATTCTAAATCACTGCTATGTATTTGTGGTCCTACTTCTATATCCTTTCTCTGGAGATGAAGACTTCTTAGTTGTCCCTGTGTAATTGGGTCTGGAACTCCAAAACGCATACAAGGACATCTGTAAACTTGCAAGCTTAGAATTTCATTGAAATTTAAGCCTAAAGGATAGATTTAGCAACATGAAAACAGGAGTAATGAGACTTGTTTGACACTGACAGACACAATCCATGATTGCAATGGTTTTCTTTCAATTTGCCTTAGTGTACCATTGGTTGATGTTTATGGGATTTATAGTCATGCATCTTCTACTAAAGAAGTGGAAACCATAAGGTTACCTAGCAGATCTCCATTCAGAATTTGTCTATGAGTATTTAATGTCTTAAATGACTTTAAAGAATTGATGTCCTTTTAAAAAAAATTATAAATGCAGTCATTTCAGTTTGTTAGAAGAGCTGGCCAGTTCTGTGGGCAGTTATTTGACAGCATGATGAGGTATACACATAATCTATAGAAAAGTAAAATTAGTCATCGGAGTAAGAAATCCTTCCATTAGCTATATGTCTGTGATTCTCAGCCATGTTGGATATAGCAGTTATAATCATATCATATCATGTATCCATAACTGTTAATCTGTGTTCTTTCTGAAGTTTGACTCCCAGGAAGATGAAAAATTACTTCAGGCAACAGAGAAGTTTCATGTTGAATGTGCCCTGAAATTTCCAAAACGACAATGCCTTACTACCGTAACCAACTTAAATGGGAAAACAGTTTTTATCACACGTTATCTCAAGCCTTTAAACCCACCCCAGGAGCTCCTAGACATGTACCCCAATAATTCACAAGCAACAGCAGTAAGTATTTAATTCCTAAATAATCTCCTTGTTAACCAAGAATGGCATTTTAATTTCACTTAAAATGACCATTTTAAGAATGTTTGTTTTCAGAGGGGATAGTCTTTAGCACCAAGAGGCTATCCTCATTCAGGATGATCTGAAGGGTTATCACAAGTCACACAATAGAGTTATTTCACAAAGGAAATCCTAAATTGACAGAAATCAAGGGGAATTTTTAATACTATTTTTACACTATTCCTTTCAAGCATAAAATTATAGCACAAGAAGGGCACTTAGAAGTCAACTGATAAAACTTTTGTGCAAGGAATGAGTCTTCTTTCAGTATTCCTGATAAGTGATCCTGATAATGCACATATATCTCTGACAGCATAGGAGCTCCCTTCATGAGGAAACCTTCCCTTCTCTGTTAATGAGTACTTCCTTGGAGAGGGCTGAAATAACCTTCTATTCATTCTAGTTCTCCCCTCTGGAGCCAAGCACATTAACTATATAGTATTAAAGTCTTATCCCAAGCTCCAAGGCAACTTAGCCAGAGTTTCAAAATTCAAATAGACCAAAAGCAATTTGTCCAAGCTTTACTTGTTTAGAATAGGAAAAAGTGGGCCATGTCCTGTGTGTATGGCGCATGCTTGACACTTAAATGGTTATAGTCATAAAGACTGTTCTTTAACACATCACCTTGTCTCATCTTGATTAACACGACTTTTTTTGAACCTAAGGGCTTTCAAAGTTTCTCTATCTCAATTTTCTTCTTACTAGCTATGAATTATTGTTTTAGCCAGTTAATAACTTTCTTAGATCTTGACTTTGTCATGTAACATGTTACCTGTCTCACTCAGCTTTGTCATTTGCTAATTTGATGAGGAAAAAGGAGTCTATAAGATCAGTCAATGGACTTTATGGTGATTTGTAAATTTGTAGCAAAAATTGTACCAAATTGATGCTGTAACTAAAAGAACAGTTGATAATTATCCAGAAAAGGAAACAGTGATGACAAAGAGCCAGAATGGTTTAATCAAGAACAAATCATGCCAAACTAATTTCATTTTTGACATTGTCAAAACTGGTAGATCAGGGTAATGCTATAGATAATCAGGGTAATTCTTTAGATAAATTTTGTCTCAATTTAGCAAAGACTGATAAAATCTGTTATATACTATCATTGCAGATAAAATGGAGAGACACATGTTAGCAATATTACAGTTAAGCTGATTGGAGCTTATTGAATGACTGAATAAAAATAGCTATTAATGGTTTGATATCAACCATGGAATGTCAGAGGAATAAATAGTTGGCCCAGTGCTATTTAATATTTTTACCAATTATTTGGATAAAGGCATAGATAGTATTCCTATCCAATCTGCATATAACACAAAGCAAAACAAAACAAAAAGGTAATTACCCTATTAGATGACGGAGTTGGTCTCCAAAAAGATCTCAATAGTCCAGAACTTTGAGCCAAATCTAATAAGATTATTCAGTAAGGATAAGGATAATGTCTTACCTGAGTTCAAAAACTCAGCTTCAGAAGAACTAGATTAAGGGAGTTTGACAAGACAACAGTTAGTTTAAGAAAGATAAGGGGGCTTTAGCAGGCTGCAAGTTCACAAGGAATTAAACATTTATTGCATTGACAATAAAAGACAGAATGATATAACAGATGGAGAGCTGGCCTCAGAGTTGGGAATACCTTGATTCTAGTCTTGTCTCTGACATATAATGGTTGGGAGACTTGGAATAAGTCACTTAACTTCTCAGGGCCACATGTAATTCTATAAAACTATAAATTGAAGAGAAGGCATTAATCTGCATTGGTAGAAAGAGTTTCTTTACCAGAATTTCCATGTACCAGTGAAATTACTGGCCCAGTGTTCTTCACACACATACATGGCAGAGAAGTAATCCCAGAAATAGTCATTTTATTTGGGATCTGTTTAAACAACGAAACAAAATTAAAGAAAAAAAAAGGTAGCAAAAAAAAAAAACTAATATGATCTTGGGATAAATTTAGGATTAGGAAGGTGATACTCCCCTATCATCTTCCTTGAAGAAAACAGACATCTGGAATATTGCATTTAGTACTAAATTTAGTCCATATTTTAGGAAGGACATTGATGATCTGGAGAGCCTCCAGAGTGGGGCACCCAGGATGGTGAAGAGCTCTGATGGTGAGTCCTGCCCTATAAGCATCAGTTATTTGGCAATATTTAGCCGACAAAGAAGAGTTAGGGAGAATATGGTGGCTGTCTTGTCTTATATGAAAGACCATATTCTGTAGAGTTAGATTTGCTCTGTTTAGGTCTAAAGAGAATAACTAGGAGAGATGGATAGGGGAGAGGATGTCTCAGCAGAATAACTGTAGTTAGAGCACTTGGGTTCAGATCCTGTCTCTGAAGTTTATTACTAATATGACCTTGAGCAAGTACCTTGACCTTGCTAGGTCTCAATGTCCTCATCTTAAAATAAGGAGGTAGGAATAGATAAGTCTCTGATCAAGTCTAGAGCCTTGATTCCATGATCCTACAGTGCAAAAAGACAGATTTAGACTGGATGTAAGGGAAAACTTCCTGGTGTTTTAGAGTTCCTTCCAAAAACGAAAGGGTTCCTCCAGGAGGAAGCACTCTCCCCCACTGATTATAAGAGAGGTATGAACAAGGTACAAAACAGAATGAAATTCAGAAAAGAAAACAATCACTTCCAGCTGGAGTAATCAAAGAAGGTTTCCTGAAGTAGGTAGCATTTCTTTAAAAGATCAGGGGAATTCAAATTTAGCATGGCAAGCTTTGCCAATGTTTGGCTGAAATCTAGATATACAGTGTGTATAGAATTTCTATAGGGGTAGTATAATTCTTGGAGTTAGGCAGCACCTTGGTTCAAATCCTGCCTCTGACTCTTACTAAAAAAAAACCCTGGGCAAATCACTTAATTTCCCTATGCCTCTCTCCTCATCTGTAAAAAGGGAATAATACAACTTTAATACCTATCTCAGAGGCAATGTAACTTATGGAACTGAATGCTATAAACTAAAAATAAATCAATTTAAAAGAAAAAAATTAAGGCGAAAGTAAACCCTTTAAAATTAAAGCCCACCTGTCAGAACAAGAGTGGTCCGAGGGTCAGACTCCAAGGTTCTATTGGGAGGGGGATGAAGAAGTCAAGGATAGTAGACAAAGTGCTGGAAGTAAAGTTGGGAATGATTTATCTGGCATAACGTTTGCCAAGAGCAAAATACATTTTTTGTAATTCTACAGGAGCTGGTGGCCAGATATGTTGCTTTGATTCCTTTCTTGCCTGACAGTGTTTCATTTAATGGGATCTGTGATTTATGGAGCACATCTGATGTAAGTAATGACAATTTTTCATTCTTCCTCATATATTTATTATACATAATTACTTATATATACATATATGTATATATATATATGTATATATATACAAACTTAACTGTTACATAGACTTCATGAAGATGGCATAAAATGTCTATTAAGTACCTACCGCTGAGAACAATAATAATAATCATAATAATAATAGTTAGCATTTACTTTGCACTTTAAGGTTTACAAAGCAATTTACAAATTTTATCTTATTTGATTCTCACAACTCTGGAAGGTAGGTGTGATTATCCCTGTTTTACAGATGAGGAAACTGAGGTGGACAGATGTCAAGAGACTTGCCCAGGGTCACACAGCTAATGTGATTGAGGTTAAATTAGAATTTGGGTCTTCCTGACTGTAGATGTATTGTCTGTATCTATGTATAGAGTGTATCTATCCACTGTGCTGAAGCGCGTCCTGAAGCGTGCTCTGAGTCTCAGTTCTGTCTACTGATATAATTTACAGAGCACTAAATACCACCTAGAAGCACATGTAGGTAGAACCCTTTTATCTTTTTATTTCACCCCTCATTTCTTCAGTGTCATAACCATTTGTCCTCCTTGCCTCCTTAATTGCCCAATAACAAACTCATCCTTGTTTGAGCTCAGAAATTATCAGGAGGTCCTTCAACCTCTTGCTACCCACCAATCATTATTAGACTTCTCAGTGTTCTTGAACCCAACCCTTTGTTCCAGCTGGCATTGAAACTGGGCCAGCTCTTCCTCAGGTATTCTTAAGATCAAGCATCTATGTAAGCATGAGGTTTTCATCAGACAAAATTTCTACTGTCTATTCACTACATTTAATGTACTTCCTTTAAAAAAATAAAATGATCCAAAAAAAACAACAAAGCTATATCTCCCACAATCTCCTATAGTTCAGGTGCCATCTTAATACACAATTCCCTCTTGGGTACAAACCAGAGAGTCTAAGAATAAAGGTACTTAAATGAATTTATTAAATTGTTACACAATATATTTTGATAGTATCTAGATTGGTGATTTTAGAAATATCCGGGTTTGGTTTGTTTCTTTTTCACCTAAAACATTTTCAAAGCATGCATTTTTTCTCAGGGTAGAATTTAACATGGTAGGCTTGCCTTTTTCCCCATTTGTTTGCAGTAATCACATACACATTCTGCCCATCAGTACCATCATTGACATCACTGAGGTATTATATGCACAACTTAAGTGATTTCTTTGCTGTGTGTTAAACTGGATGTCAACTTTTCAATGAGGATTTTTATATTAAGACATTTCCACTAAAGGCAACTTTTAAAAATGACATGTTGAAAGTGAATAAAAGCTTGCCAAAATGATTAAGCTGCCAATCTATTTAGCAAAATATGTCTTTCTTTATTAGCAATTTCTTGATCTTCTGGCGGGAGATGAAGAAGAGCATGCAGTGCTGTTGTGTAATTATTTTCTGGCCCTGGGTAAAAAAGCCTGGCTTGTGATGGGCAGTGCTATCCCTGAGGTAAGGTCATTCGTATTTCCCAGAGTCACAGAATTAAACAAGTTCTCAGAAGTCATGCAGTTAAACCCTTTCTTTCATGAAATGTGGAATTCCTATAAAATATCACCAGTCTTAGTCAAGATTGAAATTTTACTTAGTAAATCTAATCATGGACAGACAACCTTCTATAAATATAGAATTACCTATTGGGAAATGGCAACATGACCTGTGGTTGAGCTGGAGATGACAGACTATGCTTTACTGATGGAGAAGGAAATGGCAAACCACTCTATTATCTTTGCCAAGAAAACCCCAAATGAGATCACAAAAAGTCAGACACAACTGAAACAACTGACCACCACCAACAACAATAACCACTTTACTTTGAGTACTCCAGGTGCCTGGGAACTATGATGAATGCGATGGTTAAAGAAAAAGTGGCAGAGAGTTCAGTCATTACTGGTGGCTGCTTTCCCAGTCTTACCCATCCTTAGTGCCAGCACGCCTTAGGCAACAACTATTTTAAAATGGACAACTCTGGTCCATCACTTATCTTTAGGAAGTGAATGGTGTGATAGCGTAGGAGCAGTTGATGATACTTAGCACATGGAAGCCCTATTATACCTAATTATTAATCATCATCAGTACCATTCAGTGTGCTTACATAGAGCTTACATTCTCCAGGTTCTAAGAATTTAATTTGTGTTGCTGACATGATTTTTGCCTAAAAATCAGGAGAGGTTTCCTCTTAAATTAGAGGAAAAGCTAATAGTTCTGTAAGACAGCCATTAGTAACTTACATTAGTAACTTACACTCCATTAGTAACTTACATCAACAGTCTTGCCAGAGATGAGTGCCTCCTAGACACTGGAACCAAGACACTGGACAAAACTGTAAAATTTGTCTTACTCCTCAGAAGTGATGATAGGTTCAGTATTAAAAAGTAAAGTCAAAGCAGGTTTATTGGCCGAGGAGCTCACTGGTAAATGGAAGGAATAGATGTCACAGTGAAGACAAAGAAGAGAATTATTTCTTCGTACATCCCCTCAGTGACCTATTAGCTCCAAAGAGCTTCATTATCATCTCTATGTAGTTGGCCTACAGATTGATATATCCAGTCCTGGTCCTCCCCTGAGCTTTCGTCCCACATTACCAGTAGCCTATTGGCCATTTCCAACTGGAAGCTCTAGAGGCACTCAATGTCAACACATCCAAAACAGAACTTATTCCCATGCCAACCCCTTCCAAACTTTCCTACTTTAGTCAAAGGGATCACTGGTTCTTTAAAGTTCTCAGGTTAAGAACTTTGACATCACCTTCATCTACTCACCTTCACCCACTTACACTCCAGCCACAGCTTGCAATTTCTATCTCCACAATATCACTAGCTTCTTAACCCTTCTCTCTATTCAAACATCTACCACTTGGATTCAGACCTTCCTCAACTCTCATGTCAATCTTTAACCCCCAAATCTCTCCCCACTCCAGTCTATTCTCCACATAGCTGCCAAAGTGATTTTTCCTTAAGCACAGATGTTAGCATGTCATTCCCTTATTTAACAAACTCAAGTGGTATCTAATTGACTAGGATAAAATATAAATTCCTCTGTTTGGCTTTTAAAATCCTCTACAACCTGGCCCAAAACTGCCTTTCTAGTCTCCTTTATACATTACTCTCCTTCCCATATTCTTCAATCCAACTATATTAGCTTTCTTCCTGTTCTTCACACATGATACTCTGCAGCCTTCATGTTGGCTCTCCCCACATGCCTGGATTGGACACACGAGTCAAGATATCACCCATCATCCACTATTATAACCAACATTATGATGTCTTTGGTACTCTTCAAAAACAAAGGACAAACAGCAACTATATTAAGAATCTATTACATGTCAAACTCTACTCTAGAAGCTAGGCAAGATAAAAGTTGAGATATTACATAATACCTGCTTCCTGGAGCTTAGAGTCTAATTGAGTAAAAACTGCATATATACAAAAACACAATTATTTTATGGAGGGAAAAAGTATTATGTGGGTTCTGAAGATAGACTGGCTATAACCTACAGCTAAAAAGTGAATGAGCAAAAAGGTTCAACGCTCCCTGGAGCTTCAAAGATTTAAAGCTGGAAAGAACCATGATAAACTATAATTACAGGAGAAGACATAACCATAAAGTCATATAGTCTAACTACTTCATTTATTTTTAACAGATAGGGCAAATGAGGCCCAGAGAATTCAAGTTACTTCCCTGTGATAACACAGTGGTAGAGCAAGACTTTGAACATATATGTCTTCAAATCCTGCACTTTTTCTACTATCCCCGTGAAGTTAAACACAAATAGAAATGTATCCCTTTGGGCAGTATACTGATTTAGCAAACCATAAATTAACATTAATTTGGTTGTATTGTATTTTTATTATTTTGTTACACTAAAATTACATTCTAATCTGGTTCAGTACCTGTCAGCCTGCCCTCTGTACTATGCCATATTGCTTCTTGAGTCACTTCATTTTAAGGTTCTGATTAGAGTATAGAGGGAAAGGATAGATTTGTGAGCAAAAAGGCAGTCCCTGTGATTCCTCTCTCCTTCTCCATCACCTATCCCAACAACATTTACTAACCCTCCCCCTGGTGCAAACAGATTTTGTCAGTAATTTGACATTACACTTCTCAAAAGCTGGCAACTTCTAGTCTAAGCTTTATACATCTGTTTTGAATTAGGAAGGAATTAGTGCTACTGTGTTCACAGATGCTAAAATTGGAAAAAATACAGAGAAAAATTACATGGCCTCTGCCCAAAGCTGACACCCAAATTTGCAAAACAGTCCATATTTTTGAACTGTTCACATTGGAAGTTAGTCAGACTCAGAATAACAAAAAAATTAAAATATGAAATTTAAGATTTGGAAGTAGAGGTCTCATACACAAAGTTTTGTCCTAGGATTTTACGGAAAGATCTCCTTTGGAAAGTCCATTTCATATTATTTAGAAAAAATACCCCTTAGCATGTTCACTAGTATTTGACATGGTTGTGAAGACATATTAATGTAAAATCTGTGAGAAAAGTATTCATTCATAGGAAAGTTGAGTATTTGAGGACATCATGGTAACATATAAAGC
Organism: Pseudocheirus occidentalis; assembly: GCA_028646575.1. NCBI lineage: Eukaryota > Metazoa > Chordata > Mammalia > Diprotodontia > Pseudocheiridae > Pseudocheirus > Pseudocheirus occidentalis. The sequence goes on along the minus strand of CM053601.1, from coordinate 129,250,940 downwards.
TATGGACATGGCTACTGGTCATTTGGAGGAAGTCTTCATTCCCAATGACGATTTTACTCACAGTTGAAATTACTATTTAATCTGTCTTGCCAACAAAATATCACCAGTGTTAACATTAGAGCATTACTCTTTCTCTCTCTCTCTCTCTCTCTCCCTCCCTCTCTCTCTTCTGTCTCTTTCTCTCTCTTTTTGCTTTTTGGAGGGCAATTGGGGTTAAGCGACTTGCCCAAGGTCACATGACTAGTAAGTGTTCAGTGTCTGAGGCCAAATTTGAACTCAGGTCTTCCTAACTCCAGACCTGATGCTCTATTCACTGCGCCACCTAGCTGCCCCCACTGTTATCTCTTTTAAGCCAAAACTAAGGATTAATAGCTGTTCAGGCTGCATAGTTTTACAGTATACAAAACCCTTTCCCCAATCAACAGCCCTTTGAAGTAAATAGTGCAAATATGGCTTTGCTGCTATGGAAAAGTCAGTTTTATTGTTGAGTGGATCAGCATTCTTATGCTGTTGCAGGATGAAATCTATTAATAGGTGCTTTTTTAAAAAATCACCCAGAAATTCACTTTGTGATGTGATGAGACTCTATGCCCTTAACTAGGCCAGTCCCTCAGAAGACAAATATAGTTTATTATGGGATCCATGCCCAAAGCCTTTCATGCTTAGTAAAACTTGCCAGAGCTTACACTCCAATAGTAAAACCTTCAGGTGTCCAAAGTCACCTCTACTCATGATGAAGTGATAAAAGACTATACTGAAGGAATGTAAACATTATAATCCAAATTTTCCAGATGAGGAAATAAGGCTGAGCCTCAATCCTGTTTCTTTAACTCCTAAGCCTACTATTCTTTCAGTTACACTAATGAAAGTAAATATGTCAGCGTGGCTAATGTTCCTCGGATAGAATTTTGTCCTTGGGCAACTGAATTTATGGTTTTATTCAACTTCAACTTAAAATTTCAAATGTATTCACTGTGATTTTAGAAATATTAATTTATGATTTAAAGTAATAATTTAACAACACAAAACTCCAACTAGTACTGTGAACTACTTAAGTATAACCTCAAAAACCATCCAGTTTTAATAAGCATTTACTTTTCCTCCAGGGTCCAACTGCCTATGTGCTAACTTGGGAACAAAGCCAATATTTAATATGGAATCCCTGTAGTGGACGCTTTTATGGGCAGTTTGATACATTTTGTCCTTTGAAAAGTGTGGGCTGTTTAATAAGTCCTGACAATGTAAGTGTTCCCTAGTTCCCTTTATTTAGAAACCACTGCTTTCTTTTTTTCCATTTAATATTTCAACAATATTGTACATTATTGGTTTGTTTGTTGTAGGTATGTAAATAACGTCTTTTCTAATAATCACTTACAATGGTAAAGTAACTTTCGAATGATAGTTTCACTGTGTCCAGCCATAGAAATGGAACTAGTTCAAATGTATTTTTTGCTTAAGTTCACCTTCCTTAGTAAATGCTTGTTAATTGATGGGTTGATCCTTGGATTAATCTCCCTTGTCAAGTTTGAAGAACTGGTAAAGACACCAAGTAGTGTCAATATATTTGGGGTGGAGGAGGGGGGAAAAAACCTGATGGTAATGCAAATGTGAGGTCTGTCCAGTTATAGGTTGCATTCCCCTTAAATCAATTTTATAGTGATCTTACTATTGTCTCTCTTCTGACAAAAGGAATACAGAAGAATGAACTTAAATATTGTACACGTTCTACATATTCTGAAGAGACTAGGCCGCCCCCCCCATGTGGTTAATAACTATCTGCTAATGTATTTCAATTGGTTCTTCAGATTTGGTTTAATATTCAACGGTATGACTCTCCAATGAGGATAAATTTTGACATCACCAAACCCAAACTATGGAAATCTTTTTTTTCAAGAAGTCTTCCGTATCCAGGGCTCTCAAGTGTTCAGGTATTTATTTTATCTTTGTGATGTAGGGATTAAAATTGCCCAATTTGCAAGAAAAACGACTGAGGCAGAGCTCTGAGCCAATGGCACTTTGTTAAAGGGTCCATGATCCCTTCTAAAGAAGTGGACCTCAGATCTTCCTCAAGCTTTGATATCCAAATATGAAACAAGGTAAAGAGACATGGTAAAATACAGAATCTCATTGGCTGACAGACTTTGCTCTTGAGAACCAAAAATGATGTATCTGTAAGAGGGGTCACAGGTTGGGTAAAGCATGAGGTATCTCTGCTGACTAACTGGTCATAAGATGGTCATTAGATTGTCACCTACTCACACACTGTACACTGTACGAGAGAATGGTCTGGAGGTACAAAAATAAGATGGGAGACTTTCCAAAGAATCAGGGAATCCTGTCCTTGCTGGGTTTGGACATGGAATTTGAGCAAAACAGGATGGAGACATCTTTGTCAGCATTCTTGTGGTGAAACAAGTAAGCCTTAGTAAACAAATAGTGAACATTATATTAAAGTTTGAAAACCATTATAAAGGCCTACCATAGGAACCTATCTTGTCTGATTCTTCCTATAAGATTTATATAAAATATAAAACTGATTAATATTGATTGGAATAGACAAAGTAGGGGGCCAAATGAATTGTTTCTCAGTTGCCAAGTAATATACATGTGGAAACATTTGAAAGAGAACACAATCATTTTAATAGCCAGAATTTTTCAGTATTTAACTTTGTACAAAGAGGTGGAGATACGTTCAAGATATATTATTTCATAATATCAAAGCTTTTTAAATTCTTCATATCCTTTTCCAATTCTAAAACATTTCTTCTTAGCCTGAAGAATTAATTTATCAACGTACAGACAAAGTTGCTGCAGCAGAACTACAAGACAGGTAATTTTCTTTCTATAATTCCCTATCTAATTCCATGGGTAACAACAAATATCCAATGAGTTATAGTCTAAATCAATGTGGGAGACGATTTAATTATTTTTTCCTGTTTCTAAATATAAATAATACCTTTTCTGCTCTGTACATACACTGTACATTATTAGCTGGCATGAACAAACTTATTTCAAATTGTCCCCTGTTGGTGCAGGCTGTTTTGACCTTAGGACCAGCCCTGAGTATGAAATAAGAACTAAATGCCTCAAGTCCAGGCCATTGTTCTTTTTCCCTCGATTTGTGGTGTAAAGTGACACCAAAAATTTCTTTCAGCCAGAAGTAGATACCAATTGTTAGTCATTTAGGTTCAACAACGTGAAAACATGTTGTGAATTATGTTTAGACTTTAAATTGTGCAATGTTGTATTCAATATCAGTCAGTTAACTATTATGAGTCATAAAATGTTTTGTTCTTTTCTTTGGCTCAGAAGAAAATCTAGATGACTCTTAAGACACATGCAAAGAAAATTAAAGGAGCTTCCTGCTTGCTATTTTTCAAAAATATCAGGAGTAGGATGGGAGGGAGAAAGAGTGCTTTATATAACAATTATAGAAGTTAGTGATTCCTTTATTGGCCTAATAGGACCCTCTCAAGGAAACACCCAAGTTTAGTCTTGACTGTTCAAATTATTTCTATTCATCTATATAATGAGGTTAGACAAGATAATCTCTAAAGTCCTTTCCAAGCTAACATCCTGTGATACACATATTCTAAGTTCAGGCTATTAGATATTACCCCTTTAGTGTCTGTAAACATCTGTCTCCAAAGGACAACCAAGATGCATGTTCTAATTCCTTATGTCTTCGTAAGAATATCAGAGTGGAAAAAACAGTGAATGGGAAATCAAGAGACATAAGGTTTATATCCTAACTTTGGCACTTACTACCTATTTATCTTTGGACAAGTCACTTCAGTTTTTTGGAGCCGTTTCTTCATCTGTAAAATGAAAGGCTTAAACAAAATGACACCTTGAGTCTCTCATAATGCTAAATCCTATAACCCCTTAGTTTAATAATAAAATCAGAATCCCACCCTTGGAATTTCAGAAGCCACTTCACCCAACCTATGCCTAAACTACAAATCTACTCCACAACATTCTCTCTCACAAGTCATTGACAGAAAAAGAAAAATCCTCTCTAAAGATTGAGGAACACTTAAACAAATTGTGATATACAAATGAATTATTATAAAGTAAGCAGTACTTCAGTAGAGAAAGGAAAGAATTATAAAGTATGGAGAACTCAAGCAAACATGAGAAAACTTGTATAAACTGATAAGAGTAAGAAATCAAAATCACAAGAACAGTTCATACATCAGCATGTCTAACAATGCAAATAAATATAATACTAAGACGTAACAAAATTCAAGTCAAATAAAATAGATGTTGATCCCTAATCATTAAAGTTAAAATACATATCCTCCCGTTCCATTAAACTGTAAGGTGCTATGGTGTCCCAATCCCTCTGTTACAGTTTTGTTTAACTGATTTTTATGAAAAAACACTGGGGTTAAAAAAAAAAAAAAGAAAAAATACTGGGGTGAGGAGGGTGCTTGTTGAGAAGTAACTTATATATCCATCAAAACAAAAAGTATACCCCCCCAAAAATAAACAACTGTCAACATTAGTAAGAGATTCTCTAGCATGTGCTTGTACAACTCCAATTAAGAAACGTTAACTCATTACTAAAAGCATTCATTTGAAAATATATTATTTGTGTGGCAGGAAACAGTATGAAGTTAGAAATTAGTGGTACAATGCTACAGCAATTAAGAGCAGAAAAAGAAATAATGAAAACAAACATAGGTGAAGAAGAAATAAAATTGTCATTTTTGTAGATGATAAGATGGTATACTTAAGGAAACAGGTAAATAAAAAAAATTAATTGAAATAACTAAAGCTGTAGGATATAACAAATCCATAAAAATCATCAGAATTCATAATATCAATAAAACATAGCAGGAAGAGTTGGAAAGAGAAATTCTATTTAAGAGGAAAGAAACAAGCATTTATTAAATACCTACTATATGCCAGGTGGTGAGCCAAGTGTTTTAAATGAATACAGAAAATATAAACTATTTGGATGGAACTCTACCTACCAAAGTTATCCACAAGATAAAAAATACAACTACAAACCACTATTTAGAAAAAAAAAAAAAAGACCTAAATAATTAGAGAAATCTTATTTGTTCATAGTCAGGATGACAATTCCATTAAATTAATATAACTATTTAATACCAAACCAATCAAACTACTTGAGAATTACTTTGTAAAACTAGAAAGAAAAAAAAGGAAAGACAAAATTTATATGGAGGTTTAAAAAAAAAAAAAAACGATCAAGAACCTCTAGGGAAATAATGAAAAAATGGTACAAACAAAAATGGCCTAGCAATATAAGACTTCAAACTATATTAAAAGGAATAATTCTCAAAACAACTTTGTACTGGTTAAAAAAAAGAGAAAACATTACGTAGAACACATTAGGTACAAAATCTACAAGAATAGTCTTGTCAATCCACTAATACTTGATTATTCTGTGACCCTTGGGGCCAGTAGCAAGGATTTGTAGTTTCCTCTTTTGTAAAACAGGTATAACACAAGTACTACATTAATAGAGCAGCTGTAAAGAAAGCTGCTTGTAAATTTTTAAGTGATCTAGGTAACTTGATAATACTAGAAGCACAGCCTATAATCATGTAACAAAGTCGATTAGGCCCCTAAATTTATCTGTTTCTATCTTTTTAAAAATTATATGATTTACATTACTCAATATGAGCAAAAATGGCCTTTGTGAACAGAAATAATTGAGAATTTTAAAATCCTATAATTAAAATTACAAACTACAATTAAATCTTAGAATTAAAAATTAAAATCTTGGGCTAATCTAGAATCTGTCTCTATGTCTGATTATAGATAGTAGGGAAGGTTAAAAACAAAAATTTAAAAATGATATACTCAACAAAATAATGTAAATAACTCTCATTTACATAGCACACCAGGGTTTCCAGAGCATATTCTTCACAATTGACCTGTATAATTTTGTCTATAAATTCCCCTGGGTTTTTTCTCTACTACCTCTACAACTGAGACATTTACTATGATTGTACAAGTGATTGGTTTGAACCACTAAGTGAACCAGACTCACATAGCCAGTGAATTCTCTTACAAATTTTCACTGGAGCTAGATTATAGGAACAGACTCTTACAGACCAAATCTTTTTTAATACACAGGATTGAAAAAATACTAAAGGAGAAAATCATGGAATGGAGACCACGCCACATGACTCGATGGAATAGATTTTGTACATCCACTCTAAGACAGTTCCTGCCTTTGCTAGAAAAGAACCAAGGAAAAGATGTAGAAGATGACCACAGAGCAGAACTTCTCCGACAGCTAGGAGATTATAGGGTAAGAGAGTATATTATATATTCTACATGGACTTTTGAAATGAACACATCATTTCCTACTTGAGAGGAAATATTAATAAAATATAGCATTTTGAGACTGAAAATCTTTTTTAAAATTATGATTTACATTACTCAATGAGCAAAATTGGCCTTTGTAAACAGAAATAATTGAAAATTTTAAAATCCTATAATTAAAATTAAATTACAATTAAATCTTATAATTAAAAATTAAAATCTTGGGCTAATCTAGAAAAAACATAAATTAGCAGCCCTAAAGCTCTTTCCTTCCCACCATACTTTAACTTTTTTTCTTTTTGGTCACTTTTTTTTAACAAAATGACTAATATCGAAATATTTTGTATGACTACACATATATAACCTATATTGAATTACTTGCTTTCCAATGATGGGGGGGGCAGGAAAGGAAAGGAGAGAATTTAGAACTCAAAATTTTCTAAAATGAATGTTAAAAATTGTTTTTACTGGGAGGGAAATTTGTTACTGGGAGGGAAATTTTTTTTAATTGACCCATCAGATTTAAGGATACATAATTCCTAAATTAACACTCCTCCCTCCCCCATTAGGCTCTAGTTTATATATAAAACCCATAAAGTTACCATGACCAAAACTAAGACTTTTTGCTTCAGGTGCACTAGTCAAGTGACTGGATAGCTTAGTTTATAAGACTAAATAGTTGTTTATGGGTAAATTTCCTACAACACTGACTAAAACATCTCTTACCTTTAAGGTTAATTCAATATCCTGGGAAACACTGACATAGTCACAGAATTAATTCACCTGTTCCCATAAATTAAATTGCTTAATGTTAGCAGTCTAATTCACATACATCTCAATATGTGTAATACACATATGCTTTTGTGCATAAATAGGATAACTAAACAAAGGAACTATAATTCAGCAGTTGGGTCAGTTATATATGGGAACTAAAATATATCTACAGGAAAAAATGGAAAATTTTAGGGAAAAGCTTTTTTATACGCCAACTAAAAAAAAACCTTTAATGATTTTATTTCCCTCCAGTTCTCCGGATTTCCAATTCATATGGCATTTTCTGAAGTGAATTCTTTGATAGAGACTGTATACAGCACTGGCGTCCACAACATTGATATTTCCAATGTTGAATTTGCTTTAGCTGTCTACGTACATGCTTATCCCAAAAACGTGCTCTCCGTTTGGATCTACGTGGCTTCACTTGTTCGTAACAAATAAATGCTCCAAATTGTATACTGTATATCTGAGTATGCCACAGGTAAAATCAAATCAAGAACTGACACACTGGGCACTTTCAGGAATGAGGGAGTACATTTTTAGTTGTCAAGGACAGAATGAGTGTGCTTAACTTGAAGCCCATTCTGAAGCTTATGGAGGTGAGTTTTTCTATTAGCAAAGATAGTTAGGTATCATTTTAGGAAATTTACCAATTACATAGCAGAAGTTCTCCAGAATACAGTTGTGTCTGACTTGGCACTAAGTAAAATGACTTGATTAGACAATAAACATCTTGAAGAAACATCTTTACACTCCAAAAAAAAAAAAACATCTTTAAGAAACTTTTACAATATATGTGCCCTTTTGTTACTTGTTTTATATGATTTGACATTAAGTTCAGGCTTATCGTACATAGTCTTTAATTCATCATAAAACCAGTTTTATCACAATGGATGTTAAGCTTACTTTTAATGAACTGTCTTTTTCTAAGTCTCTATCTTTCATTATGGTCATAGGTTTTAATGGAATCTAAATTAAATTAATGTACTTGAAGTATATCTAATTTTTTTGGATAAATTGCTTAACTTTTTGTGGCCTTGCACAAGTTTCTATCTCATTAGTCCTTTGCCATTTGGGAACTTCTAAAAACTCAAAACAATATTGTTTCACAAGGTATCAATATATTTATCAAAGTTGATCATTCTCCAATAGGGACACAACTTTGAGGTCCATTGGATGTAAAAAAAAAAAAAAAATTAGGACGTAGCTATCTCAGTTTGATGAATATACCCACTTCTCACAGATTCACCTGGAGTTCTTCTGACCATAATTTTGTTATAGCACTAAATTAAGTTTCATAAGCCTTTTTACAGCCTTCAGTACTTCAATCATCCTATTTGTCTTCTCCTTGGCCAACATTTTTTCTTCATAGGGATGGGGATTTTTTGTTGTTGTGTTCATTCAACCATTTCAGTTGTGTTTGACTCTTCATGGCCCCGTTTGGGGCTTTCTTGCCAAAGATACTGGAGTGTTTGTGTGAAAGGTGGACACCAAAAGTAGATGAGCAGGTACTAATCCTCCCTGAATACTCCATATACCTGCTGTCGCCTGTGACTACAAGAAACATGTACAGCAGTCATGCCCCAATAAAACCATTTTGGCAGAAAGACTAAACCAGGTCTCAAGCCTGTTGGTAAGGTAAGGGGATATCTACCCCAGACATGTGAAGACTTCCCACAGTGCAATGGGCGGATGAGAATAATTTGTACCAATGGCCATGGAGGCAGCTAAAGCTGGTGCTTTATTAAACATCAAAGATGCCAAGGTCCTCCATTGCATCCTGGGTCACTTCCAGTTGTCTTGACTTTTGTCTTGCCACTGGACTTCAATAACTCTGAAAGAGAGTGAAGCTGACAACTTTGTGCAACTCTGCCTCACTTATACCCCATTCACCCATGAGTCAAGACGTCACTTTGTGATGTCATCGGTCCTCTTTGAAAATGAAGGACAAACAACAAGTAGACTGCCATTTCCTTCTCCAGGTCACTTTACAGATGAAGAAACAAACAGGGTTAAGAGACTTACCCAGAGTCACAAAGCTAAGCCAAATTTGAACTCAGGTCTTCCTGACTCTAGGTATGGCTCTCTATCCAATGTGCCACCTAGCTGCCCTACAGGAACGGTTAGCATCTATTTTTTTTGTTTTTACTGGTCTTGCTATTCTTCCAACTTTAAGAAATAACAACCCACCCAGCTGCAAGTCTCTCTAAAAATTCATTGCTTTTTTCCCGAGCATCAGGATACTTTGCAGCAATTACTTGCTGCAACTGTCTCTTCTTGACTTTTTTTTTCCCTCATTTTTAGCACACTCTCCTTTGTATTTTGGTTTGCATCCTGTTTCATCATGGGGTTGAATGATCCTTGAAACAACAGCTGTTGAAATACCTCCAACAATCAAATTGCTCTCTTAGACTACTATTTTTGCATGTTTCATTGGAGAGAGAAAAACAAGAGTTAAAAACACAAGAAGATAGCAATGAATTCTGTATAGCATGAAATGCACCACTTAGCTGACAAGGAATTAAAGGTAGGAAAATCAACTCAATCTGGTTTCATTTGATCAAAATTAACTGGAAGCATACAATCATTGCTATCACAAAATGAGGCCATATCAAAATTAATAGTCATCATAAGACATTTGTACACCACTGTATTAACTGAACCAATACCTCAAACTGCTCAAACAGCTCCTGTACACTGACAGACTTCCAATTTAAGTTAAGAATATAAACACCAAGATAATATGTTAAAATATACCATTGAAATGATGCAAAGTGAACTGAGAAGAGCCAGGAAGTTATTGTACACAGTAACAGTAATACTGTATAGCAAAAATGATCAATTGTGAATGCCTCAACTATTCTCAGCAACATCATGATCTAAGACAATTCTGAAGGACTTACGGTGAAAAATGCTATCTATCTACCTCCAGAGAAAGAACTGATGGAGTCTCAATGCACATCAAAGAACACTTTTTTTTAACTATCTTTTTCTCATTTTGGGGATGTTGTTTTGTTTTGCTGTGTTCTGCTTTGCAACATAGGTAATATAGAAGTTTTTGCATGACTGCATATAAATAATCTATATCAACATGTCTGCCTTCTCAAGGAGGGAGGAGGGAAAGGAAGGAGGGAATTTGGAACTCTTTTTTAAAAAGGTATGTTCAAATTGTTTTACATGTAATTGAGAAAAAATGAAATAAAAATATTTTTTTAATTCCATTGAGGTACATTGATAAATACATTAAGATATAGTAAATACAAAATGATAATATACTTAGCTATAGTCAGAATTTCTGGAGAACTGACTAATTCGGTTTCCCTATTTTAAAAAGCTATGGCTATAAGCCTGTATTGAACTGAGTGTCCTTCTAGTAGGGGTGGGTGACAAGGGAGGAATAGACAGAATCTAGAATTTAAAGTTCTGCAATAGCTGCAACTAGGAATTAAGATATACAGGGGCTGGGATAGGGAGATCCTTCCTGCCCTACCAGAAAATAAAAGAGCAGAGCAGGGGAGGGGCTTTACAGTGGGATTGCTGTTATAGGGTTGGGGCAGGAGCAAGACAGGGAAAAAATGTGTAATTCAAAAAGTGTAATGAAAATGAATAATGCAAACAAGAAAACAAATAAAAACTAAATTTAAAAGAAAAGCACTATGGCTATAA
>CM053601.1:129221264-129239697 GCA_028646575.1 Pseudocheirus occidentalis | reverse complement strand
TCATACATGGCCTCCAAATGGGTGCTTGCTCCACAGTCGTGGTGGATGTGAGAACAGACTTCTCCCCGTCCCACTCTCAATTTCAATCTTGTTCCCGGTCCTGCCCCCTTTGGAAGGAAGATTCCCCAGTGGGTTTAGCAATGTGAGTGGGGCCTCCTGGGTAGAGTGGGGAGGGCCTGGGTCTGCTGCTGAAGGGTTGGGGGGCACTGGGGAAATATGTGATTGGGTCGAAGGAGGTGGTGGAGGTGCCTGACCTGGGGGCACCAGCAGAGGCAGCTGTGGCACTTGAGACAAGATCCTTGGTCTTGATTCTCAGCAAATAGCCTCTGTGATCTTTCCCAACCTCTCCTCCAGCTCAGCATGTCCACCGTACAATTACCTTCTCCCACCCTCCCATTTGCCATTTCTTCCTGGTTCTTCTACCCACAAACCCCTTCTGACAGGACAGGGGTGTATGGAAGGGTTAGCTTAAGGAGCTGGGTCAGCCCACTCCATGAAAGAGTTGAGTACTTGCCTCCAATTCTCTTTAATTGAAGCCTGTGGGTTTCCTAGTAACCTAAGCAGTGATTCCATCCTTTCTTTGATATTCTCTTTCCTTCAAACCACATTTTTATCATCCTTGGCTTATCTCACTAGCCTCAGGTCATTCTGGGTTACCTGCCCTACCTTTCATCTCTCCATATTTTTTCAAAATTTAAGTTGGGATATGATGGTTGACTTAGAGAACTCTAGAGAATTAAATGAAAAACAAACTGAAGCAATTAGTAACTTCAACAAATTTGCAGGATTTAAAAGAAATGGACAGAAATCAATAGCATTTCTGTATTTTACTAATAATCAACAGGAAAAAGTAGAAAGAGAAATTCCATTTAAAATAGCTACAGAAAATGTGAAATACTTGGGAGTCTACCTGCCGAGATATACCTAAGAACTATATCTACACAACTACAGCCCTCATTACAAAAATACAGACCTTAACAATCGGAGACATAAGTTTTAATTGTCCATTTGTAGGTCAAGCCAATATAACAAATATTACAATACTACCCAAGTTAATTTACTTTATCAGTGGCATACCAAATTGCCACAAGATTACAGAGCTAGAAAAATAGCAAAGTCAATCTGAAAGAATAAAAAGATAATTTATCAGGAAATCTTTCTATACTAATTAAGGCAGCTAAAACTTCAATGATTTAGCAGAGGTTCCCAAACTTATTTAGCCTACCACCCCCTTTTTGAAAAAAAAAATTACTCAGTGCCCCCCCTAGAAATTTTTCTTTAATCCTTCAACTTAAAAAATACATCATTTAAAAAATGTAATTTTTTAAAAATGATGCATCTTAAATTTAAGAATTTATTGCAAATTTGTGAGTTTTTTTCCTGCATTGAAATTTTGATGATGCAATATTATGTCATGTAACTGTATAGTATTGTATTATAAACACATCATTACACATACATATTCCTGCCAGTGTATGCTGGACTTCCCAACAGTGCCCTACATGCTCACCTTCCAACTTGCTTGTTAAGACCTGTTGGTGGACTTGACCACTGATGGGTTATATCTTGCATTTTGTGTGTTTCTTTGGAAAATAATGTGATCACTATGATTTTAACTCTGTTATACAACAGATGAAACGTACAAATGTTTTTCAAACTTTTTTTCTTCTTATGCTCCCCCTTATTTTTATTTGATGCACCCAAGTCTACTATTGCCCCTTCTGGATCATTCCAACACCCCCCATGGGGCAGTACAACCCACTATGGGAACCTCTGATTTAGAGAGTAAACAGTTGGGGTGGGGGGAATACAAAGTATAGGCTATTGTCACTCCCAATAACTTACTATCTTATGATGTGAAAAGGAAATCAGTGGTTTTGAGCAGGGGCCCAATCCAGCCCTAAAGTCTTAGGAGCAGATCACTCTCAGAAAATCTCTTATTTCATTAAGAAGTTAAAGTTGAATTCCTGAAACCAACGCCAAGAAAGGAAAAAATATAAGGCCGATGTCCCATTTTCCTCCAAAAAGACATGGGTGTCTTTGTGGTGTTGACCCTGCTGCTCTGAAAATACAAAAGGAAAGAAATGGTCACAGTTCAAGTGGTATAGAAAAAAGTCCATGCTGCCTCTGTTCCCAGTTGCAGGGAGAGGTTGACCAACAGAGACTCTGTTCCAAGGGACAGGCTTGGACATTGGAACTTTGAAAGCACAAGGTGAAACAAACACCAGTAGAAATCTATTAGCTGAGGAATCTAATGCTTCCATTGAAACACTTCTATTGAGTTGACCTGACTGTCTGTGAATGCCTGGTGCCTCAGCTGCAGGAAACAAAGTAGAGCCCAGCCTCAGCTTTTACTTGTACCCCATCTACCTCCTGGAGTTTCTCACTTTTGTGACAAATACTTGCACAGGTTTATTTTGCTTTACACAATGTATATGTTGTATAAACTGACTTTTTCCCCCAATTTAAACCAAATTTTGGAAAATACTTTCATAAAGTCCTTAATTTGTTTGTGAAATCAACTCATCTTAGCAAATACAGATGTGTATTGTTATTTTTAAGATTTTCACATATCATGTGACAGGACCAAAGATTTAAAACTGAAAGATACCTCAGAGGTCATCTAGTCCAACCCCAATTCTATAGATGAGGAATCTGAAGGCTGAAGGTAGAAAATGACTTGCCAGGTGGGCATGGTGGTCTTGATTTTCCTCTAAACATGCCATGAAGCTTCTGTAAAGCTGCTTTAATCTTTGTTCCTCCATTTCCCTCACTAGCCTGAGAAGAGGCTACATCATCCAGAGTCTCAAGGATGGTCAGAGGATGTTATGGGAATGGGAATCTGAAGATCTTCCCTGCCCCTTTGCCCCTTGGTTGGCTTAAGTGGCTCTGAGAATCTTTCCTGATTTGAAAATATCTTCTGCCCCCTAAGGCTGAATATGGCCACATGGAACCTGTGGTGGGAGTCTTGTTTTTCAGGAATGCCCACATTTTCTTACTTTGTGATTGGGCAGTGGGTCAAGAGGGCTGTGACATTCTCTGATCCAGGAGAAGGCTATATATATCCCGATGTGAGGTTTTGCTTTGGGGCTCACTTTGGAAAGAGTTGTGTGATTTGGCCAGATGAGACTCTGGGCAGCCATTGAACCCCCTTCCTTCCCCCCTCTCCTCCCTTTGAAAACGCAAATGTTGGTGCTTCCCTCTCTGGTAATTAGCTAGGTATGGATGTAATGGTCAGACGACTGGAAGCCCGTCTGCTGATCTATTTCTTTGTCTGCTTATAACTTCTGTTTGTATTCTCTGAATATGAGGGTGTTGACTTTTCCCCCTGAACTAGATAAATGATATATGTTTGATTAAAGTAAGACTGTTAACCCATTTTGAGTTGCTTTCCTTTAGAAAAGCAGATCTAAGAACCTGCGTGCCAGCAGCCATCCTGGACATGCTGGGGTACTTGCTGATCCAGAGGATTAGAGGTAGGAGGGACTTCAGGGATCCTCTGGTTCAGCTGCCTCATTTCACAGACATGGAAACTGGGACCCAGAGAAGCTGATTTGCCCAAAGGCTCACAGATGGTGGGTGGCAAAGCAGAAATTTGAACTCAGGTCTCCAGATTCCAAATCCAGCTCTAGGTCCACGGCACCATGCTCGTGGTTTATTGCTATTGTTGTTGCTTTTCTTAAGGAAACAAGAAAAACAGATGCAAGTCTTGCTTTAATTAAAAAATGAATAACAATAGCTAATGTTTCTATATCTGTTTAAGGTTTCAAAACACATATCTAGGTACATATGTATATGTGTACATATAACATGTATATGTGTGTGTATATTAGGTACATACACATACATTGTGTGGTGTGTTTGTATGTATATATACACATACATATATATATAGGGTTTTTTTCCTTGTCAAGAAAACTCCAAATAGGGTCACTAAGAGTCAGGCATGATTTAAATGAATCACGGTAACAACAAAATGGGCAGCTAGATGACACAGTGGATAGTGCTGGGCTAGGAATCAAGATGACTCTTCTTCCTGAGTTCAAATCTGGCCTCAGACACTTTTTAGCTGTGTGACTCTGCGGGCAAGTCACTTAGCCTGGTTTGCCTCAGTTTTCTCATCTGTAAAATAAGCTTGAGAAGGGAATGGCAAACCACTCCAGAATCTTTGCCAAGAAAATCCCAAATGGGGTCATGAAGAGTCAGGCATGACTGAACAACAACAAATATTTGTACGCGTGTGCACACACATATGCAAACACACACACAATTACAAGTATTGTTTTCCCCATTTCACAATTGAAGACACTGAGGCTCAGAGGGTTGGATGGACTTATACACCATCACTCATCTAGTAAATGTCAGAGGTGGAATTCACCCCCAGGTCTCCTGACTCCAGGCATCTTGATCTTCCTGCTTCATCATGCAAAAGCACTGTGTAAGTAAACCCTAAATTACCGCTTCCCAAGTAAGCATGGCTCTGGTTAGGGGTCAGATGACAACTTACGAATTAAAGATGCAATCAGAGTGGTCAGTATAGTCCAGGCACTTTAGGAGCTTCACAGGTCTGTAAGAAGAAATCATTCTGATTTTATTTAAAGTTTCTATTTCACAGTGATCCAAGACAAATTCAAAGTACTCTTGATGAAAACTGCTGTCCAATTCGAAAGAGAATTCATGAAGTCTGAGAGCCAACTGAAGCATAATTTTTTTTACTTTATTTTTCTTGCTTTTTTTTTTTTTTTTTTGCAACAAGGCAAAGGTTTTGCATGATTTCACTTGTATAATTGATATCATATTACCTGCCTTCTCAATGGGTTGGGGAAGGGGTAGAATGAGAAAGAGAATTTGGAACATAAAATTTTTCTAAAACGAATGTTTTAAATATTTTTTTTCTTTCTGACTTGAATGTACCTCCTGGCTGCAGCAGACTACCTTTCCTTCCCAGATGTGTCTTTTCTTCTGTCTTTTTGTTCTTCTGTTGCTTCTCACAAGTGACCACCTGAGGGCCTCAGAGAACCACAGAATCTTCAAACTAGAAAGGGCCTTGGAGATCCTCTCTGCCCTCTGGTTGAAGCCTGAATTCTGTCTAGTCATGCTGAATGTACCAGCTTTTGCCTGAATGCTTCCAGGCACCAGCCGGGCTCACCAGTTGACCATTACCTCTTCAGACAGCTCCACCCATTAGAATATCCCTGTACATTCTACCCACTCTCTGGCCTGTTCTTCCCCACTGCTAAATGTTCAGTGTGTACATTTACACTTCAGAAATCAGCAAATCCCACAAATTGGGGGTTGATTTATTGTTTTATTGATTGTCTAGGCATAAGGAAGCATGGAGAAAATTTTAAGAATGCGAATTAAAGTGTGTCATTCATACATTTGGGGCAAGGGGCAGCCGGTTAAACATTTACCAGCACCTTCATGCCACTAATCCTAGTTCTGTCTCTGGAAACTACAATGAATAAATTATATCCTTCTTTCCTATGAATACTCTTCAGATACCCTTCAGATATTTAAGGGTATCACATATATCCTTCCATCTTATCTTTTCTGGGCTACAAATACCCAGGAATTCCCTGTAATGTGGTTTCAAAACCCCCTGCCATTCTAAAATGATACTTAATCCTTCTCTGGATATGTTCCAGCTTGGCAAAGTCCATGATGCAATGTGGTATTCCACTGTTACCCCAAGGGAGGAAGAGAGGACCCATTTGAACCTGGATTACTCCACAGAAACCTTCTCTACACCTTAATTCCTGCTGCCAGCCACTGGATATTCAGGGACCTCTTCTCCCTGAGAGGAGGCAGAGGTGTGACAGCTCTCAGAGCCTTAGCAGGGTATGATGTGGAATACTTCATTTTGGGTTTTATTTTTTTTTAAGGATAATATTTTAGTCTATCAAGTTAAAGGGGAAAAAAACTTGTATTTTAAATGAATATCAATTATTACTGGTTTGTTTTTCATCACTAAGGCTTTAAAAGGGAAATAATAATAATAATAGCTAGAATTTCTATAGCGGATTAAAGTTTGGAAAGTTCTTTACAAATAGCAGTTGAAAGGGGACTAAACAACTTAAAGAGTTAATAATAATAATAACAGCTAACATATCTCACTTTCAAGTTTGCGAAGCACTTTAACAACAAACGTTTATTAAGTGGGTACTTTGTGCCAGACACTGTGGATATAAAGTCAAAATGAAACAGGCCTTATCCTTAAAGAGGGTATTTTTATTGAGGGAAAGCAACCTGTACATAACTGGGTGACCCAGTGGCTAGGGAATAGGACTTGAATTCAGGTAAGATGTAAGTTCAAATCCTACCTCAGACACTTACTAGCTACGCGACTCTGGGCCAATCACTTAACCTCTCTCCATCTCAGTTCCCTTCATCTTTAAAATGGGGAATAATAATAGCACCTCTCTTTACAGAGTTGTTTTGAAAATAAAAATGGTTTGACATATGTAAAAACAGGGGTGGCTAGGTGGTGCAGTGAGTAGAGCACTGGCCCTGGAGTCAGGAGGACCTGAGTTCAAATCCGGCCTCAGACACTTAACACAAAAACTAGCCGTGTGACACTGGGCAAGCCACTTAACCCCAACTGCCCTCCAAAAAGCCAAAAAAAAAAAAATATGTAAAAACACTTAGTAAACATTCAAGCCATCATCATTATTACATACAAATACATTTACATAAAATCACATGCAAAATAATTTCTGAGTCAAGGACACAGGTTCTAATATGAAGAGAGACTTCTTAAAAATAGAACAGGGATTCCTGAGGGCTCAGTGAAGGATGGGATAGGGTACGATGGACAGATAGGATGGGAACATGGATAGGTAGGAGAGATTAAGGAAGGGTGGTGATGAAAAAAAAGTCTTGACCTGGTTTACCTTAAAGCTCCAAAGGGAAGGCAGGCCATAGGGGAGGAGACTGTCACACCGTAGTAGCAAAGGTAACTTTAATCTGATTATCATCCCCTCAGAAAGATGTAGAAGAATACAGGCACCAGAGTCTGGTCCTTGGCATTACCTCACAGTCAATACATTATCTTTTTTGATACTTGCAAGGAGGCTTCCTGTGACGGAGGTCTTGTTATTATCCCCATTTTACAGAAGAAACCAGAGTCTTGGGGTAAGTGACCTTCTCAAGATCACACAGCTACTAAGTGTTTACAGCAGGATTAGAACAAGGTCTTCCTGATGCCAAAACCAAGGCTTTATCAGCACTCCCTACTTCTGTCAGTCAGCAGATTTTCCCAATTTAACTTCTAAAGAGTGGGTGGTATGGTAAAAGAGCCCTGAGATTGGAGTCAGAAACTTAGGTCACCGTGTGACTTTAGGTGAGTGACTTCCCCTTTCTGGGGCCCCGTCTTTTCTTCTGTAAAATGATGGAAATGGACTAGATCAAGAGATGTTAAAGTTTTCTTTGGTCATGGGCCCCTTTGGCAGTCTGGTGAAATCTATGGACCTTTTTCAGAATAATGTTGTTTTTTTTTTAAGTATACAATAAAATACATAAGATGACAAAGGAAATCAATTATGTTGAAATGCAATTATCAAAAAAAATTGGGGGAGGCAATTAGGTGTGGCAGTGAATAGAGCACTGGCCCTGGAGTCAGAAGGACCTGAGTTCAAATCCAGCCTCAGACACTTAACACAAAACTAGCCGTGTGACCTTGGCCAAGTCACTTAACCCCAATTGCCTTGCCTTATTCCCCCCCCCCAAAAAAAGGGTTTTTTTTTTTAGTTCCTGGACAAAAAGTTAAAGAATTAGATTATCTTTAATGTTTCCTCTTAGTGGTGCAGTGAATAGAGTACCAGGCCTGGATTCAGGAAGATCTGAGTCTCAGTTTCCTCATCTGTAAAATGACCTAGAAAAGGAAATGGCAAAACTAGAGCAGTGTCTTTGCTAACAAAACCTCAGAAGGGTTCACAAAGAGTCAGAATGAAGATGACTTAAGCATCATCAAGGTCTCTTCCATATCTAAATTCCATGATCCCATTTTATTATGGAGAACCTGCTGTGTACTGTGCTGTGTGTTGTGGAGATACAAAGAAAGTCTTGTAAAAGACTTGGTTATCAAGAAACTCCTTACCTAGTTAAGGGGACAGATGTAATGCACATAAAATGATTACATTTAGGGTACTAAGTGAAATGGTTTAACAAAGGGGAAAGGGCTGGCTTAGATTACTCAGAGAAGGTTTTATAGCAAAGAAAATAATAATAAAATGAGCCTGCAAGGTGCTTTTATTATCACCATATTATGCATAAGGAAATCAAGGAGTAAAGTGACTTGGCTGAAATCACACAGCTAAGAAGTGTCTAAGGATTCAAACTCTATTGTTTCCAACTTCAAGTCTGCCATGTTGCCTCGGATTTAATTCCATCATCACGATATTGTCTGATCCTTCTTATTAATGATGTAATTTTATTAGTAGATATTTTGCACTGAGAACTAAAGACAATGTTAACTAGGAGGGACTCAGAATATGATGGGGGAGTTAAGTAGATTGGGGTAGGAAGGAGAGAGGGACCCTGACAGAAATATCCCTTTCCATAGCAAAAGTTCTTGGACTATGGAATATTGACTTCCACACCCAGTAACAAAGGTTCAGGCAACAGTATCTTAATAATTAGCAATATTACCTTATCAATTAGCTAATACAACCTTGGACAAGATATGAATGTCTACCAAACATTCCATTTACCTGTAATCATTAATGCATTCATATTTAAACTCCATATTTTTCAGTCTCTTTTCCAGTATTTTCACACTGCCTTCCCCACAGGATTCTCTGTAAAATAAAATTTCAATTATTAAGGACCTTCTCCTGACTACTGGACCAACTTGATTATACAAGTATCTTGGGATGATTGATTACTGCAAACTGTAATGAACAGAGGTAACCCCACTCTGGCTCATAGGAAACTGGCTATACCCATTTTTGTCATGGGTCCCCTCTTTGGTAGGCTAGTGAAATTTATGGACTCTTTGCAGAGTAATATTTTTAAAATATATACAATAAAATACATAGGATTGTGAAGGAAATAAATTATTTTTAAATATAATTATCAAAATATATTTTTAAAAAGTTCACAGACCCAAAGTTGCTACTAGGATTTCCCTTATGCCACAGCAGGATTTTGAAAAGAACATGACAGTTGTGCTTCTATTAAAACCTACATGTTTCTTGTAGATTTGCAACTCATGATGGTTGTTGGAAAATCTTTATTTCTTATAGATATAATTGATTTACATGATGTGTCCCAGTGATGTGGTACAACCTCTGAGGTATAGGGTTAGGGGAGCTCAAGATCCCAAAATACCAACATGCCAGGTCTTGCCAAATAAATTCACCTCAAGCCTTCTCTCATTCAAAGAGAAGCAAAGTTTATTAAAGATTCGTCATAATGGGTAGACTCTTAAAGAGCCTAAGTATCTGTGAAGCTTATATTGAACTGGTGGGCCAGAATAATCTGACACAGAGTGAGTCTGAGCAAGATAATTCTCCAACTTTCTTTTTTTTCGTGGAGGTAAGATGGGGTCTTGTGGGAGGAATCTAGGTATGGTCTAGAGGAGGAGTTTTCTAGGTTTATATTCCAGTAATGAGATTGGGGAAGGTCTTCAATCAAGAGGAGTCAAATGAGGTTAGATTCCAGTAAGGAGAGATTAAGGGTGGGAAGTAGTTGGAGGCTCCCTGGAGATGAGAGACAGTGGAGGGCTAGGCTAGTTTAAGGGTAACAGATTTGGGCATGGATATTTTGGGAGGATCAAGGGTGGGGGCTAGCTGGACAATGGAAGACTAGGCTAGTAACAGATTTGGGCGGATCTATAATCAAAGTTTTATGGCCTCAGGCAAATGCTTCATCAAATAGGAAGATTCAATCAGAGTTGAAGGGGGTTCCAAGAGCCTGTACCTCATCATTATTACTAGTCAAATTAACAATAAGGGGCAGCTAAGTGGCACAGTGAATAGAGCACTGCCCTGGCTCTGAAGTCAGGAGGACCTGAGTTCAAATCCAGCCTCAGACACTTGATGCACTTACTATCTATGTAACCTTGGGCAAGTCACTTAACTCCAATTACTCTGCCTTCCCTCCTTCAAAAAAAAAAAAAGACAAAAACAAATTAACAAATTCATTTTATGCTGACATTTTTGCCTGAAAGCATCAGAACATTGAGAATTTAAAATAAGTTTTAAGAAAAAACAGATATAAAGACATAATAAATGTGCTAAACAGGAAAATGAGCTCCTTGTAGGGAAATTTATGATCTTCCTGACAAGGTACAGGCCCAAGCCAAGACTTTATCCCTTACCACAAAAGAATTTGAGGTTCTTAGGCCCCAGAAAACGCCCACCTTGAACTCCTCTTGAATTTTCCCACTTGATCTGGTTTTTCATGCCCAAATTTGTTACACTTAACCTAGTCTAGCCCTTCATTGTCCATTGTCAGTTACCTCTGGATTGCCTCCAGCTACTTCCCACCTTTGATCCCATCAGCATCCCATTTTCTATGTAAGTTTACCAGAGTTCTAAAATTACCCTTTAAACCTGAATAGATTTTTGGGGGAATAAAGATTTTCTCTCCCATGAAAGTGTACAACTGAGAGAATTATAAAAAGTATCTTCCAGTTAGGAGGAAAAATGGCATGAAGGAAGCAGGATTTCAAAAAGTGTTTGAATTAAGAAGGGGACAAGGTTTTAAGCTTAAATCAAAGTTAGAAAAATAGCTCCATCAATGAATAGACATTATATTGAGGACAGGTAACCGCTGCTCCAAACTTATCGTCATAAAATGCCTTTCGAAGAGCTCTAAGTCGGAGGTAAAACTTCAGTAGGGCAAGAGGGCCTTTTCTGCACAATTTGAAGTGATCAAAGGAGTAGACCCAGAAGGCAATCACAGGCCAACCTCCTCATTTTACAGAAGGGAAACTAAGCCTAGGAAAATTTAAGTGACTTGCCTAAGGTCACACAGCTAATAAGCATTAGAGCTAAAATTTGGACTCAGACCCTCTCTGAGTTAGAGAGTTAGAACTTTCCTTCCTACCTTTCAGTCTCACATTTTAGCTATAGATAAGAAAACCGTCTAGAGCTTTTTCCTGTCTGTTTCTCTATACATGGGTCTAATATGTTCTTCCTCCTGTCAGCCCCTAACTTTTCCTGTTTAAGTACCTTTAGCACATTTTCTCTGTTCATCTCTTTTGGCAGTTTTTACAAGATTATCCCTAATTTCTCCCCCATCCCATGGGGAGGGGTGTGAGTGAGAGTAAGAGATGAATAGGGACTGGGTGAAGAAAAAAGAAAAAGCACCATTGTTGTTGTTGTTTTATGTAGAGAACAGAAGGAAAACTAGAAAGAATCACAGACAAGCTTTGTCAGTTTTGGAAAGCTACAGTTTGAATGTATTATATACTTAAGAAAAGCAGGCTCTACATGATGAAGATCTTCAGTTGGGGGGGTATAATTAATCTGTTCTACTAGGAATATGGAAATGTCCATTTTATTTGGAATTTGTTAAATTCAAAATTAAAATTTTAAAGTTTCATTTACATGGAAATCTAAACTCTGGAAGAGTCAACAAAGCAGAGTAATAATGATGTAGTCTTCTCTATTATTATATTAATTTACATTCTAGGTAATTCCTTTTAAAGTTTCTGCTCCAAATTTACATCCCCATTCACCCTCTAGCTTAGGTTGGAAGTAGTAACCTTACTTGTGAAAATGTTACCATTTGAAAGCCCTCCCCTTACAAACTCCTAGCATGGCTCCTACTCCTTCCAACTACCAGCTTTGGGGAAAGATTTCTACAATAGCTTCAAAAACTTAAGGCATCTTAGCTTCCCACAATTGTCTCTACTGACAAGGAGTTGGTAGACCACCAACTCAGCAGGGTGCTAAGAGGGCCAAGAATATGGGGCATAAACCAAGTGACCCATCCTTATGATGAGGTGCAGGTTCTGGGAACCCCCTTGAGCTCTCCTTGAATCTTTGAGGTGCAGGCTCTGGGAACCCCCTTGAACTCTGATTGAATCTTCCCATTTGATGAGGCATTTGCAGGAGGCCATAAGCCTTTCACTGTGGCTCTGCCCAAACCCTTGTTACTAGCATTGCTTTCCATGGTCCATTTGAGCCTATCAAAATATCTGTACCCAAATCAACTGTTACCTGACCTCATTAACTCCTCCTGAAGACCCTCCCCAAACTCATTACTGGAGTCTGACCTCATCTGACTCCTCCTGAAGACTAGTCCCTAACTTCTGATGTCCTGCTGGACCCAGAACAGCATTTAATTACTCAATTTGCAACTCAGTTAGTAGCTGTCAGGAATGCTGGATATGCCAATAAGCATCTCCCAAAAACCTCTTGGAAATGAAAAAGAGTGTCCTGCAGTACAACCTCAGGTCTACTTAAAAGTCATGGAAAATCCAAAAGGGACTCACTAGTCAGATGGGCTAAGATGACAAAACAGGAAAATGTCAAGTGCTGGAGAGGATGTGGAAAAATTGGAACTCTAATGCATTGTTGGTGGAGCCGTGAACTGATACAACCATTCTGCAGGGCAATCTTGAACTATGCCCAAAGGGCTATCAATTCGACCCGGTAATACAATTTGGGGGGTTATATCTCAAAGAGATTATAGAAGTGGGAAAAGGACCCATATGTACAAAAATATTTATTGCAGCCCTCTTTGTGGTGGCAAAAAACTGGAAACTTAGGGGATGCCCATCAATTGGGGAATGGCTGAACAAGTTATGGTATATGAATGTAATGGAATACTATTGTGCTATAAGAAATGGGAAGGAGATGGACTTTATAATTACCTGTAGAGGCTTAAACTAATTGATGCTAAGTGAGAGAAGCAGAACCAGGAAAAATTTGTACACAGTCACAGATACATCATATGTGTGACAACCAACCTTGATAATCTGGACTCTTCTCAGCAACACACAGTTAAAAGACAGCTCTACAAGTCTCAGAATGGAAGGAGATACCTACTCTCAGAGAAAGATCTAGAAAGACCAGAGTTTAAATGGAGACTGAAGCAACACATGCTATTGGTCTTTTCCATATTTGGTTCTGTTACTTCTTTTTTTTTTCCCATTATTTGCTCCATTGGTTACAATGCCTTGACACAACCAGACTATTGTACAATGTGAAAGTGTTTGCAGATTCCATACATGATGGCATGCCACCATAGTGGGGGAGGGGAGAAGATCTGAAACTCAAGTAATTCTGTAACTGAATCTTGTAAACTAAAAGTAAATAAACAAGTCAATTAAAAAAAAAAAAGAAAATCCAAAAGGGAGAACAGTTAGATGTCAAATGAAACTGACCCTATGGCATCATACTCACCACTCCAACAGCTGTAAAATTCGAAGATCTCCCCAGATGAATTCAATTCTAGGATTAAACCACCTCTTGTTCCTTCCCCCGCTCCCCCCAGAGACTCAAGAATATACCTGTGAGCCACTGGAGGACCTCAAGCTACTGTTTAGAAAGGCCCCAGCCCCCTCTAGCAAAAAGGATAAAAAGAGGTGAAATTATACCTGCCCTTTTCATTTTGGCCTTGCCATAGTCATTTTTAAGTCCAATCAGGAAAATTATTATTTGTACCAGGAAGATTGTTCTTTCTCTATTTTTTTGGTGCCTGTTTGGTCTTTGTTTGCTTAACCTTCTTGCCAGGCTTGTCTCCTCCAGGGTTCAAGCTATCAGCCTCTGGATGATCACTTAGTCTAATCAAATCTCCAACCAAATCCAAATTCTCCAGTCCACTGGACCTGGCATCATCCATGTTCCAGAGTCTGACCTTTGAATGTGAAGTCTGACCACCTTGAACAGGACCCACAGAGGCAGGGACAGCTCTACACCCTTTACCCTGAAGGAATTTGGGTCCCATTTGTTTGAGGGGGAACCACAAAAATGAAGAGGTCACCATAAAATGATGAGGTATAGACCCTAAAGTACCAACATGCTGGTTCCTGCCAAATCAATTCATCTTCTCTCAGCCAAAGAAAAGCAAAGTTTATTAAAAGTTCTCCTGTATTGGACACAGAGCAAGTCTGTGCTAGAAAATTCTATGGCACTTTCACATACATGGGGACAAGATAGGGTCTTATATACAGAAAAGTTGTGGGAGAAATCTAGGGGTGGTCTAGGGGAGGAGTTTGGGGAGAGTCTTCAGGAGGAGTCAGATGAGGTCAGACTCCAGTACTGAGTTTGGGGAGAGTCTTCAGGAGGAGTTAATGAGGTCAGGTAACAGTTGATTTGGATATAGATATTTTGGATATATTGGATATAGATATATTTAGATGTATTTGGATATAGATAATATCGAAATAGGGTCAAGGGTGGGAAGTAGATGGACAATGGAAAGCGAAGCTAGTAACAAAGGTTTGGGTAGAGCCACAGTGAAAGGCTTATGGCCTCATGCAAATGCCTCATCAAATGGGAAGACTGAAACAGAGTTCAAAGGGGTTCCCGTAGCATGTACTTCAAAGATTCAAGGAGAGCTCAAGGGGGTTCCCAGAGCCCGCACCTCATCATTCCCAGCTAATCTAGCCCATACAGTTGAGGTCTAGGGGTGTTTCGAACCCCGAAATTCAAGGGCAAACAATGCAGGTCCTACCTTGAATGAATTCAGCCCAAGCCTTCTTTCAGTCAGAGACAAAGTTTATTAGAGCACCCTGTTGAGTGGGCAAGATTTTAAAAATCCACACAGTTGGTCAGATTTTAAGAATCTGAGCATTTGTTATACTTGTTTAGACAAGGGTCAGATAGAATCTGAGCAATGACAGATTCTTAAAGAATCTGAACAATTTAATAGCGGGGAGAAGCAAGATGGATCTTTTATAAAGAAGACTGTGGGAACTGAGAAGGGGTCTAGATGGAATCAAGGAGTGGTGGTCTAGGGTGGGGCCAGGTGAGGACAAAGAGGGCTACTATGAAAGGGCATTTAATTAGCTGGGAAGAGCTGGGTGCTACAGGTGAATACCAGAGACTTGGTCACATGGGAAAATTTAAAGAAAGTTGGGGGGGGAGGGAGAAGGAGGGATCCTCTAGGCCTATATCATCCCTTTACCATGAGCTTCACATCTGGGACAATTACTCTGTGTGGAGAAAATGGACAAAACCTGTGTGCTGTGAATTTAGGAGAAGCATCTCCTCTCCCCTTCTCAATATTTAAAAGTAACTTTAGAGGTCAAAGAAAATGCAGGCTGCAACGTTATGTAAAGGAAAAATTAACTCAGATTCCATCTCACCTCAGGCCCCAACTAGACATTTTGATGAAAATAAATTCCTGCCCTACCTGGATGGGCTGATGAGATTAGGTACCCCCTGGAGGGGCCCCTAGGTGTTGAAGTGGGTAGAGTGTTAGGCCTGGAATCAGGAAGACCCATCTTCCTGAGTTCACATATAGCTGTTTGATCCTGGCTAAGTCACTTAACCCTGTTTCCTCATCGGTAAAATGATCTAGAAAAGAAAATGGCCAACCACTCCAGTATGTTGGCCAAGAAAACTTGAGGGTCACAAAAAGTCATACATGATTGAAATGACTGAAAAACAAAAGCCCCCACTAGAACAAACCAGATAGGAGGAATTACTTTTAAGGCAGAAATTAGGATCTTTATGATGAGGTGTAAGCTCTGTGCCTCACTCCTCCTCCCCAGCTCTCCTTGAATCTTTGAGGTACATGCTCTGGGAAATCCCTTGAAGTCTGATTGAATCTTCCCACTTGATGAGGGATTTGCAGAGGCTTTAAGTATTTCATTGTGGCTCTGCCCAGACCTCTGTTACTAGCCTGGCCCTCCCTTGTCCATCTGTTTCCCACCCTTGAGCCTATCAAAATATCAATCTACTCTTGCATTGACTTCATTAACTCCTCCTGAAGACCCTCCCCAAACTCCTCCTCTAGACCACCTCTAGATTCCTCTGTATATGAGAATCCCTCGATGTGTGTCAGCGTGTCACACAATGCTCTAGCAGAGACTTGCTCTGTGAGAGTGCCACAGAATGCCCTAGCACAGATTTACTCTGTCCTGCTTGCCTAATGCAAGCATCACAGATATCTAGGCTCCTTAAAAGTCTATTCAAAATGGTGAACTTGAACTTTCAGTAAACTTTGTTTTTCTTTGTCTGAGAAGACTTGAGTGGAATTCTTTCCACAGGACCTGGCTTGTTGGTATTTTGGGATCTCAGGCAACCCCAACCCTCTTTGGGCACCCTCTTCATTTTTATGGTTCCCTGATCAGGAAACACTGCTAATCTCAAACTCTTCTCCAGCCAGGATGGAAGGTATGTAAACCTCTCTCTTTCCCTATTGCTTTCTTGTCATCCAAGTAACTTGGAGGTGTTTTTGCTTTTTCGTGGGTTTTTTTGAGTGTTTTATTTTGCTTCTGTGGGCCTGACCTCTCAGGTCCCATTAGGTCAGACAGCTAGGTACTCAGCCTGACCTCAGGTTCTAGGTCCTGTTTGGTTGTGTTGGAGAACATGTACACGTGCACACCTTTTTAAGAATGGAGGACAAGCACAGACACCTCATCTGGAAGTGTGAGCCAGATTCTTTCAATTCTCTTAGCACTAGGGAACTGGGAAAACTCAAGTTATTTTTTTGTAGGTTTTTTTGTCCTATTTTGTTTTGTTTGTTTTTTGAGGCTTACTCTCAAACCTTCCTTTATGGAGGAAGGGACTTCCAGGCCCTATGCCTGTAGCTCCCAAAAGTTTGCCTTTGGGTTGTCTTTTACAACATTGGGAAAAATTTAGTTTTTCTGGATACCTTAAAAGGAAAAGCTAGTGGGTTTTTTTTTTTCAACACTGTTTGGCCTAGCTATCGCCTAGAAAACCATGAATTGTGGCCTTTTTGGGGGACTTTAAAAGACAATACTCTCTTGCAGTTAGAATTATACTGTGGCAAAGAAGAAAAATGGCTAGAAGCTGCTTGTTTGCTGACCTTCATTGAACTGTCAGAACACGGTTCTTAGGAAACAGTGTGAGATGCTTGAAGCTAGAGCCTCTCCACAAAGGGGCAACAAGGATCAATCAAATGACCCCCTTCCTATGGCTTTGGCCCCAGCCTGTCAGGAGCTCCTGCTCAGGTCCCAGTCACCAGTCCCACTGAGGCAGCTCCCCCAGCTCCTTCGGTTATACCCCAACCCTTTTACCCCTGGGTTCCCTTCCCTCTTCCTCTAGCCCAACAACCCTCATTTCCTGCTCCCTCCACCATCCTTATCTACTACCCTGCATCTTCCACCATGGCCCCTCCCCCCTCAGGGACCCCTGCTCAAGTCCCAGCAACTGGTCTTGCTGAAGTGCCTCCCTCTTGTAGCCCTTCCCCCTGAGGCAATACCCACTCATGCCTCAGGTCCTACCTGCACAGCAACACTAGGGGTATCTTCTCTTTTAACCCTTTCCCCTCCTCAGGTGCCAGCTGACCTTCACCCTTACCAGCCAGATCCCCAAGTCTTGCAGTCTGATCCGGTTCATCCAGCACCCCCCAGTCACTCTCTCACAGGAAGTGGGACTTCCAGTCTCCCTTCCCCAGCCCTGTCCCACAATACCTTCAGGACTTTTTCCCTTAAGGGAAGCCACTCTCGGCTGGTGGGACAACTAGAGTGCATGTCCCATTTTCCATTTCAGATCTCAATCAAATTAAAGAGAAGCTGGGTAAGTTTTCCTAAAATCTCACAGTTTACTGAAGGCTTTTGGGACTTAGCCCTACAATTTGAGCTTTCTTGGGGTGATTTGCATATCCTCTTCTCTACCTGTTATTCCACTGAGGAGAGGAGGAGAATCTGGGAACAAGCTCCCCAAATTTGGGAGCGTTTTGCTAGCAATGACCCCAGAAAATACCCACCAGGAACAGCTGCTGTTCCCACTGGTGACCCAGGATGGGATTATCAAATCCAGGGGGACAGAGAGAAGAGAGACCATATGGTACTTTGCCTGTTAAAAGGCCAAGTAAAGCAAGTAAATTTTCAGAAAATTAAAGAAATTTCCCAGACAAATCAAGAAAACCTTGGCTTTTTCCTAGATAGACTGGTAGGAGCTATTAAAAGGTATACAAATTTAGACCCTGACTCTATAGAAGGGGCAGCAATTCTTAACATGTATTTCATTAGTCAATCTGCCCTAGATATGAGGAAGAAACTGCAGAAATTGGCAATGGGACCCCAAACACTTCAGGCCCAATTACTGGAGACAGCTTTCAGAGTCTTTAATAACAGAGACTTAGTTGCAGCAGAGGAGAAAGAATGCAGGGAACGAACCAAAGACAGAAAGCATGCTTGATTCTTGGCTGCTGCCATGGCCAGGAAAAGCCCCTCCAGGGGACCCTCTAGAAGGAAGCCCAGTCACTTGGGTGGAGGGAAAACTTGCTTTCGATGCCACAAGGAGAGTCACTGGTCCAAGGAGTGCCCCTCCAGGGGGGGGGG
>CM053601.1:129196471-129212344 GCA_028646575.1 Pseudocheirus occidentalis | reverse complement strand
TCATTCAAGGAATGCATGCAGAGAATATTTGTAAAAATTTTCCCATTTCTTTTTTTCTGTTCCAATGAAATGTTTTTGCTGCTGCTTATTCTCTTGTTTGCCTAGGTTTCTGTTGAGACAGGAATAGCTGAGCTGACTTTTAACGCTCTCATTTTCACACTGTGGTAGAACTCCAAGCCTTTTGGAATACCCTTACCAGAAAATACCCCCCACAAAGACAACCCAAGACTGTGATGGGCTAGTCCTGAGTGGCCTGCAGGTAATGAGTGGCAAGTTCTAATACTGTAGCATAGACAGGTATCTGAATAGAAGGGGAGTCATCAGAGGAACCTTTCCATATAATTAAGAGAATACCTTATCTCTGGGAATGGAGTGTCTTGATAAGTTAATAAAAAGGTCATAGTCTGAAGGCAGTACAGAGCAGGGATCCTTGTGGAGCACAAATTTAAAGGCTTCCCATATTGCTGAGCAGTTTTTCTCACTATAAGGAAAAAACCAAGTGGTGATTTTTTTTCATCATTTCAAAAGATCCATGACTTTAATCCAGTTCAAGAAACACTTATTAAGTAGCTACTCTGTACTTAACAAGATGTTATAACATTGTACTTTTAAGAAAGATTCTCAAAAACAAAAAAAAAAAAGAAGAGAGATTTAAAAAGATTTCCAGCACTCAAGGAGTTTACACTTAACTCAAACTTAAGTTCTGTTGTCAGAAAGTAATATATGCACAGAAAAGTAAATGCACAATATTTACAAAGTACAAAATAATTAGAGGTGGGAGAGGGAAGTGACTGGATGACTAGGTGGTATAATGGATAAAACACTGAGTCTGGAGTCAGGAAGCCTTAAGTCCATCTCTGGCCTCAGACACGTACTTCTTAAATATATGACCCTGGACACCTCTGTCTGCCTCAGTCTTTCAACTCTAGAGTGGAGATCATAAAGAGCACCTACCTTACAAAGTCATTGTGAGGATACAATGGGACGATATTTGTTAAGTGCCTGGCACGTAGTAAGATCTGTATAAATGCTTGTTCCCTGCCCTTTCCCTACAGAGGTGCTCTCCATCAATATAGATCAGAATCCTCTAGTCCCTAGTAGTCAATCCATAAGCATTTATTAAGCATTTACAATGTGCCAGGAGCTATGCTAAGACCTGGGAGTACAAAAAAAGACAAAAATAGGTCCCTGACCTCAAGAAACTTATGTTCTAATGACTGACACAACTATAAAAATAACTAGTTTGATAACATACTTGTTATCAAACAAGTAGTAGATGGAAGTAGATGGAAGGTTAGCTCAGAGAGAAAAGTGAGATTTGAACTGAGTCTTAAAAAGCCAGGAAAACAAAAAGGCTGTGAGATAAAGAGGAAGAGCAAGGCCCTGGAGAGCCCAGCAAAAGGGAAGTTTCTTTGTTTTGCTTTTTTTTTTGGAGGGGGGAAGAAAAGGCGGGCAGGGCAATTGGGGTTAAGTGACTTGCCCAAGGTCACATGGCTAGTGTTAAGTGTCTGGGGTCGAATTTGAACTCAGGTCCTCCTGACTCCACGGCTGGTGCTCTATTCATTGTGCCACCTAGCTGCCCCAAAAGGGAAGTTTCTTACAAATTAATTTTGGCTAAGATCTGGTTGAGCAAAAAGGGAGGAGAAATACTTAATAGCATGCTAAAGTTGTCATAGTAAGGAAAGAATGTGTCCTTTTAGTTAGTCATTTTTACCAGATCAAGGAAAATAGTTCCTTCTTATCAGTCAGTTAATTATCATTTATTTAGCTCCTACAAAAAGCCTTATAGGGTAGGAGAAAGAGCAAGGGGGTGAGTTCCTGGAATTATTTAAAATCCTAACAGTTTTCTTTTGTAATCACAAAGTGATTGGAAAAAGGGAGGTACTGAGAAAGACATTCATTACCGGTCAAAGGGCAAGGAATATAATAGCAAATAAAGGACAAAATGGAATCAGGTTTGTTCTCCCAAAAATCTGCTTTTGGCACCCTCAACAGTAATAGGATAATTTTGGAAGAGAGCAAGGATTCTTGGGGAAACATAATGAGTCCGGTCTTGGAGATGCCTATGGTACCTATATGTACCCCTATGCTTTTAGTACCTATATGCTCTATGATGTGTATGTATAGTGTATGTAATATGTAGTATATGTACTATATAGTGTATATCCTGTAGTGCCTGTATGTAACTCTATGCCTATAATACTTGTAGCCTGGAGATGCCCACAGTGCCTATAGTTTGGAAATGCCTGTAGTGTCTATATGTACCTGTATGTTTATAGTACCTATATACTACATGTAGTATATATGTAGTATATGCCACAATACCTATATGCCTATGGTGCATATAGTTTGGAGGTGCCTATAATGCCTATAGTTTGAAATTTCCAAGAGGCAGGTGATATGGGATGGAGCTGAGGAAAAGAACTGAAGCTAGATATATAGATATAGGAATCATCTGCAGAGGTATACTAAGTGAATCCATGAAAACAGAAGAGATGACTAAGCTTGTATAGAACACATAAAAAGAAGCATGCCTAGGACCAAACCTTGAGGTATAATCTCCATGAGTTTCTATGGACAGAAAAAATCATTGCTTGCTAGTCAGCCCCGGCCTAGCAGAAAACCCCTTGTGCAGTTGGTTAGAATGATCTGTAGAGGACAGTTACAACATGCTGTCTTTGCTACAGGGGTACTAAGAAACCTTTTGAAATATTGAAACTACCTAAACATATGATATATAAAAGTCCTTTGTAAATTGTCAAGTGTTTTGTGGCTGATATTTTTACTTGCAACTCTTTTTCATATAGCCTTTAATGTCCCAAGATTCCTGAGACAGTAGTTCTAACTCGGAGTTACAAAAGAAAAATACAAAAAGGAGAAAAAAGAAAGGCGGGGAGTTAGAGGAACTACGAAAACAAAGAAGAGTAGGCCACACCAAGGGACCTAGGCTCTTAACACCTCTGCCTCTTCCCCTGTCAGACAAATGTTCCTCCCTACTCCACAAGAAAACATTTAATTTTTTTCTTAGGAGACACTTCCTCTAACTTACCTAAGTTCCGGGTTCACCACGGAGATATATTCATTGCATCTGCCCAGGAAGATACTCTCCAGGTAGGGGTTAGTGCCTGCCCCCTTCCATCGTTTTTCTTCTGCCCTGGTATACACATTAGCTCGTCCCATCAGAAACAGTAACAGGAAGAGCATCAGTCCCTGCAGTGCTCTGTTAGAGGATTCCATGGAGGAAGTCCTTGCTAAGGGAATCACTTCCCAGCAGTGGGGTAGGAAAGAGAAAGAATGACTCTCTCTGTGCTGCCAACAAGCTGACTTTGTGTAGGAAGCAACTAAAGTCCAGATCTCTTAGTTGAAACCACTGGGGGGAGGGAGGACTTAGCTCAGAAAGAATAGACTTTGTGTTCTTACAACTTGTTTTGATCTCTTCTCTTCCCAGTTCCTATTCCTTCTTTCCTTTCCATTTTCTCTTTCTCCTCTTCCTCCCTCAGACAGTCATCCATCCCACTGGAACTTTGGGACCCGGCCAGCAAAGCAAGGCATTTACTAATGTTAGCAAAACTTAAAACTGCAAGTTTTCTTTCCTGCTTCATTGGATATTCCCTTTTACTTTCAAAGCAGAAGGCACTTCTCTTTGAATGAATGGGGAAAAAAAGCATTTATTAAGCACTTATTATATATGCCAATCACTTTGCTAAGCATAGGAAGTGAAGAATAGCCTGCATCACTCTTTTTAAAATTTTTAATCTAGCATTTATGATGCAGTGGAGAGAGCAGACAGAAGGAAGAATCAGAAAAATCAGGACTTTAGGCTTTACCTCTCCCAATCTTGATCTTCTTATTTCTAAAATGGTAATAATAATAATGTTAATTATGGTAATAATTTCTAAAATGGTAATAGTAACTAAGCTGGTTGTCTCACAGACTCGTTGAGATCACTGTTTCTCTCTCCTGAAATCCAGTGGCTCATCACCAGTTGCCTAGTGAACATTTCAGACTGTGTTTCTCATGGGCATCTCAAACTTGACAAGCCTGAAACACAACTCATTACCTCTCTTCTGAACTTCCTGTTTCTGTTGAGCACAGCATCATTCTCCTCATTTCACAGTCTTCTATTATTCTTGACTCCTTCATGCCATCCCACCCATCCATTCAGTTGTTCTTCACTCTATGCATATCTTGTTTCTAGCTCTATGATATCTCAGTCTACCCCTTTTTCTTTACTCACCCTAATTGAAGCCTTTATCACCTTTCATCTGGATAGTTTTGGAATATATACTTGCTCTCCCAGGAAATAGAAGAAGAGTGTCAACACAGTCATTCTTCACAAGGAAGGACAGCTGCAGTACTTTTGTAATGGTCTTATGTCTTCCCATTACAGTTTTTTGGAAGTACCTCACCCCTGTCAGAGATGGAGACATCAGCAGTAACAGCAACAACAGTAGTCGATGTCTGGGGCAGGGAAGAGAGAGGAATATCTGGCCCTTCCCTTTCCTTACCCCAGGAGCTCCTCCCTGCTCCCCCTCACTTCCCTGGAGCACATCCAGATCTCTTAGTTGAAACTACAGAGGAGGACAGAGGACTTAGTCACCAGCAGCATTCCTGCCTTTACCTCCAGAGTTCTTGCCTATGGTTTCTCTTGTTCTTTGCAGGGGTCCTCCATTTCTGTAGCCCTCTCAGGATTTGACCATCCTTGATTACCACTTGGTAGAAGGCTTGCATATTTCTTGCCTCTCCTGAGATTTCAACTCTCCTCCTCCAGGGCAATGAGACAAGGGACTTACTAAGTGACATGAAGGCATTCCAGTGAATAGAATGTTGAATTTGCAGTCAGACAGACCTGTGTTTGAATCCTGCCTCAGATACCACCTGACCCGGAATAGGGTCTTTCAGCCTAATTTTCCCTATCTATAAAAAGAGCATAATAATAGCACTTACCTAATAGTGTTATTGGGTCAAATAAGAATACATAGAATGCTTTGCAAACTGTAAAGTCCTTAGAAAAATGCTACTTGTTTTTAATTTCCCCGGGGTAGTCAAAGCTCCAATGGCCCTTGGATCAGAAAACATGGATGATTTCTGTCCTCCAGGCATCCAGCTGTACTCTAATTCCTTCCTTGAATAGAGGAATATACTGGCAGAGCTATTGAATTGGGATCTCAGCAGACCTAGGTTCAAGTCTCAGAACTGGCATTTAATAGTTCTGTGATCATGATCGAATCACTTGGCCTCTCTGAGGCTGTTTCCTAGTTTGTAAAATGAGGAAGCTGGGCTTGAGAATCTCTAGGTTCCTCCCAGCTCTGGCATTCTATGATTTTATTCTACTCCATGACTCCTCCGGACAAACTGGTATATCAGTTCTCTGGAACAAGCCTTAGTGTCTTTGCTCCTAACATTTTGCAATGTCCTTATCTGTTCTTTTGCTACAGTGGGAAACTATTAACATGTTGTAGGATTTTCAACAATCAGGTTTGATGTAGGAGTTTTTGCTAAGCTTTGGTTAACCCCAAATTTCAATGTCAAGGAACATTCCATTCTATCTTTTCTGGAAGGTCTGAATTGATCATTTCCTTATTTGAACTCTTATAGTGACTATTATCTATTATTTTTTTTTGCCAGTTATGTAAATGTGTAACAGTGTTGGTTCCTTGAAATATTGGTTTAAATATTGTAAATGTATTTGAATTGTTATGCATTTTCCTTGTATCCCTAACTATATTGTAAGGTCTTTAAGGGCAGGAATGACATCTTTATGATTCTTTGTACCCTCCCTAGGGTCTGGCACCTAACCTGTGTGCCTGTGTGTCTTGTGTGTGTATACACACACACACACACACACACACACACAATACATAAGACCAAGAGAGGCAATGTGCAATGGTGGATAGAGGGTTAACCTTGGAGTTAAAAAAGCTCTGTCTAGTTCTGCCTCTAACTCATATTAACTGTGCAACCCTAGGAGAATCATTTAACCTTTCAGAGCACTGAGCAACTATCTTTAGGTTACCACAGAGTTGCCAGTCTGCTTTGGTAAAAGGAGCATCTACACCATATTGACTGCAACATAGTCCTTGGCCCCTCCTTCCCTTTAAGGAAAAAACCAAAACCAAAACCAAACAAACCTAGAGCATTGTTTTCCAATGGGCAGAATCAAAACAGAAGAATAATTCAAGTGAGATGATAGTTCTATGTCAAAATTTTTCCCTTTATGTTCCCGACATTTTCTTTACATTGTTCTGATGAGACATTTATATTTGGAAAATATTTAATAGTCATTTTTTACTTTATTTGTTGCTCAGTACAACTCTATACAGTAGGTCCATGTTACTTTTTTTCTTTGTAGGTCAATTATTATGCTTTATTTTTGCATTGTTCAGTCATTTTTTTTATGTTCAATTTTTCATGACCCCGTTTGGGTTGTTTTGTTTTGTTTTGTTTTTGGCAAAGATGCTGAAATGGTTTGCCATTTCCTTCTCCAGCTCATTCTATAGATGAAGAAACTGAAGCAAACAGGATTAAGTGACTTGTCCAGGGTTACTCAGCTAGTAGGTGCCTAAGAACAGATTTGAACTCAGAAAGACGAATCTTCCTGATTCCAGGGCCATTGTTCTATCCACTGTAACACCTAGCTGTGCATTATGCTCTACAATCATGTTCAATTTGAGAACTGGAAGGAATCTTAGAAATCATATAATCATTCCTCCTTATTTTATACATGATAAAATGAGCTGCCCTCCTCCTCAAATAAACTCTTCTAATGTCACAAAGAGTACATTGGGGAAAGTATTTTTCTAGTGTTCTAGAGTACTGCTGGTCAGATCTTGTTTTTGGCATTTATCATCTGCTTGCCTTTAGACAAGTTGCTCAACCTCCTGGGCCTCGGTTTCCTCATAAAAGGAGGGAGTTGACCCAGATGACCTTTTAGGTCCCTTCTAACTACTAACACTATTTAGTTTAACACACCTCTCTTCCTCTTGCAAGGAAAATTACCTATATCTTAGGCTTGGCTCATGATGAAGTTCTTTCCAAAGGGAGATTAGAAATATACTCAATGTACAGTACGAATCAGTTATCAATAGTTATTTATTTCCTTTTTGCAGAACACTCAACATATATAAGCATGCTTTGACAGTACTTAAAACAGAAAACAGTAACTTATATTCTTCTGAAAGGTTATTGCTTAAAACTGCAAGACATGATACAATTTGCAGATATTTTGCATTCCTTTGCACCATCTGAACAATTTCCTCCAGGTTCATGTCTTCTGACAAACAGGCTTCTTCACTTTGTAGATGGTCCAATGTGCAAACTCTCAATGAAGGCTAACTAGGGGATACAAGATTTTGAGACTTTTCAGATTTACAAGGCTTCCTTCAAGGCTGGTTCCATCTCGACAACACTGCTTGGACAGAAACACAAAGGAAATAAAGAAGGAAAGAAAGAAAGAAAACAAAAGAAAGAAAGAAAGAAAGAAAGAAAGAAAGAAAGAAAGAAAGAAAGAAAGAAAGAAAGAAAGAAAGAAAGAAAGAAAGAAAGAAGGAAACAAAGAAACAAAGAAACAAAGAAACAAAGAAAGAAGACAGGAGCTCTAAGGTCTACTCAACTCAGCTCACCTAGTGGGGAGAGCAGCTCATCCATGACCTTCAAAGGAAAGTTTCTACTGGTCCTTACATGATTTGCATGTTGAAAGAGAATGGAGACCATGGTCAAAATTGATCCTTTTTAAAGGTACATTGATTGAGTCAGCTACTTTTAACAGCTCAGTACCAACAGGAGGAATGTCTCATCATTTCAAAGTACTTAACCCTTTTCAGATGAAGGGGGTTAGGGTTGGGGAGAGAACAAGTACTTATTACCCAGCTATTCTGTGCCCAGCCCTACATTAAGGGCTTTACAAATATTTTCTCATTTTATCCTCATTTGATCAAACTGGGTCTGCATTTTTAGTGTTATGACAACATATGTGGTGTACCAGAAGCAAACAGGGCAGATCTGCTCTTGCTTAATGGGTCATGCACCAATTACAATGCTTGTTCCAATCCCTACCAGAAAAAGAGGGAAAGACTGACACGCTAGCCTATAATTAACATAGAAATTGTGAAGTTATGCAGAGAAACTAAAATGGAAAAATTAAGATTATTGTGGAGGGAAAACAAGATCCTTTAAAATATTATTCAGGCAAAATATTTTTTAAAGAAATATTTTGGGTTTTTCAGATTGACTTTCTACTACTGTAAGTCCTAATACTTTCTTTCTAAAATCCCAGAGCATCTCCAGTCATCTCAAAGAATTTAGTAAAATTCTCTCCTAAATCCACAGTTTTAATTTTAATTCATTTGAATTATTTCTTAAAGTATACATCATATTAGCATCAGTGTGACCTTGGGTAAGTCACTTGACCCCTGTGGATCTTAGTTTCCACATCCATAAAATGAAAGTTGTACTAGATGAACTTATAGATCACCTCCAGCAATCATCTATGTATCATCTATGGCTATAAGAGAATTAGAGTGGGAGGCTAGTAGGAAATGTCACTGAGTCAAACCATGATAGGGTTCAAAATAGTTAGGAATCATTGGCATTTAATTTATTAGAGAAATGATCCATTCTCTGTTTCACTATAATTGGATAGACATGAGCCAACAGATGTCATTTTCAAACAACTGGAGAACTTGTTGCTCTGTGAAAGGATGGAGCAATCAGCTGCTATGTTTCATCATAAAAGTGACTGGAAGCCTGACAACTTTCAGGAAGTGTGTCTTCCTGGAGATACTGATTTAGTAAAGCTGTCTCAATGACTAGACAAACTCTGCCTTTGAATCAAAACAATGTAGAATACCTCATGCGTGTAGTTACATAATTCCTTTGATTTAGAGGTAGAATATTTAGTGTCAATACGGGTATCATTAGAAAGGGAAAAGTAGCCAATAGGAAGGAATATTTGTTTAAATGGAATGTGATCCAGTTGGTATTTTTAAAGTGAACTATCGTGGGAAATATTTGTTGTTATTGTTGCAGCTGTTTTTGTTGTTGCTGTGGTTCAGAGCTGTGATTTCATTGGTCAAAGAACTTTCCTTTGCCAATACAACTGCTCGGCAACTTCTATTCTATAACAAAAGAACTTTGTTATAGAACTATTAGTCCACAGGACTAATAGTAAGGCATGCTTACCTTATAGAGAAGGAACAGAATGACGCATACATTTTTGGACATTGCCAGTTTGGGAATTTATTTTACTTGACTATGTATATTTCTTAGAAGGTTTCTTTTTCTTTCTTTTCCAGTGGGGTAAGGGGAAAGATGGAAGAGAGAAAAACAAAATGCTTGTCAAGTGAAAAAAACTTTTTAATGCACAGAAGACAATGAGTTACCCAAAATCCCCAAACACTTCATACCCTTAGAGAGTTTCCTGAGGCCCTGAGAAGTTAAATCAGTCGACCACAGTTAAGAATTTATAAAGCGGTTACTAAATTGTACTAAGGGCTGAGGACACAAAGAAAGGTAAAATTATTCTCTGCTCTCAAGAAGCTTAAATTTTAAAGGATTAGCAATGATGCATATAAATAACTAGGGATACATAAGATATTTGTAGTGATACTGTGGGAGAGTCTTCCAAATCTAGACCAGCTGCATCTTCCATTCAGCTTTCTAAGGAGCATCTATGAGGGTCAAGGAAATCTTTTCTAATGTTAACCCAATTCTGGCATGTTTCTTCCCCACTCTGTTAGCCACTAGTAATTATCACCTCAGTTTTATTGAATCAGTTAACACCAATTAGTTTATACAAAGAGATATGTTCTTCAAAGATATATCAAGAATAGACACACAAACATTTCCTAGCACCACCACATGGGACACACTCTTTCCTTACACCACCTATTCCCTAGGAAGAATGATCTTAGACAGTAAATTAACTCACGAGTACTTATTACCCAGAAGGTGTTAAATCCACAGGTTTACTTCCAAAATGACATGACTGATGGATGTATTGATAAGCCTGTATGTATCTCTGCCACTTCTGAAATGGGCCACAAGGGTCACTTTGTTCCTCACTGTCTGACTTCCAGATAATCCCAAAATGGCCTTTGCTCTCTGACTTTCTATGGCTCAAGCTCCCGACCTTTTAAAGCTCAAAAGGTCATAGACATCTCCAATCTCCTTAACTAAAAGCAGAAAAGGGTATATACAACAGAGACAGAAACAACAGCAGTACAAAAGAACCAAGACAGAGGATGGGAAATGGATGGCATGTTAAGATTAAGGTGAAAAGAGACTCGAAAGGTAGGAAGGGGCCACGTTAAATGACTTTCCTGTGGTCACAAAGATAGAACATATGGGAGACAGGACTTGAACCCGGACCTTCTTGACAATAAAGTCAGTTTTCCATCTTAGTTGTTGTTGTTGTTGTTCAGTTGTTTCAGTTGTGACTCTTTGTGACCCCATTTGGTGTTTTCTTGGCAAAAAAAAACTGGAGTGGTTTTGCCATTTCCTTTTCCAGCCCATTTTACAGATGAGGAAACTGAAGCAAACAGGGTTTAGTGATTTGCCTAGGGTCATTTGACTGATAGGTGTCTGAGGTCACATTTGAATTCAGGAAGATGAGTGAGTCTTCCTAACTCCAGGCCTGGTATTCTCTCCACTGTACCACCTAGTTGTCCTGCTCTCCATCTATTTCCCCTCATTTAGCTAGCTAGGTAGCACAGTAGATAAAGCACTGGACATTGAAGTCAGGAATATCTGATTTCAAATTCTGGCTCAGATACTAACTATATAACCCTGGGCAAGTCATTTATTTGCTGTTTGCCTCAGTTTTCTCATCTGTAAAATGGAAATAATAAGAGCACTTATCTTCCAGAGTTATTATAAGTATAAAATTACACAATATTTGTAAGGTGAATTGCAGACCTTCAAGCAACCTATAATGCTAGCTATAATTATTATTATGTAAGACTGAGAGAATGCTTTAATACTTTAAAAGTTTTTGGTTTGTCAGTCAATATAAAAAGCAATTCTTCTACTTAATAGATAGTATTTAAGAATTGCTATGTCCAAAAGTAATCAATTCTTCAATATAAATTAACTATATTGATATTTATATTAATTATATTAATATCACATTGATATTAATATCAATAATTCCCTTTCTCATGGTCAAACTTTCACTCTCTAGAGCAGCAGTTCTCAAACTTTTTGGCCTCCCAATTCCTTCACCTAGCCACCCCCTAATTCCTTTACATTCTTAAAAACTATTGAGGATCCACTTCACATACATACACACACACACACACACAAGGTTTTTGTCCTTGACCTATACATTAAAACATCTTAGTATTGTTATGAAAATAATTTTGACCCTAGAGACACCTGTAAAGTGTCTTGGGAAATACCAGGGGTCCCCAGAACAATTCTGAGAACACTGATCTAGAGAGTCCTTCCCCAGTATTGAAAATATATCCAAGTCATGCTTTAAAAAGTGTTGCTTGATTCTGCCATTCCCTCAACTTATTATCTTAAACATCTCCCCCCTTTATTACCAAACTCCAAGAAAAAGTTGACTAAACTTGCTGCTTCTACTTCATTACCAATTAAACATTTAATTAACTTTGTACAATCTGGGTTGGGTTTTTTTTTATACCATCATTTTGGGAAAAAAAAATTTTTGTCTCAAAAGTGACCAGTTTTGTTCCTACTAATTTGGTAGGCTTTTTTCTTCATTTTTGTTGTTGTTGTTGTTCTTGGCTTCTTTTTAGTTTTTGACACTATTGACCACCTTTTCCTTACTCTTTCCCCTCTCTTTCATGACCATGCTCTCTCTCTCTCATGGTCCTTATTTGATGACTCCTTTTAAGTCTCCTCTGTTGGAGCATCATTTATCTTTTGCTTTCTAAACATGGTTATTCTACAAAGATCAGTCCTAGGTCATCTTTTCTCTCTCTCCACTCTCTGCTTACACGGTTACATGTAGAATACCATGATTCTGCTATCATCTGTATGTGAGTATATGTTCAGTTCTAATTCTCACATACTCCAAATCTGTATTGCTAACTTCTACTGGACAACTCTACTGAATATCCCTCCAGCACCTAAAGTTCAGCAAGCCCAAAATGGAACTCACGGCTCCTCTCTCACCTTGAAACCTGACCCTCCTTCTAATTTCTCTTTTTCTTTTGAAGTCTTCCTAGTTACTCAGGTTCACAATCTCAGAACCATCTTAGACTCTTGTCCTTCCCTCACACCCATAAACAACCAATTGCCTAACTCACTATTTCTGTCTTCATAGCATTTTCTATCCCCTTCTTTCTAATCA
The DNA here is from genome assembly GCA_028646575.1 of Pseudocheirus occidentalis. Taxonomy (NCBI): domain Eukaryota; kingdom Metazoa; phylum Chordata; class Mammalia; order Diprotodontia; family Pseudocheiridae; genus Pseudocheirus; species Pseudocheirus occidentalis. The sequence goes on along the minus strand of CM053601.1, from coordinate 129,200,028 downwards.
CATCATTATCACTTTAGTTCAGGCCCTCGTTACTGCTTTCTTGGGTGATTTTAATAATGCCCCAAATGGAGTCATCCTGACTACAATCACAGTCATTTCCCTCTTCAGTACCCATTCCATAAAGTATGTCAAATTAATCTCTGTATAGTATTTTTCCATACTCCTGATCAAAAACCTTTAGTGACTCCTGATTCCTTCTAAGATACTGTGCAAATGCTTCAGTCTGGAAATTGAGGCTGTTTATAATCTTATCTTTAATTTTTCTTCTTATTTTATACTTATTTCATACTATCTTTTCCAGAGAGACAGCTAGGCAATGTGGTGGAGCTGGATCTGGAGATTGGAAGACCTCCAAGTTCAATTCAGCCTCTGATACTAGTTGTGTGATCCCAGGCAAATCACCTAACCTCCGTTTGCCTCTGTCTCTGTCTCTGTCTCTCTCTGTCTCTGTCTCTCTCTGTCTCTCTGTCTCTCTCTCTCTCTGTTTCTCTCCCTCTATCTTTCATTAGGAACACTGTTCAGTGGAATATCTTCCTTGATTTGAATTGTTTGTTTCTGCTAAACTATCTTCAATCCACGTACAGACTTTTCTGAGCTAAAAAGGCCTATAAAAACAGTTTCAAGTTCTTCCCCAGTGGACCTTGTTATTTGGGTTAATTATGCCCCACTAGGCCTCATTGTAGAGTGGAATTCCCTCAGCTCTCCCCTCCCCGAATGCATAGACTAACCTTTTAAATAAAATAATACCCTGCTCTTAAATTCCTGGGGAGGGGGAGTCCTTTTTTCAGGTACCTTGTTAACCCGTAAAACTCTATATAAATGGGTGCTTGATTAATTTGTTCCTTTAATTCTTTTAAATAAAATATTATGCTTCAAACAGCAGTTTAACAGGAAAGATTGAGGTAGATTTAGGAAGGAAATTCTGATGACAGCTGCCACAAGTCAGGTTTAAGGATTACCAAAATATTTACTCTGGGTTAAATGGATATTGGGTAATTCTTCCACCCAAAGGTCCTAAGATCCTCTGGGAGAATAGTTCTTCCCAACTTGGTTGATTTGACTAGTTGATTTGGCTGGTTACCAAGTGTATAGTAATGCCAAGGAATAAAGGGAAATACACACATATATAGAATTTTATACAGCCTTAAGGCAACATTGTTGTTGTTCAGTTATTTCAGTAATGTCTGACACTTTGTGAATGCATTTGGGGTTTTCTTGGCAAAAATACTAGAATGCTTCACTGAGGCAAACAGGGTTAAGTGACTTAGCCAGGGTCACACAGCTAGTAAGTGTCTGAGATTGGATTTGAATTCAGGTCATCCTGACTCCAGGTCTACCTCTCCATTGTTTCACCTAAATTCCCCTAAGGCAGCATTACTACAAGGCAAAAAGAGCACATCCAATGAAAATGCTCAGTTATTTTCCTTAATTTGGATGCTGAATAAAAGGAATTAAATGTAATAATTTGGGGAGAGAATATTTTAACATTGGCGTTAGAACATGTTAACTTTGGGGTCTCAGGAGTTGCAAAGATAAGACTTGTTCCAGTGTGATAATGCATTTCTCTGAGGTTGGTCTTATCAGAATATCCTGATGGGACAGGAAGCCTCTAAGATAGTAGAAATCTCCTTCAAAATAGAAATCAGTAAAGCTTATCTTGTCCTTTTCAGGCCTAGCATCTCCATTTATACAGCACTGTACTTCTGTTTCTTTGATTTCTGAGATTGTTATTTGTGGGAAGATGTTTCCCCAAAACTCAAGTCTACCTTCTGTACTGGTGCTTTCAAAGAAGTTCTTGGCCTCCTAATGAGGATGTGTTCTTTTTTCTTTTCTTTTTTTCTCTTCCATTTATTCTCCTAGTGTTATTTTCCCCCTTTATTCCTCTCTTTTCTTCTCCTTCTCCTTTTCCTTCTCCTTCTTCTCTTCCTCCTCCTCCTTTTTCTTCATCTCGTCCTCTTCCTCTTCCTTCCCCTCCTCCTTCTTCTTTGGTTCCACTTTCAATGTATTATGTCTTTGTATGTGTGCAATTCAGTAAATATGTAAGTACCCTAGATGTGGAAGACACAGGGCTGCAAATAGATGGAAAATTATAATCCCTGTCTTAAAGGAACTTATATTCAAACAGAGAAGAAATGATGCGTACACAAATAAGTATGGTACAAAGGAGAATGTGATTAGGGGTAAAGGATAGATTCAGAGGAAAAATGTTCTAGCAATAGAGGAATAATCACTTTTAGCTGGGAGGTAGGGCTCAGGGGAGGAAGAACCTGGGGAGACTTTATGAGGCATAAAGCATATCTGATGACTTTTGGAGGAAGAAAGGGTTTCATAAGCAGAGGTAAGAAGAGCTGTGTATTTTAGGCATGGAATATGAATACAAGTAGCATAAATCAACAGATTTTAGAACAATTTTAGTCATATTTGCCTGAATCTTGGATTGTGGTCTATATGGTTGCAGAATCACAGAATCTTAGAGTTGTGCGGGTCTTTAGGCAGCTTTTAATCTAAACTATTATCCTGGTTGTCTTTATCTTTTTAGTGGGGACAGTAATCTGTGTCTAGTAAGTTTGAAAATGTAGGTTGGGGCCATATTGCAGAGGGCTAAAGAGCCTGTATTTTCATAGAATCTCAGAATTTGTGAGCTGAAAGGACTTCATTGGTTGTTTAGTCCAACCTATCCATGAAAGAAATCTGACCTATAAAATAGCTATCGGGTGTTCATCCAGCTTCTCCCTGAAGACTTCCAAGTCAGGGGTACCAAAGCCATTCCAGGTTTTTGAGGAGGGAATGCATTAGAAATTTTATTTTGGTTACTGTGTGAAAAATGGATTATAATGGAGACAAACCAGAGGCAAAGAAATTGGTTAAGAGGCTATTATAATAGCCTGGTGTGTGAGATGAAAGAGTTGGTAGAGAGGCTCACCCACAACCTAAATGCAGGAATCTGTCTTGGAGATGAAGGATCTGGAAACATGTAGGTATCCAATACAAGGCCAGGAAAGCATTTTCCTTATTTGGCATATCTTGTGCTGACATGGCACTGGGGAGGGTCTCCATTGTCCCAGATTGCTATAAGGTCAGGTGACTTCTAAACTTAGACCTAGTCACTAGGCCCTAGTGGATACTGAAGCCACTCTACATTTGATTTTTCAGAATGGGGAAACTTCACGGCAAATTATCCCTCACACTGGGTAAAAGCAAACAAACAAATTAGGATGGTGATATTGTAAAGAGAGACAAATGGGAAACAGACTGTGGATATGGAATAGATAGACTGGTTAACTTCATATGAGGACTGAGGGATGGACCTTATTTTTCACTACATCCAGCTAACTTATTGATTGAATGAAAGTGAGAAACAGGATTCTTCTTAAATCAAAAATAAAATGGTAAAAGGATATGAACAGGCAATTTACAGAGGTAGAAATTAAAGATATATTTACGCACATGGAAAAATGCTCCAAATCACTATTGATTCGTGAAATGCAAATCAAAATGACGTTGAGGTACCACATATCACCAGTCAGACTGGCTAAGATGACAAACCAGGAAAATGA
>CM053601.1:129153580-129189620 GCA_028646575.1 Pseudocheirus occidentalis | reverse complement strand
AGAGGAGGAGGCGGAGGAGATGGCTCCCTTCCCCGAAGAGGTGGACGTGTTCACCGCCCCGCACTGGCGGATGAAGCAGCTGGTGGGGCTCTACTGCGACAAGGTAAAGGCGAGAATGGGGCCTTCGTCTCCCAGAGGCTGGGGGGGGGGGCCGGCGGCCGAGCTTGTCGGCGGCCCCTTTTGGGCGGCCTGCTCGGCGCTCGGAGCCCCCGCGAATTAGTGGCTGCGCAGCGCAGCTGTCACCGCCTCTGCCTCGGTGGAGCTGTCCGGGCCGCCGCCTCCTGGGACCCGCCTCCTCGCCCGGGGCCGAGGGGCGCGGGGGCTGAGGTAGGCCTCCCCGGCGGCGCCGGAGCATGGGGCGCTAGGCTCCCGGGAGGTTCGGGAGTTCGTGGGCGGGGAGGGGATGATTCTCCATCTCAACCTCCTTCTCCATCTCTTTCCTTATCTCCCCCACTCACCTCATTTGCTCTCCTCCGTCTCAGTCCCCTTCCCAATCTGGCCCCCTCTTATCTTCCTCCTCCCCTTTCTCACATCTCACCCCTCCCCCATCTCAACCCCTTTCCCCATTTCTCACCTCGTCCAAGTCCCTCCCTCATCCCCATTTCCCACCCCATTTCTCCCTCTCCTTTTACCTCCAAGCCCCTCCCTCTCCTTTCCTTCATCTCCCCAATTTCCCAACTGATCCCCCCCTTTCCTCCTTATCTCACGATCTCCCCCAAATCCCCCCACGTTTCACTCCTTTATTAACCTCCTTATTTTTCCTCCCCAGATTCCCAATTCAGTGTGTTTAAGTCTTATCTATCTACTTGATTCGCCTCCTCCCTTACATTTTTTTCTTTATTTGTATGGGGGGGTTGGGACGGGATGGAGCCGCGTTCGGTTCACTGAGCACCTCTGGCAGAGGCCTAGGGTTTGCATTATCTTCACCCAAGCTCCCTGCACTTCTGGAAGGACCCTGAGCCAACTAGGAGCCTCTGCCCCGCGGAGTTCTTAGGGGGAAGCAGGCCGCCCAGGGAAAGAGCTTTGGGGCCGTGAGTGAAAAGACCTAGATGGGTTTTGTATCTCCTTTACCTGTGGGATCTCAGGCAAGTTACTTGATCACTCTTTGCCTCAGTTTCCTCATCTGCAAGATGAAGGGAATGAACGACATTATCCATAGATCCCTCTCCCAGCCCTGAAAACCTTTTTATAAATTTTTGGATCTCTGTGCCAAGGATTTCAGTATTTTGAGATTGCTTAGATCCTATCTCATTTTAGCACCAGATTCAGAATTACTTTTCAAGTCAGCCAAGAGTTTGCCTTTCTGCAACATGCTCTCTAAAAATAAATAAAGGATAATTTAAAAATCTTTAATTCATGTGTGTTTGACTTGATTACATGTGGTAGGCTCTCAACATAATCTGTAGGATATGTAAATTAGGTACCTTTCATAGCATTAACAGAAGAGGGGTATATGTGTGTATGTATATGTATGTGTATGTATATGTATATGTATGTACAGTCAGTAATCATGAAGTTTACCAGGACCATGTTACAATTAGTCTTCCTTAAAAATCTCATTGATGGATGGAAAGGTTTTGACAATCCCATCAAGTTGTTTATGGTAATGTCCAAATAGTTTAGTGCTAATGCAGTATGAAGGAACAACATTTTACATTGTTAAATTTACCATCCTTTAAAAAAATTTTATTTGCCTAACATTTAGAGATCTGACTTAAGTAAAGAGTGGTCTGTAAATTCAAGGATCTTGTTCTGAATTCCCTTTTGCTTACTAGCTGTGTGACCTTAGGTTAGTCACATTAAACTCAGCTTCTTCATCTATAAAGTAAATTGTTTGGGTTAGATGACCTTTTAAATTCACTTCCAGCTCTAAATTCAGCAGTGTTAGGAAATGGCCAAAGATAGAAAAAGCCTGAGAGGGGAAAAAAATCATGTGACTTGAGCAATAGACAAAACTGGACATCATAGGACAGAATAATCTGTTGTTTAGTAGTAACTATTTAAAAACAAACTTTAACATTCTGTGACCTCTACGACACCAGTATGGTTATAGATGAAGAAAAAGTTAAATTTCTGTGACTTTAAAGACAAAGTCATAATTGATGGGAGAATCCATATGGGACTTAATGAGACATGTGCATTGGGTTGTTTGCTGCTTAATCTGTTTTTTTTTTTTGAGGGAAAAGTTTGCCTCTTTTTCCGCAGAATTACAAATTAAGATAATAAAATTTACAGGCTATTCCTGTAAATATTTTAAATTTATATATTCTTGCAATGTTTACCCATCTGTTTGTTGAGGAAAAACTTTTAGGCAGAATGTCAAAATGAAATTCACTCTAGCAACCATATGAGATATCAAGTTTTGATGGAGTAGCAACCAAATGATTTTATTTATGCAAACAGTGAAGATGAAGTGATCCTCATTGTGTGAACCATAGACTATTCAAATGATAAGTGCATACTATGAGCCTGGCATCTTACATCCTAAGCCTTGGGGATACGTGGAAAGACTGTGCCCCACTACCCCCACAATCTCTTTGAGAGGCTTGGAGTTAGCTTTTGGATTCCTCCTGGGCTTGTATTGTTACAGCCTTTGTATTTCAAACATTAAATGGAGAAATAGTTACCCTTATTTCAGATAGCATAGTAAATTCTGAAGTATCATCTTAATTATATTGACCATTTTATACCCAGTCAAAATATCTACCAATGCCTTTTTTTAGTTAAACTTTGAAACTTTCAAACACTTTTATGAGAAAATTTAACTCCTCCAATGAAGATGGGCACCTGCTCAGAAGCTTATGGTTGCCTGGAGCACTAAAAGGTTCAATAACTTGCTCTGGGTAACTCTGACAGTATGTGTCAGAGGAAGAACTTGAACCCAGATCTTCCTGACTTTGGGACCTGTTTTTTTCTATCCATCTTACCATGCTACCTCTCATTATACATGTTTTAAAGAAAAGGCTACAAATGCAAAATATGTTTTATTTAGATTCTAAATTATTTAGTGGGCATAGAGATTGAGTACTAAATAACTATAAAGAGTCAATTCATAATTCATTATTAGCTTGTAAACTAGCATTTTAGAAACATATGTGTTGTGCAAATAATTTCAAACCGTTAAAGCAAGTAAGTGGGCAGCTTGCTGACACAATGGATAGAGCACCAGGCTTGGAGTCAGGCAAATCTGTGTTCAAATGAGGCCTTAGATACATACTAGCTGTTTGAGTTTGGGCAAGTCATTTAAACTTTGTCAGCCTTAGTTTACTTATCTGTAAAATGAGGCTAATAATAGCACCAGTCCTTCAGGGTTGTTGTGAAGATGAAATGAAGTAATAATTATAAAGTGCTTAGGACAGTCCCTGGCACAGAGTTAATGCTTCATGAATGTTAGCTATTGTCTGGCAACTTTCTTAAGCTAGATTTTGGTAGTGTCCATGACATTTCCTTATTTTCCCGTTGTTTAAACTTTTTTGAAGCACTTTCACACTTGTTAAACCAACAACAATAGGGCAGTTTATTTCAGTTTTGCAGATGGGGAAGTAAATACTAAATTGCCTGTCCAAGGTCATAAAAGCAATTAGCAAAGAGCCCAGCAAGAATCAGGTCTCCTAAATCTATACAATGTCTATTATTTGAAGTAGTTAAATTTCTTTTCTTTAGTGTGTTAATACATAAAGGAGTTCATTTGTGTGCATGAAATCCCTTTCATGCATATCCCTTTCCATTGTCATAGATTTACCACTTTGCTATACTTTAATATTTGAGTTTTTGTGACTGAAAAAAATTGATCGCCTGGTGACAATGTAATTGTGATGAGCCTATCTAAACTTAGCTTGCTCTTTTGGATAGCTGACTGGTGTAGTCTGCCCCCATGGCCTGTAAATTGAAGCCTTTCTGTTTTGGTAGGACCTTTCTGAACTTGAGTTCTACAGAACACTGTTATGCCATTATGATGCATTGAAGTAGGGCTTTAATGAACACATTTTTCTTCTAGATAGTTAAGACTTTTCACTAGTTCTTACCTTGCCTTCAATTCATATGAATTGGTAAGGTTTTATAGTCTAGAATTCTGGTACATTCTTCTTATTCTAGTCTTCTTTCTACTCAAAGATGTACTTCATTGAGAAGGGGGGAAGGGAAACAGGATGATACTGGTCTCATTTAAGATAAAAGGATATATTGATAAATTGATATATATTAGATACATACAGGAATATAAATTTCTCTTTCAAATAGCAAACATTAAATGTCTACTAAATTGCTAACCAAGTCTGATGATAGAGAAATAGATGTAACAAGAACCTTACTCTAAGGATTTTACATTTATTTAATTGGAAGGAGTGAAGGGATATGTGTGTGGTGTGTGTGTATGTGTGTGTGTGTATGTGTATGTGTGTATGTATATGCATACTCACACACACAATTAGATTTCATACAAAGAACAATATAAGTGCAAAAGAAAGATTCAGATAAAATTCTATGAGACATTTGAATATCTAGTTGATATGATGTAGGTTCTTTCCTAAGACCCTGTCCTAAGACAGTGTTTCTTTGGTGATGTCTTTTTGACTGATAGACATAATTGCAAAAAAATTTTCCCTATAATCTGTTTCTTTTAACTTTAGAGGCATTTTTTTGTGTGTAAAATCTTTTGTATAGTCAGACCCATTCACAATTTGATTATTTTCCCATTTGCTTAATAAAATGTTCATTGTCTCCATATTTGAGACATTTTTTTCTTCTGGCTTTTAAAAATGATGAATTATTTACATTATTGATCTAGTTAGTAAACACTAACTATATATAGATTATATAGTGTGAGGTATGCGTCTAAACCCATTTTTCATCTATCACTTTATTTCATTTTGTCATATTTTTCCATTACATATTAGTTTTACTAAAAGTTCATTTTAGTCATGTATTTTATCTTTCTCACCTATGAATCCCATTTCTGAGTTCTCTTAATTTTTTTTTATACCATACAATTTTAATTGTTGCTTTATAGTAATTGTGGAAATCTGGTAGGACAGGTCTTTTTCTGTAATTTTAATTTTTATATTCTTGCCTACTAGAATTTTGTCATGACTAGGTATAAAGTAAACTTTTTGTATTGTAATTAGTATTTTGTTAAGTCTGCAAGTTATTTTTGGAAAGAACTTAAACTCTTCAATTTGTTTTACCTAACCAAGCAAAGGAGAGCCCTTTATTTGTTCAGTTCCTTTATTTCTTTGAAAATAATTTTGAAGTTTGTCTTGATAAGTCAGTGCCTAGATATTTGATACTTTTGTTAATTGTGCAAAAGATAAGTATTTCTTGATTATATTGTTCATGGTGGTATATAGAATTGAAAATTGTTTTTGTGAGTTAATCTGATGTCTTGCTAATTTATTGAAAACATTTATTATCTCAATTCATCTTTTTTTCCACACTTTTCCCCCTTAGAGAATTTCATCTGTTCCCATGTGCTCAATTATCAGCTCTATAATAACTCCTTGATTTTTTATATGTAACCCCAGTCTCCCTTGAGCTATAGTTCTGCATCTCCAATTGTTTACTGGACATAGATACATTGATAAATCTGTAGGTACCTCAAAAATCAAATACCTAAGACTGAACTCTTAATTGATATTTCTCAGCTCATCTTCCTAGTTTTCTTAATTCTTTTGATTGTATTGTCATCCTTATTTAAATATGCTTAAAACCTTGGGATAGTCTTTGACTCTCTTGCTCTTTTCACACTGATGTTACAGTTACCTACAAGGTCCTATAGATTATATTTCCTTAATGTTTCTTGGACCTGTCTCCACTCTGTTCACACTGTCACCACCACACCTTATCTCCTCTTGTCTGGACTATGCTCTCAGTCTCCTTACCAGTCTTTTTACTGCAGGTTTCTCCCCTTTCCAGTCTGTCTTTAATATAGCTGCAAAAATAATCTTCCTAATACACAGGTCTTATGTTTCTTCCTTGCTCAACAACTATAATTGGCTTTCTACTGCTTATGGGATAAAATATAATTTCATTGGCCTGGCATTCAGGGATCTATGCAATCTGAGTTCTACCTGTGCTTAGTACACCTTTTTAGATGTACTTTGAATTATACATTCATGCATTCTTTATTTTTTTTGTAAAATTTTTTTTCGGTTACATGTAAAGATAGTTTGAATGTTCTTTTAAATAAAATTTTGAGTTCTGTATTTTTCTCCCTCACTTCTCTCCCCCATCCCCAAGGCAGCAAGCAATTTGATAATAGATTATATACATGTACAATCTTGGAAACATTTCCACATTAGTCGTGTTGTGAAAGAAGAAGTAGAACAAAAGGGAAAAGCTGCAAAAAAGCAAAAAAAAAAAAAAAGTGAAATGCTTTGATCTGCATTCAGACTCCATAGTTCTTTATCTGGATATGGATAACATTTTCCTTCATGAGTCTTTTGGTGTTGTCTTGTATCATTGTATTTCTGAGAACTAAGCCATAACTGATCATTGCAGTGTTACTGTTATTGTGTGTATAATATTCATCTGACTGTTCACATCACTCAGCATCAGTTCATGTAAGTCTTTCTAGGTTTTTCTGAAAAACATGAGCTCGTAATTTCATTATTTTTTTCTTTTGGACGGGGGGGGGGGGTGGGGGTGGGGGAGAGAGCAGGGCAATTGGGGTTGTGATCTTGGTTTTGAACTCAGGTCTTCCTGACTCCAGGGCTGGTGCTCTATTCACAGTGCCACCTAGCTGCCTCTCATCATATCTTATAGGATAGTAGTCTTCCATTACATTCATATACCACAACTTGTTCATCTATTCCCCAGTTGGGCATTCCCTCAATTTCCATTTCTTTGCTATCATAAAAAGAAATGCTACAAATATTTTTTGTACATGCAGGTCCTTTTCCCTTTTTTATGATCTTTTTGTGATATGGACTTAATAGTTGTGGTATTACTGGATCAAAGTTGTATATACAGTTTGATTGCCCTTTGGGCATAGTTTCAGATTGCTCTTCAGAATGGTTGAATCCATTCGCAACACCCATCAATGCATTAATGTCCCAATTTTCCAGCATCTTTTCCAACATTTATTCTTTTCCTTTTCTGTCATATTAGCCAGTCTGATAGGTGTGAGATGGTACCTCAGAGTTGTTTTACTGTTATTGTGTGTACTTTATGCACTTTATTCTAGTCAAGTATATTGTATATCCGGAATATGCCCAGTTATCAAATGCCTGTTAATCCTTTCCATCTAGGTTTACTTAAAGTGCCACTTCTTCCATGAAGCCTTCCCAGATCCTTTTAGTCAGAAGTGTTGTCTGTCTCCTCATCTCAAATTTTCAGAGTGCTTTTTGTATGGAGTTTTCCTTTCTCCATTTATACAGCCTTAAATTATTCTTAACTTTTGTGCATGTCTCTGTCCTTGAAATTAAATTGTAAACTTATTGAGAGTCTAGTACTATCAGTTTTGTATCTTCAGCTTAATAAAACACTTGTTGACATGAGTACATTGTCAGTTTGACTTGGAAAAGGGAAAAACAAGCAATATTAGTAATGTCTTATGGGGATAACAGGGCCTATAGCCTCAGAGGTGTAGCATGATATGTAGTGGATAAAATGTTGGGCTCCCTTGGCATCAGGAAGACCCTAGTTTCAGAATCTGCCTCTTACATAGGACTAGGTTTGTTAACTTGGTTGGGCAGGTCACTAAAGATCTTATTGCCCCAGGTTGGGAGTTCTAGCATGCTGATAAAAACAGATTTGGAATAACTTCGATTTATATCAACAATTTAGAGGGATCAGATTTTGAAGTATCCTTTATATTGGATACTTTCCTATATAATCAGTTTCTCATTCTTTCAGAGCCATGATAATATAAGCATAACTTGGGAGTTGTGGATTCAGTTCCAGAACACTGCAATAAAGTGAGTCACATGGATTTTTTGCAGTCTTATTGCGTATAAAAGTTATGCTTACACTATACTGTGGACTATTAAATGTGAAGTAGTTTGTCTTTAAAAATGTACAAGTCTTAAATTTTTTTTTGGAGGGGGGAGGGCAGGGTAATTGGGGTTAGGTGAATTGCCCAAGGTTCCATGGTTGATAAATGTTAAGTGTCTGAGGTCAGATTTGAACTCAGGTCCTCCTGATTCCAGGACTGGTGCTGTATTCACTATGCCACCTAGCTGCTCAAAGTCTTAATTTAAAAAATACTACTAAAATGCTAACCACCCTCTTAGCCTTCAGTGAATTCTAATTTTTTTTCTGGTGCAGGGTCTTGCTGGATGTTGATTCAGATGCTGGTTTGGGAAGGTTGAGTGGCAGTGGCAATTTTCAAAATAAGATTTAACAATAACAATGAAGTCTTCTGCATTGATTGACTCTTCCTCTCACTTGAACACTTATAGAGGCCATTGTACGATTGTTAATTGACCCAACTTCAGTGTTGTTGTATCTAAGGAAATAGGGAGGCTGGAGAAGAGAGAAGGAGAGACCTGGAAGGGCAAATAGTTGAAGCAATTGGAACATACGCTTATTGTGGCACGACCCAAAAAATTACAATTGAAACAACAAAGATCACTGATCACACACATATCACCACAGTAGATATGATAATAATAACAATAATAGTAATACTGGTAATTGAAATTTTGAAAGTTACCAAAATGGGATACAGTCACATTATGGGAGCTCATGCTATTGGAAAAATGGTACAGATAGACTTAGCTCAGTGCAGAGTTGCCATAAATCTTCAGTTTGTTAAAACTGCAGTATCTACAAAGTACAGTAAAATGAGATATATCTGTACTGTGTTGTCTTTTGTTGATTTGGTTACCTTGTTCTTTAAAAGACCACTATTGAATGTGACAAAGTTCTCGCGGGGTGGAAATCTGGAATCAGTCAAAGGACCACACTTGAGGACCTAGAGGGGCACACGTGGCCTCAGAGCCACAGGTTCTCCACCCCTGTATCTAGCCCAGCGGCTCTCTGCCTGTGGGTCTTGACCCCTTGGTGGGGTGGTGTTGGGAATCAAATGACCCTTTCACAGGGGTCGCCTAAGACCATCAGAAATACGTGTTTTCCTATGGTCTTAGGAACCCAGACACGGCTCCTCTGTCCGTCTCCAGGCAGGTCTGCCCACATGCAGATACACCCATGTACGAGTATTAAAGGGTGAAGGCATTAGGAAGGTTGAGAAACACTGATCTAGCCTATCAAAGTTGTGTAGTTATAAGTGACTGGGGTCCTTTGCATTATGTCCTAGTACCATTGAGCTCCATAAGAACTGGAAAAAACTTGTTCCTATATTTATTTAGCATAAAAAGTGAAATTTAAAGTTAGTATAGCTTTGATGAGAAGAATTGTGAAGAATTAGTATTTAAAAAGTACTGGGTTTGGAGCCAGAAGATGTGGGTATGAATCCCAGCTCTTCTTGTGTGTGACCTCTGGCAAGTTATTTTACCTCTGGTTTTCCTCATCTGTAAACAGTGATCCTATAATAATACTTAAAAGGCCCTTAACAGAGTTGTGGTATGTACCTCCTAGGGTTTTTAGGATCAAATGAGATAATATTTGTAAAGCACTTTGGGGACCTTTAGGCATTATTTAAATGCTATTATTATTATTATTACTACCTTATTTTTTTCTTAATGCAATTTATGCATTTGAATATGGGATAAAGCTAACTTGCATGTTTGTCCTTGCTGTTTTAAGGGAGGAAAGGGTAGGAAATAAACATTTACACAGGGCAGACCTGCACAATTTGGCAGTAAGTAGGGGCCAAAATTAAAACAGGAAAAACTCTTTAAGGTGCAGATGGGTTAAAAGCAGCTCACTTTGCAAGTAAAGGTAACCAGAGACAGACGGTGGTTGGTTGCTGCAGGTCACATGACAAACAGGAGCGAGTGCTCAGTGGCAACACACCTGCCAAGTTACATGACATGCACAATACTGACTAGTGGAATACTTGTTAAGTGGGCAGGGACAAACCACTTGTTACAGTTTTACTTTCTTTTACATCCTCTCCATTTTTTGCTGGCCATATGTTGTGCAGGCCTGACAATAGTATCAAGATGCCTTATCCATTCACTTTTCACAAATGTAAAAATGGAGGAAAAAAAATTACTCTTGGCACTTTAACTAGTTTCAGGGTTACATAGAGAAAGATGAAAATAGTCTCTGTCTTCATAAGGTTATAATTCTACTGAATAGGAAAAACAGTTAATAAAAAATATAGAATGGGGATAGGTGAAGTATTAAAAACTAGGGGAATCTGGAAATATATGAATGTATAAGTATCAATTAAGCGTCTGCTATATAACATCGATTAGGTGGCATGTGCATTGAATTTTGAAGGGTCCAGGAATTACAAGAAATGGAAATAATGAAGGAAAACATTCCAGGCATGGAGAAACAGCCTGTGTAAAGGCACAGGGAAAGGAAATTACTACCATTTATGGGGAACGGATGTAGGCCATTTTGGCTGGAATGTAGAGTGCCTGACGGAATCCTGGGAAATAAATTTGGAAACATAGGTTGGAACCAGATTGTAAAGAACTTTAAATGCCCCGCAAAGGGGTTTATATGTTATTCTAAATACAGTAAGGTGTCTCTGAAGGTACTTGAGTAAGAGAGTGACAAGTTCAGACTTGTGCTTTTAGAAATATCAGTTTAATTATCCATATTCAGAGAAAGAACTGATGGAGTCTAAATGTAGATTGAAGCATACTATTTTCACTATTTTTTTTTTTTTTAGTATTTTCCTTTTGTTCTGTTTCTTTCACCGAATGACTAATTGGGAAATATGTTATGTGATTCCATATAGATAACTTTGTCAAATTGCTTACCATCTTAAGAGGCAGGAAAGAGGGAGAAAATTTGGAATTCAAAACTTTATTTTCAAAATGTTAAAAATTGTTTTTATATGTAATTGGAAAAAATAAAATACTCTTAAAAAGTAATACCAATTTAGCAGTTTGTGGAGGGATGGATTGGAGAAGATGAGAGACTGAAAGTAGAAAAAACAGGCTGTTGAAGTAGGCTAAGTGAAAAAAATGTTGATGGTCTGAATTAGGGTAGTCCTGAATGTGGAGGAAAGAGGACTGAGATGAGAGGTGTTAAGGAGTTAGAATTGCTGGCTGACACTCCAGATTTGTGAACAAAGGTGTTTGGAAAGATGGTGGTAAATCCTTCTCAGAAACAGTAAAGTTTTAAGATACCTACCTGTTGGTTCTTTGCATAATTATGGCTCTTTATTACAAGGAGGAAGTTTTTATTGTGGAGATGAAGAGGTTATTGGGAAATGATAATACTTTTTAAAAAATTTCAATCCAAATGATAACTGTTTTGTCCTTTAGTTCCTGTCATATAACAGTACATTTGAGACATTAAATATGTTTAGCTTTATAGATGTTCTGATTGAAATAAATTCCAACATCACCTGATTAAATGTTATAATTAATAATTAAAAATACTTTAAAAATTGTAGTGTACAAATAATCTCCAAGCTGTGAACATATCTGACTTGTAAGTTGGCCTGTATGCAGAAGCAGACAGATTGTCAAATTCTAGGTTTAGAGCTGGAAGGGATCTTTTTGGTCATGTAACCAAAAACCCTTTAGTTTTACCTATGAAGAAACTCAGGCACAGAGAGGTTAAATGCTTTGGTCAGAGTCATGTAGCAGTAAAGCTGGGGTTCAAATCCAGGTCCTTTGGCTCCCCAGAACCAGTACTTTTTCTATTTACTACTCTGCCCCTTCCTACTTATCGCCACAACTATTCATCTTCTCCTTATTTGGGTTTTTGTGAGAGTGAAAAATCAAAGACCCAAAAAGAGAATTGTAATGGCTTTTTAAAAAATTTTTTTAAAGGTTTGTCATTCTTCTTTAAGCAGTGAGTTGTGTAGTGAGTAGAGCCTTACTGGGTCAGAGCTCTTTGATTTAGAATTCTAGTAAGCATTTTGATGGAATGGGATTGTTGTACTTTTTTTTTTTTACTCTCCAGAACTTAGCAAAGTACCTGGAATATAGTAGGTGCTTAATAAGTTGCTTATTGATTGATTCATAGGATAATAGAAGTCATCTAGGTTAACCTCCAAAGAAACTATAATTTTCTCAAGATTTTTCAGAAATAAGTGGCAGAACCAGGACGGAAGTTTCTTGACAGGTCTAGAAATCTTCACCGACTCCAGGGCTTGAATTCCATCTACTATGCCACCACCTTTCTTAAAGTATTATTCCATACATTTCATCTTTTGGGGGCCTACATTATTCTCATTATAAAAATATGACATAGTTTTGGTCAAATTTGGTCATATTGCTTATATATTTGAAAGTTTTTTTGTCTTGTTTTTTCAAAACCCCAAGCGTATTACCTTGATCTTGATCAAATAAAAATACTCAGTTTTTTTAGTAGCAGAAAAATACATATGCTAATTTCATTACTTTGAGATTTACCTTTGAAATAGAGGTACTTATACTCAGCTTCTGTCTGAGATGCAGACAAAACTTCTGTAAAACAATCTAATCCACTGCATAAAAATGGTCACACATAAAGCACAAAGCTGGAAATTTTCACTGGTAAAGTTTTTGAAAATTTTATCATTCCATTTTTTTCAACCAAAGATTATTTTAAGTGGAAAAAATAGGATATTAAGTGTATAAAGTATTATTAATAATATTCAGTACTTGTTAAATGTGCATACCTAGATAGAGTTCTGCATAAGAAAGATGCCTATCATCTACTTCCCTTTATTTTTAATGATGCATTGTCATTAGATTGAAATTGTAGTTGAAAAGTATTATTAAGACAGATTAAACTATAAGTGTTTTAATTGAAAAACACCTTTAGAAAGTATGGTTTTATTTAGTCATAGATATTTTTATTATTGTGGTTCATTTAATCAGAAAATAAATTCAGTTCAATAAACATGTAATTGCCTAACGTGTTCACTTTGTTAGTCAATATGGCTCCTTTCTTCCTTTGTTCCCATTTAATTATTGGCCTTGAGAATTGACATAACAAGCAGAGAATAGTCTTCAGGTTTGCAGGGTTTAAATATTTGAATTTTGTCTGGATACCATAGTCTGATTTTGAAGTGTATTCTTTGGTTATTTTAATTTTGTCATTTAATTGAAGTGATTAAAAACTGAATTAATTGACAGTTACTGCTGCTTTTGGACACTCAAATTTGGCAAGTAATCAAATTACAAAACTCCTTTTCTAGCTCTTCTAGACACTTTCCTAACCCATTATTTTTCTGTTGTTAATGTACTTGTTTCTGTATTCTGTACTATATTTCTCTTGGTTGCTTGGCTAGTGTCCTTAATATTTGTTGTGAAAATGTCCCCGAAGAGAGGAGAAAGACATTCTTAGACAGTTTACTAAATGTATAATATCTTTTGTTTTGAAAGAAATGCTTAAATACTTTATCAAACTCAGGAAGTTTCAGAGTGCTTAATTTTGTACAGGTACCTCCTGTGTTAATTAATAGTTATTATAACATTTTAGAGGGCACTTAGAATATAATCTGTCATCCTTGGAAAGATACTTGGAGAATGGCTAATTTACCAAATGCTTTACAAAACAGTTTTGTAGACTTTTAAATGTTCTAAATGTATTTTTTTTTTTTTAAAATAACGTCCCTAATATAACCCTATCAACTCCTTAATGTTGGGAACCATGTTAAAACTTTTATCTCATTACTGGAGACCAGAACAGTTTTTCTTCTCCCTGGCTCTCAACTCATGTAGGAGGACTGTTTCTCAAGTTTATAATTTCATTCTTCAGGGATCCATGGCCCCTTAAATATACCTAAAGTAATGTCATAGAACCAGTCCTTAATGTTGTTGTTTTTTTGATATGCAAGTTCAATAAGTAGTAGTCTGGAGTCATAGAAACATAGAATTTTAAAATTGAAAAAATTTATCATAGTCTTCTGGTCTACAAGATCATAAAGAACTCTGAGGGACCACAGAGGAAATACAGCACAAACCTCTCATTGTACAGATGAAGAAACTCTTACCTAAGGTAGAAAGTTTCAAAGGTAGGATTTGAAGCCAAGTTTTTTGATTCCAAAGCCTAATGCTTTTTCTACTGTACCAAGCTGACTAATAATGAATATAGGAAGAGGCAAATAAACAGGACAGTGAATATCAGCAGAATTTTTAGACAAAAAGACTTCCAATAATTCATTCAAATAGACTAAGTTTATGGTCTTGAAGTTTACTGTCTCTTTTTAGTCATCCAAACCATTTGTTTGAGAGATTAATCATTTAGGAAAAGGGAGGTTGAGTAGTTTGCTGAAGATTACTCATGTAGTTGTTGGCAGAGTGTGTAACAGAATCCAGGTATTCTAAATTCTAGTCCAGAGTTGTAGCAATTTCCAGAGTCCAAAGTTTAAAGGGAAGGGCTTGCAAATAAATGAAAATAGATTGGAAAGGTTGTGTTATTCATTGTGCACGTTAATTTGAATTATTTTTATTTTGAACACTTTTATTTTCATTCAGCTTTCTAAAACCAACTTTTCCAACAACAATGATTTCCGTGCTCTTCTGCAATCTCTATATGCTACGTTCAAGGAATTCAAAATGCATGAGCAGATTGAGAATGAATACATTATTGGCTTGCTTCAGCAACGCAGCCGGACCATTTATAATGTACACTCTGACAACAAGCTCTCTGAAATGCTTAGCCTCTTTGAGAAAGGGTTGAAGAATGTGAAGGTAAGTTTTAAAATAATATTTTTATAGTCTTAAGTTTATGTCATTGGCAAAACTTCCTAAAATTTAGTCAATCTACAAGCATTAACTGGAGACAAACAGATTAAAAAAATGAAATTTCTTACTCTCAAAGGGCTTGTTTTCCATCTGGGAGACATATCTACATCTGTCTTCATACCTATGTTCAGAATAAATACAAAACATGAAAAATTCTAGGCATAAAGGATACCACTCTTTTTGTGCTTAACATGACTTTCATAATGAGCTCAACTGAATTCATTCAGTTCTTTCTAAAATGCTAAATCTAGTGGAAATTTTCAAGGTTGTTTGGGTTAATCCAAGACAAATCTCGTAAGTAATTTTCAACTGCAGTATTAAAATTTATAACCAAACGCTTCATATTCACTCTAAGTTTGTTGCCTGTTTTAAGTTTAGTTTTCTATTTCTTTTTTATTGTTGGAGTAATAAAATACTGAAATAAGATGAGAAGGGATACAAAATGTTTTTGAAGGTTTTAAGTTCAAGATTTCTTTTTTTTCCCTTGGATGTGTTTAAAAGTGTTGAGTACTTTTACATTTGATCCTGATTTATCCATAAATCCAGTTTTGATGCAATAGGTCCAAATAGCGGGAAAGTGCTCAATAAACCCGTCTTGCTTTGTGAGAATGATTTATTAGAAGTGTTTTTATGGTTAAAATTTTAAATTGGGGTGAGCCTTTTTTCTGAAAAAGTTTCTTTTGATTAATTCAAATATTATAACTTCTTATTTGTATAGTGCTTTTTATATTTTATAAAGTCTTGCATAGAAGAGACAGTTGCTGAGAGTGTAAGTTATTGACCATGCTAATGAACTCATGGATAGATGTGTTAAAAAATAGAGATAAACCATGTGGTTCTCTGAGAATTTGTGATCTACAGTTTGGGGACTCTTGACTTAGAGTGGAGACTGAGGTATATTTCCTCCATTGACCAAATGGAAAAAAAGGTAGATATAGAAGACATAGATATAAAAGAGTTTTAGGGACTCCCATATGGAGGGAATGTCAGAAACCTTGGACTAGTGGCAAATAACAGCTGTGCCATGATGTGAACTGGGGTACTAACTCATGCTCTAAATCTGAGAAGCTGCTTTTGAAAAGAAAAATTATATGAATGATGTTAAGTGTGGTTATTTGAACCTGTAAATTGTAGAGTTAGAGCAGTCCTGTACAACATTCTGCCTACGCATTGCTTACAGCCTCTGTGCCGCTTGTGACCCACCAGAGGATTTTGGGTGGCTTTTGAAAAATGTAGAGGATGCAAAACAGGCTTGTACATCATACTCCCTGTGGGCCATATGTTCTTCAGGCCTGTTTTAGAGAATACTTTTTTCATAAAGCATCCTGATATAATGGAAAAACAATGAACTTGGAGTTGGAAGGCTTCTATCCAGTTCTCAGATTAGACCTTTACTGACTTTGTGACTGCAAGAGTCACATAGCAGTTAAGTGATTGCATCCATTTAATTTTTCTAAGATTCAATTTCATCATCTGTAAAATGGGGATGATATAATTGTACCATTTATTTCTGAAGATTATTAGGAGGAAATCACTTTATAAACTATACAGTGCTATGTAAGTATTGCTAATTAAGTCATTGTTAATATCCTGAGTGGAAAACTAGATGGTATAGTGGATAAAGCAGTGGGCTTGGAATCAGGAAGGCTCATTTTCATGAGTTCAAATCCAGCCTCAGACACTTGCTAGTTGCATGGCCCTGAGCAAGTCACTTAAACCTTTTTGGAGAAGGAAGTGGCGCAAAACATTCTAGTATCTTTAGTATCCTTGTCAAGAGAACTCTGAATGGGGTCATGAAGAATTAGATATGACTGAACAAATAATATCATCCTGCGTAATATTATTTCATAACTAGGATAAAGGAGTTTGTTATTAAACTACAATTGGGTTAATACTTAAGTACTTTAGGAAGTATTGGTATTTGTTATTCTGTGAGTTTTCATTTATTGTATTAAGAAAAATAGAAAGGCAATGTGTTATATAATGATACTAAGTTGGTATGTTATTTTAACAATGTGATTGAATTGTAATTCTATATTTGTTATGCATTTAAAAACATTGGGGGTCCATAGGCTTTACCAGATTCCTTAGGGAGTCCATGACACAAAAAAAGATTTTGACCAGTCCTACTTTTGTCAGGGCTATGCTTCTCCAAGACTTATATTTATGGGTTTTGAAGTGACAGCAAGATAACAGATTTTTCATTTTTTTTTTTTACATTAATATCCGTCTTGGAATTTGTTACAGGAGAAAAAGGAAATTAGGCATAGTCTTGATGTGCACTTTATTTTTGGAGAACAGATGTCAAGGGGTTCAGAGAAAGGATAGCTAGAGTCCACTGACTCAAAATTATGTGTGGAGAAGAGGAAGGTAAAAGAACATGCCAGCTCCTTTAGATGTTAAAAGCACATGTACTGAAATGGAATCCAAGAGGTACTTTAAGGATAAATTCATGAAAGTTTCCAGGGGCAGCTAGGTGGCGCAGTGAATAGACCACCAGCCCTGGAGTCAGGAGGACTTGAGTTCAAGTTTGACCTCAGACACTTGACACTTAGTAGCCATGTGACCTTGGGCAAGTCACTTAATCCCAATTGCCCTCCCAAAAAAAGGCAAAAAAAAGTTTCCCATGAAGAGAAAATGTGTATCAAATGAAAAGTTCAAAAAGAAAAGCTATAGACATCAAAATTGTGTTTTTAAATCGGGGGGGAAAAAGAATCAAAGAAGTAATGAAACCATTATTTGGAGTTGGAGGGAATGGAATGATAATGTTCAACCAGGAGAAGGCAAAACTGTTCAACCCATTCTCATGAATTGTCTCACCAAATATTGGTGATTTTTTTCCTAAGGCTATATTTACTTATCTCCTTGTGTTAATAAGACCTCTCCTAATTCCGACTGATCCTATAATCTTTGTGGACTACCATTGCTAGACCTAAGGTTGCCCCAATTAACATGGTTTCCAGTTAACACCATTAAAACATAACTAAAAGTTGTAGTCAGGGTATGCGATCCTGTTAAAACTTTGCTTGGCCAATTGTCAAATTAAATACTTGTGATATTTCTTTGGAATTAGCTGTACCCCCTGTGATACCATCTTGCTTACATCATATTTTGATAGTATCAGTTATAATTGTTAGTCAAGAGATGCCTGTAAAATGAAGATAAATATGGATTTATTATTTAAATTCTTATTAAAAAGTTTTTGGACTTATAAGCAATTAATGATAATTAAAAATTTTAATAATGAACATAAGAAAAATTTTGAGGTCTGTCATGTTATCTGTTTTGTAGCAGGAGTGCTATATTAAAAGAATTAAAATATTAAAATTATTAAAAGAATTGAAGGTTTACTATTTTAAAGGCATTGTTATTTTTTCTAGTAGGCCTTGATGTATATGCTGCTATAACTTTTTATTTTCTAAAAATTTCCCATAAAGTTTAAAACTGCTTCCAGAGATCAATATGGGATAGAAGTAAACAAAAATATTTCCTTATTTATCAACTTCATTTTAAAGTACACTTTTTATTTTCTCCAGAATGAATATGAGCAACTAAATTATGCAAAGCAACTGAAGGAGAGGCTGGAAGCTTTTACAAGAGATTTCCTTCCTCACATGAAAGAAGAAGAGGAAGTGAGTATACATCAACTTTTTCTCATGAATTGTCTTTAAGACAAGTCATTGCTTTGATAAAGGTGAAATTGTCTCTACACCTATCTTTTTGTAATTTATGGAGAAAGCCAAGCAAGAAGGTCCAAAATGTTTGGGGATTGATTCCTTCATTTAACAATCAAGTTCCTCTTATATGTATAACCTTGCACTAGGTACCTTGTGGTCTGCAGTCATACTTGGAGATCTTTCTAACATCTTTATAATGAACTTTTAAGATGATATGTGTATTTCTGTGGCTAAGTTGTTTAGAGGATCATAAAGATGTTTTTGTACTAGTGGTCTTTTGAGTTTGCATCAATGCAGTTCAGTTGAGTAAGTATTTATGGAACATTTAATCATGCCCTTTGAGAGGCAGTCTTCATGGAACTTATAAGCCAATCACAGTGTGAGTTTTGATACTCAAAGGTTTTGTTGGTCCCTGAAAGTAATATAAAATTAGTCACGTTTCTGTACTCTTCCCTTGCTCGACAGAATACTGATAGATTATTGTGTTTTAGAACTAGCAGTCCTGAGTGTGCTTTAAGGAATGCCTTCTCTTGTCTGTTTAGTGAGTATGGACCAACATTGCTATTGTCCTTTCCAGAAGGGCAGTTTGTATTTTATTTACTCCAGTTTCTGATGAGAGGATGGTCCTTCTCTTTGCCCATCCCAGCTCGTATGTGTGTGCCCATCCTTTCCCCATAAATTTACTCATGGACAATAGGGACAATTAATAGAACCTCCTGCTGTTAGCATCCCTCTCTCTTTTGAGTATTGAATAAGATATGTATGTAAAATGCTTTACAGAACTTTAAAGCCCTCATGTGTTAGCTGTTACTACCGCTACTATTGTTATATCTTTCAAAATAGTGCAATTTAATATAAAATATCACATATATAATAAGAAATCTTACAACTCCAGTATTTTTCCTCTGTTCAAAAAAAGATCAAAGGGAAACATCACTACAACAAACTGGATTGTTGAGCACTAGTTTAATTCATTGCTTCCCATTTTGTGAAGCAACTTTTGAATTCATTCTCCCAACTTGGAACCCATTCCTTAATAATTTGCTACCCCCTTGAATCTTAAAAATGGAAGATACTATAGTTTATGTCAGTGAACTAGATATTCATTTATATTTGCAAAGATGTTTAACGATTGATTTTTGGTAGTATATTAATGATGGTCATGTTAGGTTGTCTTGCTTCCTTTAGACAGGCTATGTTTAAAATATCTAGTTAAATAGATGTATAGTTTTAATTAGAATTGAGTCCTTTTTCATTATTCTAGTGAGTCATGAGGCCTACTAAAAAGAAATGCTGAATGAGCATAAAACTTGATAACGAATAAAAGTTAAAATCTGTTTTGAGGCTTAGACTTAAATTTAGTTTAGTAGTAGTCACTTTAATCTATTTCACTGTTGCTCATTTTGATTTATTTACAAGTCAGTAAAGATTTAAATAACCAAACAACAGATATCATTTGCACTACATTTAATGTCATTAACTGCATTTTTGGACCTAGTACCAAAAAAATGCCAAATATATAAGATATTTACTTGTAATTGGTAGTTGGATCAGTATCTTACTATTTTTTAGGAGCGTTTTATGTAGTGTTATAATTCTGAATATTAAGATTTTTCTGAATTTGAGAGATCTAAAGGAACTTGGCTTTAAAAGTAGAAAAAATATTTTAAAGTATCCCTGATACTTGAAAATTATAACATTTCTTTTCAAATAATTTTTCTCACTTTGTAATAACTTAGGTTTTTCAGCCAATGTTGATGGAATATTTTACTTACGAAGAGCTAAAGGACATTAAAAAGAAAGTGATTGCACAACATTGTTCTCACAAGGACACTGCAGAACTTCTTAGAGGGCTTAGTCTCTGGAATCAAGCTGAAGAGAGACAGAAGTTTTTTAAGTATTCTGTGGATGAAAAATCAGATAAAGGTAAGACTTAAATGTAATTCACTTTTTATCATCATAGTTCAAAAATACTTGAGCTTGTTAGA
Source organism: Pseudocheirus occidentalis (assembly GCA_028646575.1). NCBI lineage: Eukaryota > Metazoa > Chordata > Mammalia > Diprotodontia > Pseudocheiridae > Pseudocheirus > Pseudocheirus occidentalis. Next base: position 129,169,190 of record CM053601.1, on the reverse strand, counting down.
ACAAAATGTAGATTTTATTTTTTGTAGGGATTTTAGAAATGGAGCTTGTTTTAAAATTCACATCTGAAGTAATTATTTTAAAGTATGAATTGAATTTAGACTCCTTGTTCTAAACTTTTAAATATATGCATTCTAAACAATGGCATTTAATCTCACATGCTGCATTCATAAGTGACCTCTGATACTTTTTAGATGTAAATCTGGGAATAGTGAAATTAAGGGAAACTCCCTCTAATTTTTTTTTTTTGAATTAAAAGTGTATTTATTGCCTCGTGTATGCATATCACTATGAAGTTTTTTTTAATGTTCCCAGCACACAAAGTGTTTATCTTCTAGGTTCTGGAGATACAAATACAATGAATGATTAAGTCCTTACTCAAAAAGAGCTCACCTTCTAATGGAGGACAGGACAAGAGTATATGTAGCGCACACGCACACACACACACACACGCACGCATGAGCTAACACATGTCTATCAATGTATATTCATTGTGTGTGTGTGTGTGTGTGTGTGTGTGTGTGTGTATATATCTATCTATCTATCTATATATCTTCATATTCTGTTTTTCTGGAGGAATGGACATATATACATAAATGTATATTTGTGTTTATATCTGTCTATCTATCTAGACATGTCTTTTTTTCCCTATATACAGACAGAATAAATACATATGATCAAGAATCCATTCCTAATTCTTCTACTTGCTAAAGTTTTTTTCTACATTGCTCTTTATCTGCAAAATTAGAAGATTAAACTATATATATTTAATAATGGATGTATTATTCATTCCAGTGATCCTCCCATTGTTTTTTTCCACTGAGTCCAGTGAATACACAGAATTTATCTGCATAAGAATTCTTTGAGAAAGCAATTATAAAAATAAAAAGTAGGCATAGCCTTATGAATTTTGCCTTTAATTTTAAACTGTCATTATGTTATTAATCTTTTATGAAGTATTTGTTACCATATTTCGGTGGAGGTCCCCTTGTTCTTCCAAGACTGAAGATTTAGTTACAATAATGCTGTTGAAAAGTTCCGAATGATTCTTGATGAAATTTGTTGCCTTTGTTCCCTTTTTTATTAAATGTAAAACTTAGGGACTCTGTAATTTGAAACAAAAACGTGTAGGTTATCATTAAATCTATAAAACTTCTTCACTGGGAAACACAAGTTTATGTCTATACGCCAGTTGTATCATGTTTTATTGTAATTATTACATGTGATTTAAAAGCATTGTACCTGGTGTTTAATTTCCCTCTCCTTCAAAGAAAATGCTAGTTGCGTTGTTTGAGCTTCCTTCCTTCCTTCTTTGCTTCCTTCCTACCTTCCCTCCCCCTTCCTCTTTTTCTTAATCTCTTTCCCTGTGTTCCCGTCTTCCTGCTCCTCTCTCCTCTCTCCCTTCTCCCTTCTTTCTTTTGTCCCTCCTTTCTGTCTTCCTTATTCCCTTTTCTGTTGCTGTAAATATAGCCTTTAGGTTATTTTGTGAGTCTAGTAAGTTATAGAGTGTAGTCAGTTCTTGGTATAATTTATAAGACGTTTTTATATTTTATGTTCCATTTCATAGCATTCATCTTTCTTGAAACTGTCGCTATTAAAATTATATGTGAAATTGTTCATGTTACAATTACATTGAAAAGCAGTGACTTGGCAGAACCATAATATGTAAGATTTTATACAAAGATCAGAATATATTGGTAAGACTTTAGCTTGTTTAATTTTGAAAAGTAATTGTTAATGACAGAATCTGATTAAGCGTCCAGTAAATAAAGGGATTCAGTTTTTGGATTTCATCATTTGGCACACTTCACACATGTTTGTTTTAATAAAGGCTTGTCTGCCTTTAAAGTTGTATAACCTGTCTAGTTCCTTTTCAAATGATACTACTGTCTATGCCATAAAGTGAAGATTGTTTTCCTCTGATGCCTTTGTAAAAGGAAGTTAACTCAGTTTCTTCATAATTGTGCATCTCATTAATAAGTATTACTTATGTCATAGTAGTTTGACCCTACGGGTCTTTAGCAAGTTAAGCCTTCTCATGGTACCTCTAATGCATATTTTTTCATTTGTACGCCTCGCAAGCAGGAGGAATCCGACTTCAGGCATTGGTTTTTATATGTAGAATTATATTGTTTTTTGCTTGTTGTTTCTTATGGGTTTTAGTGATGAGTGGTTGTGTTTTTTTCTTCTTCCAGACACTGAAGTGCCAGATTACTCCACAAATATTACCCATCTTCCTCCTGAAGTAATGCTGACAATTTTCAGTTATCTTAATCCTCAAGAATTATGTCGATGCAGTCAAGTTAGCACTAAGTGGTCTCAGCTGGCTAAAACTGGATCTCTTTGGAAGCATCTTTACCCTGTTCATTGGGCTAGAGGTAAGTGAGGCCAACTTTATTTTTGTAAAAATATTCTCTTAAGCTGTATTTAGAGATAAGAGGTATCTGTGTTAAATAAAAAGTGTGAAGTAGGAAAGTTCCATCTAACAAATTAATTTCATAAAATAGAAGTATTTTTAATTATTTTAAAATTCAATAAAAATTAATAGGTTAGTAGAAGTTTAAAATTGGAAGAAGCTGAATATCGATTCAAAATAGAAGTTCTGTTAAGAAAGTAAGATACAGATAAGCTCATGGGGAAGCATGGATTAGAATTTAGTGGTATTCCAAAATGCTTTTGCTCTAGTATTTTTACTCTTTTGAATGTCATTGTTTATGTTGATATATCTTGCAGAGCATTCAGTTTGAAATTAAAATTTTTATGATAACTTAATCCCTTTTGCATCAGTAAATTATAGAAAGTTTGGTCTTTTCAATTGTACTCCATGCAGGCATAAGATAAAATGCAGCATAATATAAACTACATTTTACTCTCTTTGACTTAAAAATAATTTAAATATTGCTTCTCTAGATGAGTATTCTTTAGCTTCATAATTTTAAACTTTATAACTTTGGTTTAATGTGTAATTGCGACAATTACCATTGAAAATGTGTTTTCCTACCTAATTGTGTTTATGTGAACATATACATAACCTACTTATATTTTTGATTCCTTTCTTATTATAGATATTCAGTTCCCTTTTAAAAGATCTTAGACATTATTCTGTGACAATAATTTAAAGCCTTTTGGGACATTTTATAAATATACTACATAGTCATTGTTTTGGATGTTTATACTAAATTATTTAGACTGATAAGTGAAGGTCTTTGGACACAGTTTTCCTGATTAACTATTTTTTATGGCATATAGTAGTGAAATATTGAATGATGGGCCAAAATGTAAACACGCTGAACACTTTTTGTATATCTGTATCTATCTATATCTATATCTCTATTCTTAAACACAGCAAACATAAAGTCAGTTTATTCCTATGTGACCTACATTTTTGCTTCTTTTGAATTAGCTTAATTAAAAATTTTATGTAAGAAATAATAGTCTTATTTGGTCCTTCAAGCAAATTGGTCATCTTGGATGTATGTAATATTAAAATAATTCAGAAAACTAAAGTACATGATAGCCTTTAGCTGTACAGATGTCATATGTTTGTATTAAAATATTAATTGCAGTATGTTCTGCTAGAACTTTAGCTTTTCCTTTTATCTTCCCCTTTGACTTCTGTACCCATCTACTTCTGTTTTCCTGATCAATTCACTGCAGACCAGAAACTCCTGCCTTTGTGTTTCAACACCAGCATATTGGGGTACTACTGCCATGGCCAGTATGCAGCCACAGTTTTCACCAGTAGGGGTCAGAGGTTAGGTCACTTTCATTGACTTCTAAGATTGCATGTAAGATTATTGCTGTATTGCTATGGTTACTCATAGGAATGGCATTAAAGCTGTTCTGCTTTTCAAGCTAGAACAGACAAAAAAAAATCCAGAATCTTCAGAAATAAGAGAATCAGATTAGTATGTGTTTATATATTTATTGAAAATGTGCAAAGCTTCAAAAGGAACAGGGGTATACCCTAAACGCATTATTAGCTAATTTTTCCTGTACTAACATTTCATGTTGAACATAACAAAGTGCCTAAAGGTCAGATCCTATGAATTTCAGTGAACTATCCAAATCATTTGTTGCACTCGAATTTTGATGTATTGTTTGAAATTGATGGGTCGCTCAGTAACGGAGAAGTCTCTTCAAAATTTTCCATTATGCAGTGATGATTATTGTTAATGGGATTTATTGTAAGATTTGGTCTGCACTTATCTTTTTCCTTTTTTTTTCCTTTTGTTGAGAAGGTGACTGGTATAGTGGTCCAGCAACTGAACTTGATACTGAACCTGATGAGGAATGGGTGAAAAATAGAAAAGATGAAAGTCGAGCTTTTCAGGAATGGGATGAAGATGCTGATATAGATGAATCTGGTAAGCTGAATTATGGACAAGTTTATTTTGCATAGCATTTTTTCTGTTCTTTCATAAATTGTATAAAAACAGTTTTATATCTTAAAAGTTTTTAACTTAGGTGAGTATATAAGCAAATTAAAGTTTTATCATTGCTTACTGAAAATAGTTTTGTCAGTACACAGTTGTTTTATAGCCATGTTTTTGGATAATAAAATTTTCTTTAAACCTGGTAAATTACTAATACTATTATTTTAACTGAAATTTGTTATTCCAGTAACAGTTTAGAATAGTCATTGAAAGATGTACTTATAACTGCATCAGACAAAAAAAGTCCTAAGAGACCCAACTTTTTTCCCCTCACCAAAACCAGGTTTATAGTTGAGTTCATTAACTAAGCTGTTCTACTTAGTTGGTCTGGAAGAGAACTCAATTGCTTGTGAAAGTGGAATAATATTCTTGTTTTAATACATTTGACTGAAGAAGTAGGGTAATTTTTTGATGCCATTTTGTAAGACAGATACTTCTAGATAATTGATACATCACTTAAAGGGAGTCACATGTTCTATAAAATTATCATTATTATAACTATTTTATATTTAAATGTTTTTCTTCAAGTGTGTTTGAAGTGTGTCATAACATCGAGTTACATTTATCTTTTCTGTTAGAAAGTAGGTAAGAAGAGATACTACTTCTCATTCTTAAGTGAACAGTAAGTTGAAGAACTAAGAAAATGACACTTGTTTAAGGCTCTCATGACCTATGATATAGTGATCACTATTGAGTATTTTTTTCTTTTTCTAGTGAGACCATTGGGGTTAAGTGACATACCTAGAGTTACATAGCTAGTAAATATCAAATATCTGAGGCCAGATTTGAACCCAGGTCCTCCGAACTCCAGGGCTGATGGATCACTCACTGTTTAATTTTTTTTTCCTTTTTAAAATTAATTTATCTTAAATTTAAATACTAGAATTTAAATATACAGTAAAAAAAAGAAACAGTACGAACTCAAATACAAAATAAGGAAAGAAAAAAAAGCATTATTATATACATAGCAAAGGGAAGAGAGGATTCAAAATATACAATTACTTTCCATTCTAAGAAAATCTATATACATTGTGTTAAGAATTGTCTATCTTATCTTTGCTTCCTTAGAAGTTTTCTTTTTTTCCCCTTCTCCATTCTCCCTTTCCTAAGAAGGCTACAGTTAAATGTGGGGACACACACACACACACACACACACACACACACACACACACACACACACACTCGCACTCGCACACACACGCATATACATACATATATATATACTTAGATATCTATAATCATACTCATAGACATGCGTTCATATGCATCTGTATAGGACCATATTTTAAGTTCAAGTCTTTCCTTATTTTTTCTAAGCGTGCCAGCTCATTAATTCCTATATCACAGCAATATTCTAACCTTATACTGTCAGGTTATTTTAGAATGTCTAAAACAATATTAATTAAGTGGCTGACATTTAGTATAATTTTTCTGCTTTTCTCTTTTGATTACATCTGTTATAGTTTTAACTTTGTCTGAGATCATGATTATTACCCTTCCTTTTTTCCCCTAATAAGTTCTTTTCCTGATCTTTTATTTTGTTTGTGTGTATCTCTTCCTATCCCTCCTGACTCTTCTTCTTTACTTCTACCTTGCCCTCTCCTATTACTTAACTTACCTCCTTCCTCTGAAAGATCCCATCCATATCCTCTCCTTGCTTTGCTTTCCCCTTGCTCTTTTGTTTCTCTCTGAATTTAGAAAATTTTATAGCCTTCCAAATACATGTTTTCCCCTCTTTATCCTGTTCCCATTAATCTAGACACTCTTCTATACCCCCATTCTATTCCCTCACACTCTTACTTATAAATTTAGAAGACTTTTATTCCTTTCTAAATATTTATTTTTTCTTTGTTTTTCTTAAAATTTGTTTTTAGTTTTCAACATTCACTTCCATAAGTTTTAAATTTTCTCCCCTTTCTTTCTCCTCTCTCCCAAGATAGCATGCAGTCTGATATATGCTCTACAAATATATTCCTATTAAACATTTTCATGTTAGTCATGTTATATAGAAGAATTAAAACGAATGGGAAAAACCATGAGAAAGAAAAAACAAAATGAAAATAGTCTGCTTTACTTTATATTCAGACTCCATAGTTATTCTCTGGATGTGGATGACATTTTCTATCATGAGTCCTTTGAAATTGTTTTAGGTCCTTGCGTTGCTGAGAAGGGCTAAATTTATCAAAATCAGTCATTGCATACACTGGCTATTACTGTGTACAGTGTTTATCCTGGGTCTGCTCACTTCACTCAGATTCAGTTCATATAAGTCTTTCCAGGTTTTTCTAAAATCTGCTTGTTCATCATCAATGTGTGATTCAACCAGCGTGATTCAACCTGTTCCCTCAACATGTGCTGTTCAGCACAGTAGTATTCCATTACATTCATATACCACAGCCTGTTCAGCCATTCGCAATTGATGGGCATTTTCCTCAATTTCTAGTTCTTGACAACCATAAAAAGAGCCGCTATAAATATTTTTGTACATGTGTGTCCTTTCTCCATTTTTATGATGTCTTTGGGATATAGCCCTAAAAGTGGTATTATTGGGTCAAAGGGTATATGCACATTTTTTATAAACCTTTGGGCATAGTTCCAAATAGCTCTCCAGAATGGTTGGATCATCTCACAGCTTCACCAGCAATCAATTAGTGTTCTAACTTTCCCATATCTTCTCAAATCTAAATGTATATGTTCTCTCTTGACCCCAGATCTGATGTGAGTAAGGTTCTTGATAAAAATGCCTTCCTTATCCTCTCCCTCCTCCCTATCCCTTTAGTCTTTTATTTCTTTCTGATTTTAGAAGATTTTTATACCCTTCTAGATATCTATGTATTCTTCCTTCTTTAACCCATTCCTCATGAGAGTAGGGTTCCAGAACTACTAGCCCTCTTCTCCCATCTAATTCCTCTGTCACTTCCTCCTTTACGGGAGAAATCTGGAGAGCTTGGAATTTTTTGACTGTTCTACCTTCTTCCCAGAATCCTCTCTCCACTGTTTAGTTTTAATCAGTAGTCACACATAATTTTCTTTTTAGTAGAATATGAATAGAGTCAAAAACCAGTTTTGGTAAAAGACAAGGTACCCATTTATATTTAAAATATTAGATGTGATTAATATTAAGGAGAAGAATTTTTGGAATCAAAGAAATATATGAAGATATAATTTAAATCTCAATATTTTCAGGAATTAGGGATAGGAATAAAATCTTTAAGTACTTAAAGGAATTTGAAAGATGTTAATTTAGAATATTTATGAAAGTCACAGCAAACATTCCATTTAATGCCCACGAAACTCTTAAGATCCTATGTCTTTTAACAATTTGTTGATTTGCTTGTTTGTACTTCTATTGTAAGCTTTTATTAGTATTATTTTCACTTCAGACTTCTTATTTTTTTGTTATGTAATCTGACCATAATATTTTATTTAGTATTGAATTCTTTTATTTTCCAGTAGGGTTAACCTCAGATGACAGTTCTGAAAAGAGAGGGGAGAATTTACTTTAAAAGACTGAAAACTGATTACCCTTTGTAGTAAAGGCACAAAAAAATAGCCTAATTAATAACTTAGATTCTGTGTTTTAGGATGTTACCTAGAATTGCATCCTTTGGGAAGCACAAAGCAATAGGAACTGAAAAATGGGACACAAGTTTTAACTCCTTTAATCTTTTTTTAGTATAGATGGAAAGGGAATATTGAACAGAAAATGCTATGCTTGTTACTTGACCCTTTTTAAAATGATTCCATCTGTCTTCATTCAGTCGCCATCAGTTTTTACCCTTTCACCTAAACTTTCTGAATCACTTTTAAAAACATAATTTACATGTCTTCTTATTGACTAAAATCCCTGTAATGTTTCTTTTTTACTTTAACTTGCTGGTCATACTACTTCACGAACTGTTTCATAGGTTTTTACTGAGCCTTCTTCTTTGATTTACTTAAAATTCTTGGGGTTTTTTCTTAATTTAAATATTTCCAGACTCCAAGCATTTTCACTGGTTGTCTCCCATGCTTTGAACTCTCTTCATTCCTCATTTCCACTTTCTGGTTTCTCTGGCTTCCTTCCAGTCTTAGGTTGATAATTCCATTCACTGACATCAGTATACGGAACGTGTGTCCTTATGGATAACAGAAAATTCAGTAGACCTAAAAGATGAACAGCTCTTACTCTGAGAGAACTCAGCGGTATCACATCCAAATAGCAGCCCTGAGTGAAACAAGACTGGCAAATGAAGGCCATCTTCCAAAGTCTCAACTGTCTACATATTTTTCTGGAGTGGCCACAGTTATGAGATGCTCCATGAAACTGGCATAGGTTTTGCAATCAAAACCAGTATAGTCAGCAACCTTGTGTGCTTCCCAAAAGGAATGAACAACAGGCTTGTGATAGTGCGATTGACATTGTAGGAAAGTGCCATGCCGCTATCATCTGTGTGTACATTCCCACCTTGATGAACTCTGCTGAGGTCAAAGACGTTTTATAAAGATATTGAGACTCTCATCATTGATGTGTTAAAATAGGACAAGCTTATATATAATTCTGGGTGACTGATGCCAGAGTAGGCACAGACCATGAGATATGGGAGGAATGCAGTTAGAAACAGCAATTATTGCTTAAGACTTGAGCATCTCATGACACTTCTCATCACTACCACTGTCTTAAACAGAACATTTTATTTATCTAAAAAAAACTTTGTGGGTGAACCTTCTCAATAAACATTGTCATTTAGTAGACTGTTATTGTAAGGAAAAGAGACTGGATGTGAGAGTGACAAGGCAGTGTGTGCTGAAGAATGATGGATTGATCATAGACTTATTATCTCCAAGCTAAATACTCACATAAAGACATTAACATCAATAGATCAGAGTGCTCTTCCTGAATTTGAACAGTTTGTTGCTTATTTGGAGGGAAAGCTGAGCCAGCATAGGGCTGGCAATAGTGAAGCAGAAGAGGAGTGTGCAGCTTTCAGAGATTTGGTATACAGCATTGCATTTACTCATCAGGGCTAGAACACTTCGTAGACATCAAGTATCATTTGAGGAAAATCATGGGGAAATTCAGAAACTGTAAATGAAAAATGAGAACTTCACAGGGATTACTAGTAGGATAGTTCATCTGTCTCTAAGAAGACAGCGTTTAACCCCATCAAAAGTAAAGTGCAAGTGAATCTTAAAGAGATGTAGGATTCTTGGCTCAGTAAGAAGGTAGATGAAATTTGATTTCACACAGGTAAGAATAATCCAAAGCACTTTTATAATGCCCTGAAGGCTTTTTATGGGCCAAAGACCCATAGTGCATCTCTCCTACTCAGTGCTCATGGAACCATGTTGATTGTTGATAAGGACATGCTCCTGGAGAGATGGGCTGAACTTTTCCATAGTGTTATCAACAGACCTGTCATCAATCAGTGCTAAAGCCATTGACTATATACCTCAGGGTCAAGTCAGCCCCCCTCTAGCCAAACTTCCCAACCAAAGAAGAGATTTGGAATGCCGTTAGGCTCTTGCATGGCAAAGTGCCTGGTAACGATTCAGTTGCAGCTAAAATTTACAAGGCAGGGGGTCCACTGCTCATACAAAAGCTGACTGAAATGTTCCAGGTTATGTGGCAAGAGGAAGTTAATGGGAGTTCAGTGATACCTCTATTGTCCATCTCTATAAAGGAAAAGGAAATAGGTTTTCTTGTGACAGTTGCAGGGTAGGTGGAGTCTTTGTCTCTTAGTCATTCTTTGCTGGGAAAATTATTGCCAGAATCCTTAATGGACTATAATCCTTCACCTGGCAGGTGGTCATCTAACTGACTTGAGAAAGGGCCAAGGAACTATCAGTATAGTATTTACTGCCCCCAGAGAAATGCCAAGAGCTAAACAGAAGTCTGTATGTGATATTCATCAATCTGACCAAGGTCTTTGATGCTGTCTGTCATGAGGGTTTGTGGAAAATAATGGTAAAATTTGCCTGAAGAAGTTTGTCAGTATAGTATGTCAGTTTCATGATGGCACATGCTTGCCTGCATTCTGAATTCTGATGATTTCTCATTTTCATAGTCACTGATTTGCTCCCATCATGTTAGATGATTTCAACAAGGACAAAAATGGCATCAAGGTCACCTAGTTACCACAGTGATGGTAAATTATTTAACTTGAAAAGACTACAAGCCAAGATTAAAGTGGAAGGAGAGTTGGTGCGTGACTTTTTGTTGACAGTGATTGTGCACCCAGTCAGTGCAGCCTCTGAGGCTGAGATGCAACAAAGTATGAATTTATTCTCTGCTGCTTGTGTTAATTTTAGCCTAATAACACCAAGAAAACAGGTTCTCCACCAGCCATCTTCACAGCATCTATACATGGATCTGTCAGTTACAACAAATGGAGAAACTTTGAATGCTGTGGATATACGTTCACTTACCTTGGCAGTATACTTCCAGATGTGTACACATTGATAGTGAGGTTGATGTACACTTTGCCAGATGCTTTGAAAGAAGTTGTGGGAGAGGAGGTATTAGACTGCCTACCAAACTGAAGATCTCGAGAGCTGTTGTACTCACCTTATTGTTGTATGTCTGTGAAACCCGGAGAGTATGCCAGCCCATGCCAAGAAACTGAATCACTTCCATTTGAATTGTCTAAGGAAGATTCTGTAGATCACCAGGCAATAGAACAGTGGTTCTCAACCTTCTTAATGCTGCAAAAGTATGTGGGCATATCAGCATGTGGCCGGACCCTCCTGGAGACAGAGGAGTGGTGGCTCGGTTTCTAAGACCATCGGAAATATGTGTTTTCCCTAAAGTGATTGTGACCCACAGGTTGAGAACCACTGCAATAGAAGGTACTTGACACTGTGAGACCTTTTTTGAGCTGAACTGCGAAACATTCAGATTCTGCTGCAGAGAGTACAGCTCTGATAGGCTGGCTGTGTTGTTTGAATGCCAAATGTACATTTGTCTAAGAGACTGTTTTATGAACAACTCACACCAGGTAAACCCTTACCTGGAGGTCAGAAGAAGCTCTACAAGGACACTCTCAAGGCATGGCACTGGTATAGGAGTGTGGAGCATGGTGTTTCATCAAAGAAAGCACTGTTTTATGAACAGCACAGAATTGTAGTAACTCAAATGAAACACGAGATATGCAAATTTAGAGCCATCTACAGTCACAATGTCCATATGGAATATTTGTGCTTTTCTTGTGGTAGAGCCTTCTAATTTCATATTGGTCTGATCATTCATACATGCTGTAAAATTAACACAACATAGTGATGTGATTTTGAGAAAGAAGGAAGACAATCATCACCAAAGTCCCATGTTTTGTAAGAAGCCTTTCCCTGTCATTCTTAATGTCAGTGTCTTCTCTCTTCTCTCAATGAGATGATCTCCAGTTTGTCCTGTATATATCTTGATTTTATGTAGGTGTTTGAAACTTGTTGCATCCATTAGGCTGTGAACTCCTTGAAAGCAGCATCTGTCGTTTGCCCTTGTATCTAAAGCACTTAACCCCTGCCTGAAACATAGTAGGTGCTTAATAAGGGCTTCTTGGCTAATGTAATTTCTTTTTTAAAAAGTCAGATTTGAATTTGAGATGATATAGTGACAAGAGCACATACTGTACTTGGGGTCAGAAGATCTTAATTTTAATTTTGGCTCTGCCATTACCAGCCATTAGGTCACTTAACTTATGAGGGCTTCAGCTTCTCCATCTGTAAAGGAGGTTGAATTAAGAAAGACCAAACTTGGAAATTAAGTAATTGGTTCTTTTTTCTGCTGTTTCAGAACTGCTTAATGATAATTGACTAATTAAATACTTTCTAAGTTATGTTGCAAATGAAGAAAATATTTTGTTCATGTTTTTTATCTACATTGCAGAATACTCTTTTAAAATATTTAAATCTGGTACCAGCATAGTATGTAACATACTCTGGCTTTAGGAAGATTTAATAAGTTATGAATGATGGAAATGCGCAGTATTGTTGTTAATCTCACTTTTATTTGAAGTCATTTAATATGCTATATACCACTTAAAATTACATATCTTTGAGAATTGATTTTTTTTTTTAACAGAAGAGTCTGTAGAAGAATCAGTTGCCATCAATATTGCACAAATGGAAAAACGTTTACTACATGGCTTAATTCAAAATGTTCTCCCACATGTTGGCACGTCTGTAAAAACTTTAGTACTAGCTTATAGCTCTGCAGTTTCCAGTAAAATGGTAAGTATCAATGAGTATCATTAGATGGATATGAGTGAATGCCTTTAAGTAGTAATAACTTTACACAGCTGGAAGTTTTCTGCCACAGGGGAGGTGTACATTTGTTTTTGTTTTAAGTATAGATTTGGACTAAAAATAAATCTGAGGTTCCTTTGGTATAAATATGTATGTCTGTGTATCTTGGTGAGGAGAAAGTTGAGTTAATCATTGTTATCAAGACTCATATTCTCTTTTGCCTTAGAATCACAAAGCCTGAAGATTTTAATTAAAAATTCTTGTTCCTTCCTTTCCCTCATAGGTTAGACAAATTTTAGAGCTTTGCCCTAACCTGGAACATTTAGATCTTACCCAAACTGACATCTCAGACTCTGCATTTGACAGGTAAGTTATTTTTTGATTTTCAAATTATCTTTATTATGAAAATAGTAATTATTTTATTTTGTAGTTTACACAATGATCTAAATTGTAATTTGTTTTCTGTCAAGATATATACCATTTGAATTGTATTACCTTTGGATTATTTTGGTCTTCAGCTATGTAGATTGTTAACTTAGTTATCAGTCTAATAAGCTTTTAACTCTTGGTTGTAGTTGGTCTTGGCTTGGTTGCTGTCAGAGTCTTCGACATCTTGATCTCTCAGGTTGCGAGAAAATTACAGATGTGGCTTTAGAGAAGATTTCCAGAGCTTTGGGAATTCTCTCATCTCATAAAGGTGGAATTCTGAAGACTTGCAGAAACAAGAGCACATCGACTACATGGAGAAGTAAAGACATTACCAACAGCAAATATGCTTGCTTGCATGATATAACTCATGAAAGTCTTGGCAAAGAAGTAGATAATGAACACCACTGGACTAAACCTGTTTCTTCTGAAAATTTCAGTTCTGCTTATGTGTGGATGTTAGATGCTGAAGATTTGGCTGATATTGAGGATGCTGTAGAATGGAGACATAGAAATGTTGAAGGTCTTTCTGTGATGGAAACAGCATCTAATATCAGTTGTTCAACTTCTGGTTGCTATAATAAGGACATTGTTGGACTAAGGACTAGTGTTTGTTGGCAGCAGCATTGTGCTTCTCCTGCCTTCACATATTGTGGTCATGCATTTTGTTGTACTGGGACCACATTAAGAACTATACCCTCACTCCCAGAATCTTCTACATTCTGTAGAAAAGCAACAAGGACTAGACACTCTGTGGGAAAAGACTTACTTTACTCTGGGAGTGAAAAAACTGATCAAGAGACTGGACGTGTACTTCTTTTTCTCAGTTTATCTGGCTGTTATCAGATCACAGATCATGGTCTCAGGTAGGTAATTTTAATTGTAGAATGTTAGGAAATAGCAAGAGTTGAGCCAGAACTGTTCACTTCAGATGTTCTGAAATAACATAACATGGTCGTCAGGAGTATCAAAATAATCTACTGAAGTCTTTACAGGAATTTGTGGCCCCTTCTCAGGTGATCTGTGTTACAGGTATGCTGAATTATGCACAATTTATATACTCCTGAAAAGTTGTTTGTAAATTCAGCCTTTGTAAATTAAGTCCTGTGTTCATTGCACCTTAAAGGAATCATCTGATTGAGTCCTTTTGTAGTGAGCACATACTTTCATAGTATAAATGTACCTTAAACTATTTTATGAGTAGTAATTTGTTTATGTTGAACTTAAAATATTAAATTGCTGTGCTTATAACTGAATTGCCAATCCAGTTTTTATGTATTTTAGTAAGATGGGTTAATGCATTGTCTATTGGGGGACATGCTATTTTGAAGGACCCCTATGTGTTGGATGGTCTCTGAAAGCCATAATTCCTACTGTAATTGTCAGGAGCAGTTTCTAAATTGGAAGTAAACTCAGACTAAAGTTTGTATTCTTTCTGTGACCATAATATGCTAATTTTCATGCCTGAATGGGCATACAAGATCACTCTTTGGTAGTAAAGTTATTTGTGATAGACTTCACCATGTTTACATTTTATTTGAAGAAATATTTAATATTTTCATGAAATTTATTTTTTAAATAATTTTTACTTTCCCCCCAATTACATGTAAACACAATTTTTAACAGTTTTAAAAGAATTTTAGTTCCATATTTTCTTCTCCTTTGCCTCCTCCCTCACTGAGAGGGTAAGCAATTTGATATATTATACATATTCAGTCTTATACAACAATTCCGTATTACTTGTATTGTGAGAGAAGATACAGACCAAAAAGGGGAAAAAAAAATGATTAAAGTGAAAATAGTTTTCTTATATCTGCATTTGGACTATCTATTCTTCCTTTAGATGTATCAGTAACAAAAAAAAAATCATTGATTGAACTTAAATAGTTGTGGTTAGATGGTAAAATCTCATGAAATTTTTCCATATTGAAGTGTAGAATAAATCAGAGCCATTAAAATAGCAGTCTGTGGGAGTCATAAACTTGCACTGAGTCAACTGCAACTGCTCTGTACTAATCTTATAAATTGATGCTGCCTATTATTTGAGTTACACTTTAATCTTGTTGCAACCCTATGCTGGTTGATTTGATGAGGTGACCATTGATGTAAGAAGTAGTGGATGTTGAACAACTTTTCATTGTTGTTTATTCAGTTTATATTATTGAAGATTATTATTTGCTGAAATGCAAGTCATTTAACCCTTGGGCAGAACAGCTTCACTGGAGGACTGTTTTCAAAAAAGTCTTAGAGTTGCCAGAAAATACTTTGAAAGATGCATACAGATCTGGTATTGAAATTATCACAATAAACTCAGAATTATTTTGCAAGATAAAATACTCTTCTTGGCACTCTACAAATTAATTTTATATATGCTTTTATTTTCTCTGATGGATTATTTGTAGAGATGTAGATAAGTAGATAGATAAATATACAGATATAAACAAATGCCTTAAGCAAAAAAGGAAAGACTTCTCTTTCTCTTGAGATAATCCTTCTAATCCTAAATAATCCTAAAGTAAAATAGATAGAT
>CM053601.1:129129309-129153080 GCA_028646575.1 Pseudocheirus occidentalis | reverse complement strand
AATCCTAAATAATCCTAAAGTAAAATAGATAGATATATCTATATATATTATAGATATAGATATCTGTATACATATTATATCTATATATATTATATATCTATATAATAAAATAATCCTAAAGTAAAAATTATTTAAAAAAATAAATTTCATGAAAATATTAAATATTTCTTCAAATAAAATGTAAACATGGTGAAGTCTATCACAAATAACTTCCTTGATTGATTGTCAGGCTCATGCAGTTGTTCCAAACTTTATCTCCTCTTCTAACACTCAAGGATAGGAAAAAGATCTTGAAATTTCCTCTAAGATGTCTTTGCCTCCTTTTTACTGAGAAAAAATAAATCAAGATCACTTTTTGTTAATTCTGAACCAAGAGTTCCCTTATCTCACCTGATTTACACCTCAGAGTCCCATGTGTTTTCCTTCTTTCCTCCAGTTTCTGAGGAAGAGTTGGTCTTTTTCTTTGCCAGGGCTTTACCTTTCTCTATGTATTTCTGTCCCACTCTTGTCATCTCTTCCAGGAGCTTTTCTTGCTGATAATCCTGCTGTGTCTTCCCCTTTCCTCCCTTTCCCTTCTCTCTGTGAAATTGAATCTTAATTTTAGTTTTACGTGGTAATACCAAATCTGCCTGGTTTGTGTGTGTCTTCTGTATTTTTAAATGTTTTGTTTGACATCGCTTTCATTTTCCTTTCAGTCATTTCCTTTTGTTTCTTCTCATCCACTGTCTTCTTCCGTACTGACTGAAATATGTACTCAGGACATTTAGGACTTGAGGAGTCTTGTCCTAAAAACAAACAAAATATGAAGCTTCCCTTGATCCCATTATTCTACACTTCTCATCTTTACCTTCCAGAGTAATTAACCTTGCTTCCAAGATCAGGTTTCTGCTTTAGTTCAACATACCTTAGTTCATAAAACCTTAATTTTTTTCTCCCCAAACTAGTGATTTAATGTCTTCTCCTTCCTTAAATTATATTGTATTTATTTGTATACATAGTATATCTCCTTCTGATGTCAGTGACTGATTTTTAAAAAAAATTTTGAATGCCTTGTGTATAATAAATGCTTGTTAATAAAGCTGTTTTTGAATTGAGATGTGGCACTGAGGAATGAAGACTAGTGTTCCAGAAAGAAGACACTGGGAGTTTAATCCTGCTGTCACTATCTGTTAGTAACTGTGATCCTTGGCAAATCACTTAATCTTTCTGGGTCTCCATTTTTGTTTCTTCTTCCTCTAAATATATGGTCTTATTCTCCATGTCTATATTCCTTTCACTTTTTCCTTTGTGACGCTGCCAGACGCACAGTGGAGATTGTTTATTTGTCTCCAGAGTAGGGCCTGACATATAGTAGATGCTTAAACACGTGGTGATTCATTAATAGATCAGCAACTTTAGTTTTAATAATAACCCTTTAAACTATGTGAGACATATAGACAGACATTTGAGCACATGAATAGTGCCATCTAATTTTGTGTGAGTGCTTTTTGAGATGGAATTTTGATTTTAAAGTTTGCTTTAACTTTTTATCTACAAAGGAAGTTTATTTGCAGAATATATCTGAAGACTTGTAGAGGTGTGTGTGTACCAGTTAGATAAGGAAATAGCTTCAGACCTCCTCTGTTTAAGTTCATTCACCTAATATAGTATAGTTTATTAAACTGGGATTTGAGCCCCAGTTTCTTATACCCAATCTAGTGTTCCACACCTTTCCCAAGTATTTTCAGATGACATTACCTCCTTGTCAGAAAAAACAAAATAAAACTACGATCCTCTTACTTAAGTACGTAATCTCAGAAAATTTTATTTTCTCTGGTAAATAGCATGTAACTTTAAAAACACAAATATTTTAAGGTTCTTAGATTATCAGTAAGCAGAGCACTTTTTACATGCTTGCTTGGTGATCTTTCTGAACTAATTTGGCCTAAATTCTGTTCATTGTGTTGATAAACTTTTCTGAGTTTGTTGTTTAGTCATTTCAGTTGTGTCTGACTCTTCATGACCCCATTTGAGGTTTTTTTGGCAAAGATATTAGTGTGACTTGCCATTTCCTTCTCTGGCTGGTTTTACAGATGAGGAAACTAAGGCAAACAGGATTAAGTGATTTGTCCTGGATAACACAGCTTAATAAGCGTATGTGGCAATATTTGAATTCAGGTCTTCCTCACTCCCACCCTGGTACTTAATCTACTGTATCTAAATTGATTAGATGATAGGTGGGTACTTATTCTGACAGTTATTCCATTGATACCTTTGAAACCTTTAATTCTTGGTTAGAGTTATCAGAATAAATATTCTGCTTTTGTATATATAGCTGTAGAGAAGAACCCAGCTTCATTTCCATGCCAAGAAATGAGGCATCAGAGGATTGTCCTTGTAGCCTGCAAGCAGATTACCTTAGCTATATCTGAACAAAGATTTTTGCAATTCTTGTTAAAATTTGAAGTGCCAACTTTTTGCATGGATGTAGTTTCTGTAGTATGGCATGTCAATCTTGATAATTGTTATTTAGCTATTGCCCATTGTAGGGCAATAGGAACTCTTAAAACTACTCTTGTCAAACCTTCAGAGATTCAGAACTGCTACTGTTGTGACCAACACTCCCTGCCGGGTGGGAAATTATATTGACTTAAAACATTGTATTTACTTATCAGAATTTTGGGGGATGTATGTGATTAAATCTTAGGTTTTATATTTGACATGTTTTCAGATACAATATTCCCATTCCCCCTTTTCCATCTTTATTTTCCTAAATTTTTACATTATACTTTTGTAATTTTATATAAAACTTCCTTAATCATAGCTCCTATTTTTATGCTGCTTTTATGTTTTTAGTTTTGCCATCATCTTTACTTTTAGTAGATTTCTTAAAAAAAGTTTTAGTGTTTATTTTAATTTTGACATCAGAGAATGGCTATAAATCACAGAATGTGAAAGCAACAATTTTTTTCTTTAAATACTTATTACTGAAATGTATTTTACTAAGTCAGGTTAGGGATTTCCTTATTCCCAAGATTTTGAGAGATTAAACAGTTAGCTTGAATATAATGAATATAATGTTGCCTAAAATCTGTTTAAAAATCTTTACTTATGTATATTTAGTAAGTGTGTGTAGAGATAGATGGTAAGATTGACTAAAGTTGTGATTTCAGCGCTAGTGAGCTTCTAGCAAGCAGATTTCCGCTATGAATGTTAAATTAGTACCTGCTCTGAAACTTATAGTCTTAGGCAGTGGTTCTCAACCTTCCTAATGCCGCAACCCTTTAATACTCATATGTGGGTGTATGTGGGCGACCCGCCTGGAGACTGATAGAGGAGCGGTGTCTCGGCGACCCTGTGACCCCCAAAGGGGTCATGATCCACAGACTGCGAACCACTGGTCTTAGGGAACAACTTGGGGGAAAAATTACATCTTTATTTTAATATAATTTCCTTTATAATTCTCTGTATTTTATTTTGTGAATTTCAAAACATTATTTACCAGAGAGCCAGAGTCCACAACACATGAAAGGTTAAGAACTCCTTTCTTAAAAGAGTATCCTGGGACACTGGGAGGTTGTGATTAAGTTACTTGTTAAGGGTCACACAGTTTATATGTGTCAGAGGTAGTCCTTGAAAGCAGGTCCTCTAGGATCCAAGGCCAGTTTTGTGTCTAGTCCACTGTACTGGTCTCTCTGTTTTATAAATGTTGTCATAGGCTTTATTTGTGGTTTCCATGGGCATCATATGGAAAAATAAATTTAAAACTGTGTTCAAGAATTCTTGCTTAATATTCTCATTGGGGTAGCTTAATGTGATTTGATTTTCTCTTTTAACAGGGTTTTGACTCTGGGAGGAGGACTGCCTCATTTGGAGCACCTTAATCTTTCTGGTTGTCTTACTGTAACTGGTGCTGGCCTGCAGGATTTGGTTTCAGCATGTCCTTCTCTAAATGATGAACACTTTTACTACTGTGACAACATTAACGGTAATGTTTCTTTTTTTTAAGTGAGATAATTAAAAGTTGTGCTTTAAAAATACTAATATTTATGCTAAATTGCTTGGCTGTCTTTTCACCGTGCTATCTTCATTAATTTCAAATTCATTTCTTTACATTTTGGTAACTTTAACACTTAAATTTACATTTACTAGCTTCTCTTAAGGTAAGTTTTACTTGTGAATAAAAGATACTTAAATTATAAGCCATATCAGATGTTGCTGAGGTATATGGCTATTTAAGTATTCAAATTGATGAATGTTTAGAAGTGTTTGTAACTTAGGTATATAAGGGTTTAGAAGCATCTGGAGCATGGCTCAAGACATTGGACTAAATTTCTGTTTTCTAGTTATTTCTGTGGTCCTCTTACAGTAATTGCCACACCCTATCCTTAACCCCTTTGCCTCCACTGGCACCCAAGACTTTGTCTCTGAAGTGAGTTATAAATAAACTAGAATATATATTTGGAAAACCAACATAGCATGACAGAATTTAGAGTAAAAAGGAGCCTTAAAGATCATTTAATATAATCCCTGTGTTTTATAGATGAAGAAACAATCCAAAAGAAATAAAAGGTCTTCTACCATTCAGCAAAGTACAGTCAGGATTCATATTAACATCTTTTTCCTTGATCAGTGGACAACTCTTTTAAGAATTTTTTAAAATTCTTGGAATTAGGAGGTGTACTGGGTAGAAAATTTGCTCACAACTTGAGTTTAAAGCAACAGAACAAAGCCATCTTGGGACACTACAACACAGAATTCTGTTGATTCAGTCTGCTCTTTTAACAGTGGACTTGCTTGTAGGAGGAAGTAGTGGTGGTACTGGAATCTCAGTTTAGGATTCCTGAATTCCCTGGGATTACTTTGGAGTTAATAAAAATCCTTAAAGGGTTCCAGATCCTTAATTCCCTCTATTAGAGTGTTTTCTGATTTTTAAGATTTGGAAAATCTGTAGGATAGCTTTAGTTGTCTTAGTCTGGTACTAAGACAAATATCTAAGGTCATCCTAGTGACATTATTTAACATTACCCTAAAGTTCAAGGTATAATTAAGGTGATTTAGTACTTTAAAAGTAACAGCTAAGATTCAAGTAAAAACAAATCCTGCAAATTTGCTGCAGCATAATTTTGCTATTTATAGCTTCGCCCTATATTCCCCCTTTCCTGCTTGCTCTCCTCCCTCACACCCCATTAATAACAGGTAGTGATTTGAAATGTGATTGACCTCCTGGATGAATGGAGGACATGCTTTGATGTTTTTCCTTAGGGCAAAAATCAAGTCAGTTTAGGAAAACAGGAAAAAAGAATAAAAAAAAAATTGAATTGAATTTTGCTTTTTTTTTAGGAGGGGAAATTGGGCTTTAGTGACTTGCCCAAGGTCACATGGCTAGTAAGTGTTAAGTGTCTGAGGTCAGATTTGAACTCAGGTCCTTCTGACTCCAGGGCCAGTGTTCTATTCAATGTGCCACCTTAGCCACCCTCCAAAAAAGAATTCTTGTTTAAATGGAGGGATAGAAAAGTTAGCAGATAAAAAGATTTATTTACTGGTTTCTGAGACTACTTCAGTAATGTTGAGGTCAGAGCTAAAGTGGGGTGGGAGAATTATTCCTTTCTTTTTACATCAAAAGTAATAAGCCTAAGAATACTGCTCTTGCTCTATTGTCTTCAGTCTAATATTAAGGGCAAACTCAGAAGGCAAGTGAACACCTTGGATTCTCAGTGGATGAAGTGGAAAATTTTTAGTTGGAATCTGTTAAGTTTATTAATTGTAAATGTCTCCAAACTGCATTGAAGATATTTTTGATATTAGAATAACTATGTATAGTCATCAAAAATCAAAAGTCTTTTGCTTGTCACTGTATGCTGCTACTATACTTGTAAATTCCACGTGACTCTTGAAGGATAATATATATTTTAACTTTTTCTCTGCCTTAAAAAAACAACAAAAATCCCCCAGTCTAAACTATAAAGAATAGGGACTTAAAACTACCACTGATATAATATGTACATATGTATGTAGCTCATTCTATATAAATAGATATCTTATTCTTGAGGTTCAGCAAATTAGGCAATTAAACCTATGAAGAGAAATCTATTTACAACTATTTAAGTGATGATGACACCTATTCATATTAAGGGTTGTTGTGTATGCCATTAATAAACTAATAGATTGTTCCTGGGTTTATATTGTATTTACATATATACCTAGCATGTGTAAGATATTGAGATATAACAAGATACAATACAGGCCACTGCTCTCAAGGATATAATGAGAGGGTAGAGAAAAGTAAAATACTTGATATGGTGCGACAGTAAAGTGAGTGTAAGAGAGAGATAAACTTTCACTGTAAGAGGGATCAAGGAAGGCTTTATTGAATTTGGGCCTTGAATAAAGATAGCTGACTCACACATGTGTTTATGTATTTGTGTATATATGTATAGTGTTCTGTGTTATTCAAAACACATCTATTCCATTTAACCCTTACCCATAGCCCTGTGAAGAATGGTACTACAAATTATACTAATTCCAATTTATAGTTGATTACTAAATGCATACTTGAAGTCAAAGCACCGCCAGGTTTGAATACTGACTCTACTATTTAACTGCCTGTGTGACCATAGGCAAGTCACTTAGTATCTCTAGTTTTTAATTTTATCATTTGTAAAATGAGCGGACTGGAGTTGATGACCTTTAAGGTCCTATAAAAGGAGCACTGGATCTGTGATCTTATGACTGCTCAGTCACTTAGCTAGGAAGTTTCAGAAAATGAATGAATTAAAAAACATAAGAGCCTATTTAATGCCCAGCATTATATTCCATGCTGGGATAAAAATATGAAGGTGAGCCAGTCTGTACCCAACTTGGTTCTAGTAGAAGAAGACAACACATAGAGGATTTTTTTAAAAATGTGAAAAACCATAGAATAATGGTGACCAGAAAAAAGAAAGCTTTGCTTTCAGGACTTAGAGTAATGATGAATAGTATCATAGGATAGTTGATTATCATTCCTTTTCTAGAAGCAGTGGTAGTATTGATCTGACTTTTCTTTCAGGGTAAGAGTTAAAAAGTATAAGTAGGGTGGGTGGGAACAGTTAGGAGGAGAGATGGCAAAATGATGAATGTGTAACATAGTCTTAACTTGGGTTCTCATCTTGGCATCCATGGATATCAGTAGGCTGTGAACTTGGGTGAAAAACCCATCCTTATTTCATTATGTTTGGTTTCCTCCATATTTAGAAATATCCTCGGGGCGGCTAGGTGGCTCAGTGAATAGAGCACTGACCCTGGAGTCAGGAGGACCTGAGTTCAAATCTGGCCTCAGACACTTAACACAAAAACTAGCCGTGTGACCTTGGGCAAGTCACTTAACCCCAACTGCCCTCCAAAGAGCAAAAAAAGAAAGAAAGAAAGAAAGAAATATCCTGAGGAGTCTGTAGACTTAACCAGACTTCCAAAGGTATCCTTGACACAAAAAGGTTAATAACCTTAATATAATTAGATAATGTGTTAGGTGAGTTTTATCGGGAGAGCTCTGCTCTAGAGTGAGAATTCAAAAGTTTAGGGGATTAATTGCCCCAAGAAGGTGTGCATGATCTATGAAAGCTTAGTTTGGTGGGTACTTTTCCAGGTGGAGATAAACGGGCATTGTCAGGGAGGACCAGGATAAAAATTTGAACCCACGTTTTCTTGACATTGTGTCTATTACTTTTTGCACTATTTAGTGCTGCTTCTTTAAATTTGGGTGTGTAGGTTGGCGCCAGATTATGGGGGGAGTTGGGGTTAAAATGCCAGTCAGGGGTTAATAGTTTATTTACTGACACTTGGGGAGCCAAAGAAGATTTTCAAGTAGAAAAGTGATACAGTACATTAGGAAGAGTACTGGGCCAGTGATATTTGAGTATGGATAAAAAGAAGGCAGTAGAATGAAGGCAAAAAGACCAGTTAGTATAGTAACCTATTATATTTATTTAGACAAGAAAATAAGAGTCACTGAGCTTAAGTTGTAAACCACTAAGCAGAGTTTTCTGTTGCTTTGAAAAAAGGAAGATTCAAATGATGATTGTATTAATTTGATCGTTCTTGGGAGGCTGTTAAACAGCCAATTTACTGACCTTAACTATGATATATATCTTAATTTGACTATCAGTAGGTACATATATTTGTACATTTATATATATATATATATATATATATAGTCGTCCCTTGACATTCATTGGAGTTAGGGGCACAGGATCCTCACAAATGTGGAAAACCACTTTTTGTAAAAAAGTATGGGAGATAAAAGATAAAAGAAGCACGGCTGGCAAAAATCATGTGACTTGAGTCGGGGTGGTAGACAAGGAGGAGATGGTCCCAAAGGGAGTGTGTAGCCCATAGTTCTTTATCACAATGAAATAAAATTTACCTGTTTATTTTTATTATTATTTTTTGGAGGTAGTTGAGGTTGAGTGATTTGCATAGGGTCACACAGCTAGTAAGTGTTTGAGACCAGATTTCAACTCAGGTACTCCTGACTCTACGGCTGGTACTCTATGTACCACCTACTTGGCCCAAATCTTGACTGTTTATAATAAATTTATGTATGTATGCTTATTGAAGCAAATGATAAAATAGATGACTAACATATGGTATTTTTGCATTTATGACTTATAAAAATTTTTTTTCATTTTATTTGCATTTTTGTCATCTGCAATTTTCCTTAGTGTTGCACAGATCTCCAAAAATTTCCATTTGATGGCCAACACACAATTAACCAAAACTGGGAAAGTGAAACCATTCAAATGTTGAGGAATGACTAAATACATATAAACACATTAGAAACCCCATATTCAAAGAAACTTCAGAAGTCATTTAGTTTAAAACCTTAATTATGGAATCTTTTTAGAAGAAAATTTGAAGAATTTTTACTCCAGTTTTGGACAGTTAGTGGGAAATAGTCAATTTTTGGAGTCCTTCAAGAGCTTTTCATCTTTTCTAGACATTTCTGTGGAAGAGATGTTTGTAGTTGAAGAAAAGTTGTAGCATCTCAAAATTATAGAAAGAACTGGAAGAGATCTTAAAGATCATCCATTTGAACCTCCTTATATTAACAGGTTGGGAAACTGACATTCAGAGAGTTAAATTGTCATGTTTTACATTGTTATATGGAAAAAGGTTATATTACAAAATTGAAATTGTCATATGGTATGTCAGATGCAAAATTATAACTTTTTAATATTTATTTTATGTAGACACTTTCTACCTTGGTGATAGTAATTAATTTTTATGAGTTTAGCTTATCTCATATTAGATTTTGGTTTGATAAACCTCTTCAAATAATTTAGATGCTATTTTTTAGGGGTCCATGTATATAACAGTTATATGCAGAATACTCCTACTGTTGCAGATTAGTATGTATCTCTAATGTCTGAAAAGTTAAATTACTTTACCATGGTTGCACATGGATCCAAATACCTGTTATCTAATATTCCTATGCTATGCTTTCTCCCTGAGGCCACTTAATGCAGAAAATAGATTTGAATTTGCTTGCTATTGCAATGTATCTCTCAGTTTTGGTTGTAAATTCTTATATAGTAAACATTCAGAAGATGAAACTATATTTTAATGAATATACTATTTATACTCTAAGACCTGATACTTCAAATTCACAGAAAAAATTAAAATAATTCCATAATTCCATAGGTGTTTATCTCACTGTTTAGCTCTGCTTTTTGCACCCTGACAACCATGGTTTGAAAGCATGGCAGCCCTTCAAAGTTTACACGGAAGTGTGCTTTATTTATAATGTTTACCCTTGTAATGTAAACTTGTACTGTGTCATTCTGGCCAGTTTTCCTCAAAGCCATGTGGTGATAGAATCTTTTCCTTATGGCATTTGGACAGGTAGCTTATTACCTAGGAAATGGTAAAGTGAGATTTCATTATACTTAATTTTGTACAATTTTCCAATTATTTACCTTCTAAAAATATTCTGTTGAGCTCTTATGTTGTGAGCACTGTAAAGATTTTAGTATCAGTGCTTTGATTCTCTAGTTTTCCTGTTTGTGACTTTTTTAAAAAGGAAAAGTGTGCTAGTAAGTGCATTTTCTGCACATTTAGAATAAGATTTATGTATTTGAGGAAGTATGCAAAAAAATTGGAATCTTTGTAATTTAAACATTAGTATTTTACTGAAGACTTGATGCAATTTTAGTAAAAAAAAAATTGTAAAAAGTAAGCGGATTAAGTGTATGCTACTAACTTTTCCTTTTGTCAGCATTGTCACTATTGAGGGAAAGTATATATATTTCATTGTTGCTTAAAATAACTAGGGATATATGACATATAATGTGTTTACACACCCCCATTATCAGCCCTTGTTAATATTGATATTTTGAGAGGAGTGTGAGATGGGGTAGGATGGGAAGGAGGCATGAATTATCAAATAATAAACTGGAATTGAGTATCACTCATTGTGCTTTGCTTGTGTCATGTGGTGATTTGAAAGCTAGTTTGGTTTTCCACATTGTTTCCCTATGTGACGCTTAACAGTATTTGAACATAAATTCAATTTGAAAATGAGAAAAAGGTCATATCTTAAGGCTCAGACTTTCATAATGCTCCATTACTTACAAACACACTTTATATTGAGTTCCTACTCTTCTATTAGGATTCTAATTCAATACTATTTTGACTGTTTACACTTTGAAAAAGTACTTACTTGGCTTTTAAAAATATGTATGAAATCACAGTAGATTAATTCATAGTTCTGGAGGTTATACAGCCTTAGATGATTTGCTGTTTTATGTTTTTATGTTTTTTTATGAAGAAGAATAAAGGTAAGTTAAGGTAAGTGCAGATGTACATCAAAATTATATAAATGAAACTAAACAAAAATCATCAACCTTCCAATAACAACTGTTGAGGTATAGTAATCAGATTTGCCTATGTAGTTATTTTCTTTCAAATGATATTTACATGACATTTTATTTTTCTCATAAATTGTACTTCACTTTCATGTACTGAAACATTTTAGTTAATAATAGTCACATAAACATTTTAGTTATAAATTTTTAGAATTGCTTAGAGTAATGTAATTTAAAATATGATCATAAAGAGCTTTGTTTGCCAAGTACATTGTAATTATCTTATTTGATAGGAATTTTCTCATGTTACAGATAACTAATTACTTTTTGAGTTATTTTCTGTAAAGTAAGAGTATACTTCTGATACCAGTCATTGTTTTAAAAGTTATTTTTCAAATAGTGTGTTTTATTTATTTGTATAATCCATTTAGCTTTCTATATGGGAAGTTCTGTGTTGATAGTTTGCTGATTTCTATCTACTAAAACATTTTTATTATATCTTACTGGTCTTTGTGCTCTAGATCCCTGTGATTCCTGTGTATTAAGAATTACTAATCTTTGCCCGATATAAGCCCCCCACCTTAGGTGAAAGCACTGTATGTTTTTAACGATTGCTTTACCCAATCACTTTCCCTTTTTTGTCCCTTTTTGTCAGAGCAATTAAGGAAAATCAAATCACGAGTTGCCAACACTTCCATGGATTACAAGAGCTTTTTAATCAGATGGTTATGCCATTTATGGCAGTTGAATTTTTGAGATGGTGCAGATGAGTGAGAATACAGTTTATATGAAACAATTGCTTCCTGATTTTGACAGTTTCAGATTTAGTGAAGCAAAGGAATGGAGCACTGGATGTGGTATCATAGGACCTAGGTTTGACTTTAAGCTCTTCTTTTTTGTGCCCTTGAGCAGGTCGTCTTATGTCTTTGGACCTCAGTTTCTTTATCTGTTAAAATGTAAAATGTAAGAGGGTTGGATTAGATGACTCTCAAATTATAGGTCCTCTGTCCTGTGTGTGTGTGTATGTGTGTGTGTGAGAGAGAGAGAGACAGACAGACAGACAGACAGACACACACACACACTGATCTCCATTTTGCTTGAAAAGAAACCCTTTGAAACTCAAAATGCCTCCTTTGTTCACAGGACACTTTGAGACCACTCTCAAATCATTTTTAGAGAGAACAGTTGATTCTGATCATTGTGTTATCAAGGGTGTGTAAAAATGAGTGACAGCTCAGTTCTGAAGCAGCTCATCACAGTGATTTTCAATGTTTTATTTGACATGAATTCTCAAGAATTCATGGGCATATTCAGACACTTGAACTCAGCCTTGATTTGTGTCATGGATTTCAGGAGGCAGAAATGATGAAGGAAAACATTCTAGACATGAGGAACAGTCTGTGCATAGGCAGAGAGGCAGGAGATGTGATGACATTTATGGAGAATAGGAAGGAGACCTTTTTTGCTGGGAACAGAATGTATGGGGGTAGTAATTGCACTAAAGTCTAGAAAGAGCATTTGGAGCCAGAGTGTAAGGGGCTTTAAATTCTGAACTTCAAATGGTACATTTTATCCTACATGCCAAAGGGAATCCGTGAAGTATCTTGAGCCATGGGAGTGACATGGTCCTATCCATACATTAGGCATATCAATTCTGTTGAGATTTGTGGAGGATGTTTTGGAGGAGATTATTGGAGGAGGCAGATCAATTAAAAGACTCTTGCACTAATTTAGGGGAGAAGTGATTGAGGGCCTAAACTATTACTATATTTGTGGTGTAAGTGGAAAGAGGACAACAGCTGGTACTCCTTCCCCCCGCCTCCCGCAAATGTTGTAGAACTAGAAGTGGCGCAGTTGGTAACTGATCAAAATGAGGAATTCAGAAAGGAGACAAGGAAGCCTATGAAACCAGGTAGTTTGGAAGAGTAGGTGATAGTGTCCTCAGTAGAAATTGGGGGAGAAAAAGGTGAATTTTGGGGAAGATATATGGGTTATTTTGTGGATGTGTTGAATTTAAGATGTCTTTGGGACATCCAAGTGTAGATATTAAGGCTGTCATTGTGTTGGACTAGAGTTTAGGGGAATGATAACAGGTGGATTGTAGATTTCAGAGTCATTGTTATAGAAATGACCATTGAACTTAATGGGAGCAGATGAGATTATCTTTTTAATGTTTTTTTCTTTTAGATTTTTTTTGGAGGGGGGAAGGCAGAGCAATTGGGGTTCAATAACTTGCTCAGTGTCACACAGCTGGTAAGTATGTCAAGTGTCTGAGAACGGATTTGAACTCAGGTCCTTCTGACTCCAGGGCCAGTTTTCTATTCACTGTGCCACCCAACTGCCCCAAGCAGATGAGATTATCAAGTGAAACCAATGAAAGAATGTGTAAGACAGAGCCAGGGCCATACCCAAGAATAGGGACAGGACATCGGGTCGTTGATTGAGAGCTGGAAGGGACTTCAGAGGCTCTCTGTTCTCTTCTAACGCCCTCGTTTTTCAAATGTGGAAACAGATCCAGAAGAGGTTAAATAACTTGGCCCAGTGTCACACAAATGACTGATGAATATAGCTGGAATTCCTAGACAAAACAAAATGAGTCTTTCCTCTTAAGGATCTTAGATTTGTTCTGTAATTAAATACAAAATACGGAGAGAAAGCAGTAGAGTTGGAACGGATTAGGAAAGGTTCAGTATAGAATGTGCTTCACTTGGTTTTTGAAGGGAGTGAGATATTCTCTGAGGCAGAAATGAGGAGAGAGGAGCCTATTCTAAACATGGGGGTAGGGACGGGGTGGGAGGGAGGAGTCACAAGTGCAAAGAAGCACCATAGATAGGGAACCAGAAGACAAGGCTTGTTTGTCTGGATTGCCAAGAATGGGAGGAGACTAAAGGAATCTAATTGGAAACAGATTGGGGCCAGGTTGTGAAGGTTTTTAAAAGCCAAGGGCATTCGTATGGGTACTTTGAAATTTATTGGGTAGGGAGTTTTCAGGGTCAGATCTGTGTTTAAGGAAAATCACTTTGCAAAAGTGTGGAGAACAGAAAGGACTAGAGAGAAACTTGAGGCAGGGACACCAATTAGGAGAATTTTAAAATCCACCCAGCTCATTAACCCAGGCAAAACGTGATGAGCTGAGCTAAGATAGTAACTATGAGTGGTGAAAAATGGGGCATATTTGAGAGGTATTTTGAAAGTAGAAATGAGAAGTTTTGGCAGCTTAATTAGATGTGTGTGTTGGTGAGAAGTCAAGAATAATGCCAGGGTTATCAACCTCCAAGACTGGAAGAATAGTGATGCTCTTGATAGAAATTGGAAAGTTTGGCTGAAGGGTAGATTTGTTAGGAACGATGATGTTTTGCTCTGGGCAGCTGGAGTTCTTGATATCTATTAATTAGTTTGAAATGTTCAGTAGATGTTGATGTGGGCCTGGAATATATGAGAGGTGAGAAAATGGAGGAAAGGAGAGTAGACCTTTTTTAAAAAAATAAGTTTGGCTGAGAAAGGAGAGAAGAAATATAGACTAATAGCTTGAGGGGATATTTTTCTTTTTTTAAATGGAGGAAACCAATTTCTGTTTGGTGAATAGAAGAGAAGGACTGGCTGGTTCTTACCAAAGATTAGAATAAAAGGCAGACAGAGTAGGGGAGGATATGAAAGGTTTTTGGAAGGAGGAGAAGACAAGAAAGAGGTATGGCTCACTCTAAATGATCTCAGTTTTCTCAATAAAATTAAAAGGCTAGGTCCTTAGATGAGATGGTAAGGGATCAAAGATGACATGTGTGAAATGTTAGAAGAGGGGAGAAAAGGTTTGATCAGCTTCTCTGCATAGGGAATCAATTATTGAATAAAATTATTGCTTTACTGCATAATTGAGACCTAATTGAGGTTTGGTAGCACAGTTTGTATAGGACATACTCAGTTTATTTGTCCTCTCAGCTCCTGTTCCCATTTGGTAGCTGATGAGGACAAGTAAAGGAGGTGGAATATGGGAGTAATCTAGGATTAGGTGTTGTTAAGGCATGAACTTGTATAAAGGCTTCTAGAGGCTTGGGGATATTGCTAGCTATAGGCTATAGGTAAAGACTGGAGAGAAAGGAAGTCAGAGTAGGAGTAATAGCCTGAGAAAGTACCTATGGGCTAGAGGAATTGGAATTCACAATGGGGATAAAGAATGGATTTGGAGAAATAAAAGTATAGGGAGTGGGGGAATAATATGATATGATTAGAGGAATTTAAGAAGTTTCTGTCATGGAGGTGGAACATTTGTGGATTATGGTGTAATCCGGTGTACATATAGTATCTCTGCTTTTAGCAGAGATAGGTCTAGTGAAGGAGTAGGTAATGAGATTGAGGAAATTTAGGAACTGGAAGGATAAGGCTAATGCTTGTTCTTGTTTTACTGTTTACATATTTTTAGCATTATATTGGAATGTGTGTAATTGTATTTCTTTTAATTCCATTGAGCATTTATACTGATAAATTTACTATTCTACAGTTGCTGTAAGTTCACACCGAGAATGAAAACATGGAATTAAATTCCCAGAAATAAATATGTTTTGTATTTTAATTGCATGCAAATATTTATATAACCATCAGTGAAGCTCTAGTTTTTTGTGTTTTTTTAAATCTTTTTTATGTTGTTTCAGTACTTCAGAGATCAGTTACTTCAGTGGTTGGTATAGGTCAGAAGTGTCATACTCCTGTCTTGCAAAATTCCAGAGCAGATTAATATGTATGTAATTGGGAAATATTTAGCAAAATAAAATATAATAGATATGTTAATTTTGTGGTTTTCTAAGTCAGTATGCAGCATACATCATATGCTGTAGACATTTCTATTTAAGTTTAATACCAGCGGCATAGGCATTCCCTTTACAGATGCAGATTGTTACCCTTTTTCCATTCTTGGGATGGTTTTTCTGAATAACTGGTGCTGAAAGATTCACTTTCATGGGGTGAAAGATTTACCCCAGTCCTCTTAATGGCATACCCCTCCAAAGTTAACTAAGCTAGTACCTAGATGATACAACTACAGTCCAACTTCGGAGCTATATACAAATCTTTTATATTGGATTTTTAAGAAAGTACGAATATATTAGTATGAATATTTTGGAAGTTTTGTGAAATTAGGCATGAATTGTAAACCCAGATTTTCAATGATAATATGCTTTTTATCTAGTCTGTTGAGTGAAATAATTCATAGAGGTTATCTTAAATTCAGGCACTTCTTAGGAATCACTATTGCCAATATTTTAGGTTGATTTGATTGATAAAAACATGACTCACCTACTTTTGAATTTTTCAGTTTTGAATGAGATATGTTGAAGCCTTGATAGTTAAATTGTACTTTGCCACATTCTTGTTTTTTGTTTTTGAAAACTATCGCATTGATCCATTTACTTTAAATACAAACATCTGAAACGAAACCTTTAGATGACAGTAATTTCATCTTCAACTTGACTCTTGGCCATGGTTCCTTTACAAAATGCCTAGGCATCCAGAAAGCCTGGGATAAAGTGTTAACCATGTTGTAAGTGGTTGTGTGGTTTTTTTTTTTGGTAGTTGCTACTTTGTAAATGAACCATAAATCTCATGAGTTCATTGTGTCATTTCATGTTTCATTTTATTAATCTTTCATTACTAATATTAGATGTAAGCCAAATGCTAAAAACAGGATTTATCCTGAGTTATTATGAACAGAAATTTACTTTTAAATACTTAGAACTAAGATGATGCTTTTATATTTGTGAGCTTTATTTATTTTGTTTTCACTTCTGGGATTTTTATGGCAATTGCTTAACATATTGCATTTTGGAATAAATGAACACATTTTCTTAAATTATTTTCTTAACTTAGAAATGTTTGGATTTTAACCTTTTGTGACCTAGCAATTTTGTTTCTTTGATTTTCTTTTCTACCAGGGAGCATACTTATATAAAATTTTGTTAATACCTTCTTTTTCTTCTACCTAACCTTTTGATAATAGCTAAAGTCAGACTGTTTTGATATATTCTCTCTAAAAAATTTTTTTAACAATTGTATAAGTGAATTTTGTGTTTCTTAGTTTTATAGCAATGTATCTTTTAAACACAACCAGTTTGTCTTTTAAAATACCAGTTCGATATTAAAAAAAAAAATTCTTCCTTTCACATATCTTCTGTTTCCACAGGTCCTCATGCTGAAACCGCCAGTGGATGCCAGAATTTGCAGTGTGGTTTTCGAGCCTGCTGCCGGTCTGGTGAATGACCCTTGACTTCTGATCTTTGTCTACTTTATTTAGCTGAGCAGGCTTCCTTTCATGCACTTTACTTACAGTACACTTCTTGTGTTAACCATCCCTTTTTGAGCGTGACCTATTTTGGCCCCTTCCTGAGAACCTCAGAAATTTTAATTCAATGAATTGTTCAGTGTTGTATCTCATACAGATCTCCTTTTGTTTCAGAACAGGGTTAGGCTTTGTGGTGGGGGTGGGAACAGACTCATCAAATTTCTTTTTAGTGTCATGTTTGTTTTTTTTTTTTTTATGACACTTCAGTACACTTTCAATTATTTTGTGTTATAGAGTATGTGGGACCTACTGTTTTTCTTGAGCTATACAAATAGCATTACAAGCTTCGCAGATCATTTTAAGTTGTGCATCTTTAGAAGTATTGTTTTTCCAAACCTTCCAGAATGGAAATTTATGGAAACCAATTTCTTTCCAATTGCATTTTCTTTTATTTGATTATATCTATTAGAGCCAATATAAACATAGCCAAATACAAAGATTCTTTAAAAAGTTACTATCAAATAAATTGGCTGCTTGGTGAATTAGCTTGGTGTGAGCTCTATAAAACATCCACTACTTATGAAGTCCCTTCAAAACCCCACAGGTTCCCGCCAATTTCCCAAAACCTTCAGGAATATTGAATCTTGGAAGGGATTTTCAACAATTTCACAATCATATGAACAAATGTATAAATAAAATCTACTTTGAAGATTTCACTGACTCTAATATCTTTGTGTTTTACTTTCATTGTTGGACATGATAATAGAGGTTTACTTTGGTATGTAGTGGGATAAAATAATGTTTTTTGATCTTTATACAACAGTGAGTCTGACAGAGCAACCTTTGACAGGTGTGTCAGTTTTGTTGCTGTTAATTTTCTCTTTCTAAATGTATACTAGCTAAGATTTTAAATTCTGCAAACCTCTTATAGTTGCTTTTTGAAAAGATACAGGTGAGTTGAGAGAAATTATATTGAAAAACATTTTAAGTGTTGAATCTCTAAAGACATTTTGCATGATTTTGACATTTACAGGAGACCTTTTTGAAGACAAATGTTACTTGGCCTTCTGTAGTGATAGTGACGGAATGTTGGGAAGGAGGCAGGGGTAAGATAGGGAGGCCACTGAGATGAGCATCAGTTTCCCCCCCCCCCCCCCCATATTTAGAAATTAACTTGGCTATTGGTATTCTTAAGTGTGACAAGTGACGGTATTAAATTGATTTGTTTCTGGCTCAAAAGGATATGACCTCCAGCAATTAAGAGTTAATGCTAGTATGCAATGGATTGTTTTGTGAGCTGGTTCTAGAAGGTTCTCCTTCATTGGAGGTTTAAAATTTAAAAAAAAAATTCAATTAATAAGCATATTTTTTCTCCTTTCCACTTATGCCCCCAAATAATGACAGCCCTCCTCCCCCCCAAATTGTCTCTTAATATGTATAGTTAAGTCACAGTAGTATGTATAGTCATTCTCACATTGGTCATATTAAAAGAATGTATTTGTTCTA
Organism: Pseudocheirus occidentalis; assembly: GCA_028646575.1. Classification (NCBI taxonomy): domain Eukaryota; kingdom Metazoa; phylum Chordata; class Mammalia; order Diprotodontia; family Pseudocheiridae; genus Pseudocheirus; species Pseudocheirus occidentalis. The sequence goes on along the minus strand of CM053601.1, from coordinate 129,134,483 downwards.
CACCTTGAGTCCTATTTGGAGGTCTTCATGCAAAAAACAGATGCCTGCTTATTTCATACCTAGTAGTAAGGATTTTAGGGGAGTGTGGTTTGGATTGGATAGTCTGTGATATCCCTTATTATTCTGAAATTCTGTGATTTCCCCTGACTTTACTGGCTGGTGATATTAAGACTCAGCTTTATTTGGTGAAAACTTAAGAAATATAAGTAAATATAAGATATTCTAACAGGGAAAGAAAAGAAGAAGGAAAAGCAGAACACATAGTAAGCGGAAGTGATAACAATAAGAATACATGATGAGCAGTAAACATTTGATTTCAAAGAAGACAGCTTCCCATGAAAGATGCCACTTTGGTAGGTACATCAGTAACTCTAAAGGATAATATAATATTCTGTGATAAAGTCATGATATGGTATAGCTATCCATTTTGGTAGAGGAAAGGAAGCATTAGTGACAGGGTAAATCATGTCTTTGAAGACATACTACTTGGTCCTCTTTAGCAATTTTCTGTAGTACTGTAGCAAATTAGGCTACACACACAAAATTACATAATGAGGTGTGTGTGAGAACAATATTACCATAAAGATTCCAAGGCCTGGTGAAAAAATCAAAATGTCCTTATCCTTGGCCCACTGCCTTTTGAGAAAGGCAAAAGATTTTAATTAATAAATGCATTTAACAAAGGCATGCTCTTTTTTGGGGGGGCAACCAGTGCTTCAAAGTAAGTTATAGTAAAAAAGGGTTAGCCATAATTAAAAATGATTGATTCAACAAAAATTTTCCACCATATTTGTTTGTGCTATGGTGTGAGGGACACAAAAACAGGAGGTAATGACATCTAAGTGAGTATTATATTTAAGGAGAATAGATATGTATAAAGATAAATATAATACAAATTAAGATATGTCTATCTGCATAACAACTATATATAATGTTGCGGTTGTAGTGAATGTAATCAGTAATTGAACAAATTGGTAAAATAATTTTCATGGCTTAATTTATAATCAGTAGATTATGTGTTGGCATTCTTACCAGTTTCTGTCAAAAGTGGTACTTGCATAATTATGTTATGAACAAGGGAATTGGTAGAGGCTAAGCGGTCACCCCTTGATTGGGTAGGTGGTAGAGCATAGCTTCTTAGGGTCTCTGAACTTTGTTTAAACATTTTTTTTGATAACCGACTATACTACAGCATGGATTCTTAATTGAGATTTCATGAACTTTTAAAAATATTTCCTTAACTTTTTAAATGTAATTGGTTTCTTTTGTAACCCTATGTATTTTTATATGTTAAAAATATTATTGTTAAAGACATGATCTGTAGGATTCTCCAGACTGCCAAAAGGTGTCCGTGACACAAAAAGAGTTAAGAATCTCTGACCTAGATGATATCTTCAATGGCTTCTTAGTATAGTCTCTGAAAGTGCTATGAGATCAGATTACTTTGAACATCATCCTATGAATTCTGTGCCTTGTTAATAGAGATATATCTTCTTTACCAGCATTTTTGTACCTATTTCACTTACCTGCAGTGCAGTAATGCAACAAAATAGTTTTGTATCTTTTTCAGAGAATTCATTTTTAAACATTATTTTCCTAACAGTGATGCTAAAATTGAGAAGTTTTGAGGATGACTGGCTTTATGTGGAATAAGGACAGTTTGATTTTTAAAGCATGATCATATGGGGTCTCAGTAGTCTTGAGATCCTCAAAGACGATCTCACCTGTTGTGAACACTAGAAGCTAATTTATTATTTCCAGTGTAAAATAAGGGATTTGGATTAAAGGACTCTTAAATTTCTGATGCTATAACAAATTATCACAAATATTTTTAACTTGAGTGAAAGAGCCACAGCATTTGAACTCTAATGTTTAGTACCCATAGGTGAAGTAGATTTAATTTAGGAGATGCAGTTGGGAAGAATTACTAGACCTGACCAAACACATAAGGGAAGAAATGTAAGTCAGATGGTCCTGGAACATTTGAATTGATTTTTCAAGATAATCTTTCCTTTCCCTCATTACCCTTCTGTAGAATAATTTTGCAACCTGTGTCAAAATGTATGAACTTCATCAACATTGTCGAGGGAATTGTGCATTTTATAACATGCATATATTGAGGATTTCCTTGATGAAAATTTGGGAGAACCAGACAAACGTTCATAAACCATTTTCTGCTGTAGGTCATGTCTGCATAGCCATATAATTGATTAGAGTGGGCAAACAGGCTAGTAAGGGTCTGACTTGAGTACAAAAACATCATTTGACTCAGTAACAAAAAGGTTTTTTACTGTTATTTTTTTTAACATGACCTACAGTAAGCTCATGTAAAATTCCTTGATGAGTAGTGTGGAGAATTTTGTTAAATGTTATTTATACCAAGTCATGGGGAGAGGTGACTTGGCTAAGGAATTTGCAAGCTTCATGAAGGATATCATGTGCAAAATCCAAATGGAAAGATTTATTGGTGGTGGGGTTCTCTAAATCATTGGTGTCAAACTCAGAAATGGGGGCCATTATATATAAGAATTCCTTTGGCCTGCATCTAAGGTAGAAAACCATACATTTGACACCTGTGCTCCGGATTATCCTTAACTCCTAACTCCTCATATTTGCCAAATCTTCTCATTTTTATTACTTCATCTTTTTTTTAATCAGAGTCAGTAATCACAACTATTGTTCATGACTTAATTACCTCATTTGGGCTATTGTAACAACCAATTATCATATAAGCTACCTCACGTCTTTCCTTTTTTCAGTCCATCCTGTGTACAGTTGCCAAACTGATTTTCCTTGTGCATCAGTCTGACTCTGTCATCTTCTACTCAATAAAATCTAGACAACTTTTAACAATCTGATTTTCAACTTTATGTCCTCATAATTAGCTCCTTTATCTGTACCCTACAATCCATCCAAACTTGACATTTTGCTTTTTGTCACAAACGACACGCCATTTTCTGTCTCCATGCCTTTGTGTACTGGCTGGCCTCTAGGTTTGGAATATATTATGTACTTCATTCTGCCTCTTAGAATCCTTTGTTTCCTTTGAGGCTCAAGTACCATACTCGTGAATCCTTTATCTCCCTTTCTCCCAGTATCTCCCTAACTTAATACATGTTCTGTAAATCTTCATATTTACACATTGTCTCCCTGTATAGAATGTAAGTTCCTTGAGGACAGGGACCATTTAATTTTTATCCCTAATACCTAGCACAATGTTTGGCACTTGGGTACTTAGTAAATATTTGTTGCTTGATTGATAGGATAGTAATTCCAGGTTGCTTCCTGCTGTAGAGGTACAAGCCTCTTAACTTCTGTTTACCTCATTGCACTGGAGAAGGAAATGGCAAACTGCTCTAGCATAATTGCCAAGAAAATCCAAATGGGGTCATGAAGAGTTGGAAATGGAAAAAACCTGAATAACTGAAGATGGGAATGTAGTGAGAAACAAGGACGCTAGTATCACTGGGTTAAATGATTATGGAGGAGAGTAAGGTGTAAGATGTTAGAAAGGGTCCTGGATATGAAGAATTTTGAAAGCCCACGTTGGATTTTACATAAGGTCTTGGAGGCAATATGGAACCACTGGAGATTATTGACTTGGAGGATACTATAGTCAGAATATACTTCATCAGTGGAGGATGTACTGAGGCGGGGAGACAAAATGGGGCAGGGGGACCATAAGGCTATTGTAATTGTCCATGTCTAAGGTGGTGACTTGCACTACAGTGCTGTGTCAGAGGGGAGAGGAGGGCAGCAGATATGTGAAAGAAGTGATAGGGCTTGATGACAGATTGGAGATGGGAGGTGAGAGTAAGAGGTCAAAGGTGACAAATTGCAAACTTGAGGGACTGGGAATGTCGTACCCTGGATGTAATAGGAAATTATGAAGAAGGGAACATTTTTGCGGGAAAAGGTATTGAGACCAATTTTGGACAGGTTGAATTTACAAATGTCTACCAGCTGTCTAGTTCAAGTTGAAAATATACTGGAGGTCAGGAGTTCAGGGCTAAATATTAAAATCTGAGCTGATGAAATCAAACAAGGTAGTATAGGAAGAGAAGGAAAGAAGGTCTAGGATAGAAACTTGGATCCTTGGTAATAAGTACCTGCAAACTGGATGAAAATTTAGCAAAGGAGGTTAGGAGATTGAGAAGTGGGGTCACATAGGCAGAAGCATTGGACAGAAGAGGGTCCTGGGTGTCAAAGGGTACAGAATGGTCAGGAAGAATGGGGATTGAATAAAGGCTCTGGTAACTAAGGTCACTGTCCACTTTAGAGAGAGCTAGACTGTAGACTTTAGGAGTGAGAGGAGAAGAAATAGAAGCATCAATAATATATAATTTTCTTAAGGAGTTTAGCCATAAAAAGGAGGTGATATATAGGATGATAGCTAGAAAATAGCAAGTGAGGATTTTTCTTTTAATTATGATGAAGGACACAGCTGTGTTTGTAGGCATCAAGGAAGCAGCCAAGAGATAGGAAGAGACTGAGTAAGCTTGGTAGAGGGGGCAATCTTTTGGAAAAGTTGTGATGTTATGAGACCATGTATGCATATAGAGAGGTTTGCCTTTGTAAGCACAGGGGCCTTCTCTTCATTTGAGATGAGTGAAGGAGGAATTAAGTAGGAGGAGCAGTCTGAGTGATATGAGATGAAGAAAAGAGACCTCTTGGTGAATGGCATCATTTTTTTCAGTGTTTCTCAGCTGAGAATGAGGGGCAAGAGAGCCGGGGAATGATCTGAGTAGGGAGAACAAGGTTTGGAACTGTTGTAGGCCAAGACTTTCAGGGTCCTTGACCACATTAGCTCTCCAGTTCTACAAAGGTCATTAGGTAGATATGCAAGGAAAGTATAATCTTATTGGTGGATGCTCTCATTGGTTTCATTGAATATCTAAAGAAAGTACTGAGTTAATTTGCAAGTCTTGATTGTAACACCCTGTTTATGCCTCTGGACATGGTTATAGGATAAAGAGCTTAACAAGTGATTGGAGTAGAGAAAGATCTAGACCAAGGGTGGCTCCTTGCATTCTGCTAAGGGTATATAAACCTTCTATCTTCCATGTATCTTTGGCTCTGTATGAAATGGTTCTGAAATAAACAGACTATGGAATACATCCCTGTCTCTCTCCATCTTTCTTATTCAGCTGTCTCTCTCTCCCTCCCTCCCTCCC
>CM053601.1:129110072-129128809 GCA_028646575.1 Pseudocheirus occidentalis | reverse complement strand
TCAGCCCCCCCTGCGGAGTCCGCAGGCCAGGGGCTCTGAAGCAGCCTGGTGGGGGCCACTGCTGCTGGTTCCAGCAGTTCCCTTCCCCCACTGCTTCCTTGCCCCAGGGGCAGAATGGCCAAACTGCTTTACCAACCCCAAATTAAATTTCAAAGTTTCTGTCTCTGAGGATTTGAAGATTCCTTTAGGCTGGTGCTTTAGATTTTCTTTGAAGTAGGCTCACTCCTCCAGGCCACACTGGGGCCTTGCCTGGCCGCAGCTGTGGTTTTGGGCTGGCCGGGTCTCTGCTCCGCTGTGGTGGGAGCTGTCCCTCTCCCGTCCTGTTCCTCATGCCTTGGCAGATGTGGAGGTGCTGGAGGCTGTAGATCTCTCCTGCAGGCTGGCTGTGGGGCTCCACTCAGCTCCTTCCCACCTCCCAGGCCTGGCCGAGGTCTTGGCTTCAGGCTCTTCCAGCCTCCGCTCCCGGCTGCCCTGATGAGCCCTTGCTGCCAAGTTGCCTTCAGCGTGAGGTGTGTTCCCTGTATTTTTGTGTGAGTCTGAGAGTCCTAGACTTTATCTGGGCTCATAGTTTATGGGTGTTTAGGGTGGCGGTGTGGGAGCTGGGGGACCTTGCTGCTTCTACGACGCCATCTTGGCTCCACCCCCTGGAGATGTTGATTTCTCAGGGGAAATTCTCCAGGAGAAAAAAAAAATCTAACTAGGAAGCTAGTGGTAATTAGAGCTCTGTAGGGGGACATCAAGGGCAGAGCAGAGTTGAAAACCAGTATATGAAACTGAGTTAAAATTACAAAGGAATCTTTGAGGTCTGGATCAAAGCAATTGATTACATTTTCAATGCAACTTCTTTCATGTTTTGAGACTTCAAGGTAAGAGTTTTCTCAAAGATGTGGCTGAACTGAAGAATTACAGCATTACCAAATTCCTGCTACAAATGCGGTCTGATTTTTAGCTTCTCCTTACTTCTTCTTCCTTCCTACTCAAGGATCTTTCTCTCTTTCCTCCCTTTCCATTCCACATCTCTAGTTTACATCCCTGAAGGTTTCCCATTCATATTTCTTCTGTTTTTTTTTCATGGCAGATCAGTTGTGTCAGACTCTTTGTGACCCCATTTGGGGTTTTTTTTGCAAAGATACTGAAGTGGTTTGCCATTTCCTTCTCCAGCTCATTTTACAGATAAGGAAACTGAGGCAAGCAATGTTAAGTGACTTGCCTGTGGTCATACAGCTAGTAAGCATCCGAGACCAGATTCAAACTCAGGAATTTTTCTCTTTCCATCTAAGATTCCTTTATGAAATATTCCAATCCATCCCATGTTTATTTTATTTTATTTTATTTTATTCTTTGCTTTTTGGAAGGGAGAAAGCAGGGCAATTGGGGTTAAGTGACTTGCCCAAGGTCACATGGCTAGTGTTAAGTGTCTGAGGTCACATTTGAACTCAGATCCTCCTGACTCCAGGGCTGGTACTCTCTTCACTGTGTCACTTGGCCACCCCTATCCTATGTTTCTTTTCTTTTTTTCCAATCTTGTTTTTTACCTCCTTAATTATTTTTTCTTAAGTAGTCTAATCTACCAACAGAGTAAAATCTAAAATGGAGTATGGAATTCACCCAGAATTGCTTATGATTCTCCCAGAATGCCTGAGACAAATGTCCTGACATATTTTTGTTTGTTTTATATTTTGTTGATATCTTTTATTTTAACATCACTTAAATTCCTTCTTTCAGAGAACCATCTGTTATAACAAAGAACTTCTTAAGGAAAAGAGGAAAATCAAAAAATTTCTGCAAAACCTATCAATCCATTGAAAAAATATGACATTCAACTGACTATCATTAGTCTTTTACAGCACCTACTATGTGCTAGACACTAGGCTAAATAAATACTGGGAATAAAAAGAAAGGCAAAAACAAAACAAAACCAAACCAAAAAACCTAGCTCTCCATCTCAAGGAACTCATTCTAATGAGTTACATGCATTATATTCAATGTTCCACCCTCATTGACTTCCAATTATTCCTGACATTCTGAATGTGGTCCCTCTTCCCAGAATAATTGGGGGTAGGATAGAAGGGAGATCTTGGTCCTTTAAGATAGGTTTTAGTTACTGCTAAACTTCCAGGAAAGCAGCCAGGTGGCACAGTAGATGGAACACTGGGCTTAGAATAAAAAAGACTAATCTTCCTGGGTTCAAATCTAGCCTCAGTCACTAGCTGTATGACCCTGGGCAAGTCACTTAACCCTGTTTGCCTCAGTTTCCTCATCTGTAAAATGAGCTGAAGAAGGAAATGACAAGCTGTTCTAGTGTCTTTGCCAAGAAAACCCCAAATGGGCTCACAGAGTCCAACATGACTGAAATGACTCAAGGACAACAAACTTCCAGAACAGTCTTAAGGTCTTTAAACCATCCTGAGCAGAAGGCAGAGCCTTGTGTAGTCTGTACAGATATCACTGTGGTTATACTGTGGTTAGTATTTCTCAGAAGGGCAGTGGAGGACATTTATATGGCAGCCACTGGGGGATTAGGTGTCATGGCTTCACTAAACTACACTTTCTGAATTAGAAATCTCCTGGGGTTCACCAATGAGTCTTAGATAAAAAAACAATTAAGGCCAGGTTCTATAATCTGACTCCAATCTTTCTTTTCATCCTTTTGCTCATTTGTCCGTGGCTCACTCCAGTCAAACCACTAGGGTTACTGTTTCCCAGTCTTGTCTTCTGTGTGTATTCACAGGGACCATGCCCAGCAAACACCCTTCCTTTTCTGTCTGTTGAAATCCATTTCTTCCTTCAAGGCGCAGCTCAGGTGTCTCTTTATCCATAAAACCAGCTGATTTCTCCCCTCCTGCTGAAAGTGATCTTTACTTTACCTCCTTCAACTTTGCTGAAGCACATGGTCTTACTGGGTTGGATCTTTCCTATGCCCTTATCCCATTCTAACTTGCAACAATAATTAAAAGCTAGTGTTTTTGTGGCATGTTAAGGTTTGCAAAGTGCTTTAATTTTCACTTGAGCCTTACAATAACCTTGTGGATAGGTGATATTCTTATTCCTAAGAGATAGGTTGAGGGGCTAGTTGAGGACTAGCCAGTGTCTGCCACAGGATTCACTCAAGTCCCCCTAATTCCAAGTTCAATTCTCTCCATCTAGCCTTTCTTCCTACATTTATGTACATATGGAATCCCTCCTACCTTGTCCCTGTTAAGTGTAAGCTCCTTGAAAGCAGGAAATGTGCTAGTGGTGGGGAGTTTTTCCCATTTCTTTTTCTCGTAACATCACCGAACACAATATACTATGTACAGCAGGCATTTCATTTCTCTTTTGAGTTGAATTAAGTGAAAAGTATTCTTAAATTTAAAGTATGTTTTATATAATAGTCAAGTAGGGAAACCTGGAATTATCTCTTCTTCATCTCTTCTTCTTTCCTCCATGTGGAAAAATCATACTGGGTTGTGGGCGGCAAAAGGGAGGGGTTGCCAAGAAGAGGCCAGGACCAGAACTGTGGGTAGTCAGGAGGGGGTCTAGCAGGTCCATGAGAGACAGAAGTTGGGTTCAAGGAAGTGAGCTGAGGCACTAAGGATCAAACAGGTACTTTGGGTATTCACACAGTGTTCAAAACCTAAGAAGTTCATCACAGAGCAGCACTAGTGATCATGGGGTATCAGTGTGATGTACCATCTTAGTTCAGAGATAATTTGTTTTTTGTTTTCAATGCTTCTGTTGTGGCTTTTCTGCCTACCACTGCACTGAAACTGTTCTTTCCAAGGTTATTATGAGTTCCTTACCAACTCTGACAGTCTGTTTTTGGTCCATTTCTTTCTTGACCTTTCTGCAGCATTGCACCCTGCTACCTACTCCCTCCCTGATACTTTCTTCTCCCTTAGCTTCTGTGATACTGCACTCAATGTACAGTACTGCTGTCTTCTTGACACCTCCCATCTCCTCTCCTTGCCTCTCAGTTGCAGGCATTCTTTATACTTCTTTTTTCTACTGTCTCATCATTTTCTCCCTTGACAACTGCGTTCATGGTCTCAGCGATCACTTCTGTGATGATAAAATCTCACATCATCTACTTCTACCTAGGGCTCCAATCATATTTCAGTTGTTTGCTGTGTATCAGCAACTGGATGTTTTCCAACTCAAACTCAACATGTTCAAAACCAAACTTCTTATTTTCCATTTCAAATCTGCCTTTTCTGCTACCTCCCCTATTTCTGTTGAATCATCGTTGGCTCTTCTCTGTTATTCTGTTCTCTGCCACATTCTATGGGGTTTTGCCTTAGGCATCTATCTCGTACTTTCCAATTGGTTAATCAGCAGGTATTTTTTAAGTACTTGGCATACTTCTGTGGCATATCATGCTTTTTCATGCTCTTGTATTTTCTTGCCTAGCTTACTGTCATAGGTTCCTAATTGGTCTTTCTGTTTCCAGTTTCTCCCTGTTCCAATTCATCCTTCATATCAATGCTGCTCTGATCTTCCTAATACATAATGCTGGTCATGTCACTCTTTCCTCTCCATTTTGCACATCAAAAATGGAAGCCCAGAGAGACCGAATGATTTATCCCAAAGTCATTAGTAATTGATGGAACTAGGCATTGAACTTAGTTCTCACTTAAGGTCGAATGTTCTTTCCAATGTCTCTTGAAGCTGATGAGGCTTCATAAGACCCAAATATTTCATTAATTTTTTTAAAAAAAAGAGTTGTTATTGAGATTGTGGTTTTATACCATTTAAACATTTCACTGTATATTGCTCCCCATCCCCTAAGAGTCATCTCTTGGAATTTTGAAAGAGGAAGAATGTGGAAAGGAGGAAGTTCCACAAAACTAACCAACATATATTAAAAAGTCTGATATGCATCCAGTGTTCTACATCTATGATCCTCCACCTTTATAAAGAAGTAAGGAAGCATCTTCATATATTTAATTTTTGGGAACAGTTTTAAGTCATAACTTTGTAGCATTCAACTTCAATTACATTGTTGTTGATGTTATTTTATGATTTATATCGTAGAGATTATGTATATGGTTTAAAAATATTTTTTACTGATATTCCTTGTATTTATACTGCCTCCATTTTGCCTTGCATCCCTTTCCTCCTCCTCCTAGAAAGCCATCCCTTACAACAAAAAATGTTTTTAAAAAATCAGAATAAGAAAAAAATCAGCAAAACAATTATTACTTCAAAAATAATCTGACTTCTGCCTCTGCAAAGGAGTAGGGAAAGATGTGTTCTCATGGCTCTTCTTTGGGGCCAAGCTTTTACTTTATAATTTTACAATATTAATTTCCTATTGTTTAGTTTTTGTTTTGCCCATTTATCTTCTAGTCATTGTGGATACTGTTTTCCTAGCTTTGCTTTCTTTGCATCAATTCACATAAATCTTCTCATGCTTCTTTGATTTATCATGTTTATTGTTTGTTACAGTGCAGTAATAGCCTATTATATTCATATGCCATAATTTGTTTAGCTATTCCAAATTCAATAGATATCTAGTTTTTTGCTATGCCAAAAAGTACTGCTGTAAATATTTTTGTCTGTGGGGCCTTTCTTTTTATCATTGACTTCCTTAGAGAGTATACCTAGCAGTCCTCCATTAATTTAATAAAAATGTTTATGCAATATTAACAGAGACCAAAGTCTCCGTAAAACATTGAATTTATAGATGGGATATCCTTTAGCTCGATCCTCTGCAACTTCAAAAAGTACCTTTTCTGAATGATGTTTATAATATTATAAGATTTAGAGCTAGGAAAGACCTTAAAGATTATCTAATCCAATTCATTCATCACACAGAAACAGAAGCTGAGGCTCACAGAGTTAAGTGATTTGCTCCTGGTCACAGTGTAATAAGTGGAAGATCTAAGATTTGAACTTACTCTGAATAAAGGGCTCTTCCTATTACATTATGCAGCCTTAGTTACTTAAATTATTTGGCATTAAAATATACACTGTAATGCAATTATTTCTCTTATTGATGTGTCAATCTGGTTGCACCAAGGAAATTATAACCTATTAGTGGGCAGAGATTATCTTCTTCATATCCTCAATGGTACCTACTAGTGTTAACTATTGGATAAATGAATGGATGAATAAATCAAGGGAAGAATACTAAATGAAAATACTGAAGGTAATGGAGAAAATGCTTGACTCAGTCAATGAAAATGTCTCAGATATCTGAACTGATTAATTTGCTATACAATTGTAGATTGTGGGTAGGAGGTGGGGAAGGGTACTGGAAAATTCTTTACTACACAAAGAACAAAAAGTAAGGATGTTCATCACTGCTAAGAGACTGTTGTCTCCTCAGAGAGCAGTGCTGTGCAGATATAACAAATTTAAGGGAGCTTTTAAATCAAGACTGGCCTAACACAGACAATACATTTCCGTTCACAGGAAACCACATGTGGCAAACTGGGAGACTTCTTTGCATAACTCAGATCTTGTTGATCATTCTAATATTGTACCTTTAGCCTTTTAAATTATAAACATTTCATTAAACATTCCCTAATTAAAATTTTAAAAATTGTAACATTCATTTTTTAAAAATTAAGTTCCAAATTCTTTTCCTCCCATCCCTCCCTTACTCCTTGAGAAGGCAAGCATATGATATTGGTTATGTATGTGAAGTCATACAAAACATTTAAATATCAGTCATGTTGCAAAAGAAAATATATAAAAACAAAAAGAAAAATAAAAGCAGTGAAAAAAATTATGCTTCAATCTCCACTAAAAGTTCATCAGTTCTCTCTTTGGAGATGGATTGCATTTTTTCATCATGCATCCTTTGAAATTGTCTTGGATCATTATCTTGATCAGAGTAGCTAATACTTTCACAGTAGAACACCATTACAATACTGCTGTTACTATGTACAATGTTCTCCTGGTTCTGCTCACTTTACTTTGCATCAGTTCTTATAACTCTTCCCAAGGTTTCCTAAAACCATTCCCCTGGTCATTTCTTATAATACAATAGTATTCCATCACAATTATATACAACAGCTTGTTTAACCATTCCCCAATTGATAGGTTTCCCCTCACCGTTCAATTTTTTTGTCACTATAAAGAGATGCTAAAAATATTTTTGTATAAGTAGGTCCTTTTCCCTTTTCTTTGATCTCTTTAGGATATAGACCTAGTAGTGGTATTGTTGGGTCAAAGTATATGCACGGTTTTATAGCCCTTTGGTCATAGCTCCAAATTGTTCTCCAGAATGGTTGGATCAGTTCAGCTCCGGTATAAGTGTTGCTATTTTCCCATATCCCTTCCAGCATTTGTCATTCATGTTAGCATAGGTGTGAGACAGCACCTCAGATTTGTTTTAATTTGCCTTTCTCTTATCGGTAGTCACACTTTAATCTTAACTTTAAGTCACATATATTCCCCTACTCCTTTTACTTTGTTTTGGTCCTGGTACTGAAATGTACTAGTTATACCCCTGGCCCTACCTGTATCTACAGTATATGATATTGTCCATTCTGTTGTGGGATGACTGTGATTGTCAAGGGGTATCCATTCAGAGCTATACTGGAGATATGTCCAGTTGGAGTGATTGCCCTGAGCCTTGCCCTTTGGCAAAGTAAACCCAGGGACAATAACTGCCCCGTGGCTGAGGAAGACAGCAGGGAAAGATTCTTAGAATGTCACTGTGGGAAGATATCTGAGAGACCATCTTGTCCAACCCATATCTGAATACAGAATCCATTTTATAATACACCCTAGAAGATGTCATTCAGCTTTCGAATGAAAGTCTCCAATAATGGGGAATCTACTTATTCTAGAAATCCTTCTCTTCCCCCTACCCCTTATTCTTAGCTTCACTCCTTGGCTTTAGCTCATTCTGTATTTTGACTTTCCTGGTTTTATCCTTACCAAATGGTGCCATAATTTTACATTAGTCTTTCATTACTTGCCCTTATTTCAATCTCCTATAGGTATCTTTTTAAAAGCTGGTCACTTAATGAGTTCCATATCCATTCCCTTTACTCTCTTTAGACTACTTCCTCCTCTCCTTTTCTCTTTACCAGAGTGACTTATCTTTATTTCTTCCAAATTTTGTTCTTGAGATCTCCCCATCATTGGGTTTCAATGATTGGCACTTATGTTCCTTCTCTCTTCCCCCACGGTCCTTTGATCAATGTGCTATAAAGGAAAGAATGCTATATTTGGAGTTGGAAGACTCTACAACGTCCTAGTTGTGTGACCCTGGGCAAGTCACTTCCTCTCTTTGTTAGTGTCATCATCATAGCTAACATTTGTATTAGGCACTTTACAAATATCTCTTCTGATCCTCACAACAACAACACAATTTCACAATTGTGAAATCCTCATTTCACAATTGAGGAAACAGAGGCAAACAGATATTAAGTGACTGGTCAAGGGTCACACAGCTAGCTAGTGAGTATCTGAGGGTAGATTTGAACTCAGGTCTTCCCGACTTCAGGCCTGGCACACTATCCACTGAGCCATGGGACTAGCAAAATATTTATAGCAGCACTTTTTGTGGTAGCAAAAACAGGAACACAAATGTCCATTGACTAGGTTTTGATCGAACAAATTGTGGTATCTGAATGTAAATATTACTATATTATAAGAGATGACAAATAAGGAATTCAGAGAAATATGGAAAACCACATGAACTGATGCAATCAAGTAAGCAGAACCAAGATAATGATACATACAATGATTATAAATTATATAGGGAAACAATACTTATGCACTCAGATTAATTTCAACAATCAATTTGTGGTCATGAAAAACAAATGATGAAACATATTTTCCTCTTGTTGATTGAGAAGTCAGCCATTCAGGGAGCAGAATATTGCATATGCTGTCAGAAGTGTTTCTGTGTTGGTTGTTTTCACTTAACTTTTTTCCTTTGTTGCAAAGACAGGTTCAACAGGGCAGTATGTTAGGGAGTAATTATTGTTAAAAAAAAAAAAAAGGCATCATTTGAAAAAGAGAAAAAATTAAGTTGGATCAGAGGATGCCTAAAGTCCTTTGTGGTTCCAAGTTCCGTGGCTCATCTTCAGCAGCTTTTATGGGATGGATGATTTTGAAATAAAGTCAGTTGTCTTAGGGTCACTCAATGTACACTGAATGGAAAGCTCTGAGGCTATGGATTCCCATCAGCTTCTCATTAATCCCACAAGGTGGCAGTGTGCACCTGAAGTAAAGCGTCTTGTAGATGGTACAAACTTAAGGAAACAAGAAATTTTTTTTCCTGGCAAAGACACCCTGAAGGAAGTGATAATACCACAATTCCTCTTAAATACCTCTGAATTCCTTGTCATCTCTTATAATATAATAATGTTTACATTCAGATACCACAATTTGTCCAGTCAAAACCTAGTCAACGGGCATTTTTTTCCTGTTTTTGCTACCACAAAAAGTGGTAACACCAAATGCCCCCAAAAGAATGCAATAACTGCACGGAGTGCTTTGAGTGGGGGGCTAGAAGGAGAGGGTTTGGGACGCAACAAGATAGGACATAGCTTTATTGACCGAGGCTTGGAAAAGTAATTGTTTCATATGGGGAAATGAGGGGAGTAGGGCAGAGAGGAAACACACCAAGATATTTTGGCTTATTAACTTGGTTTATGGGTCATTTTGCATAAGTATTTTATGTAGTGCTTAGTAAGCAGCATGCACTGAGCTAAGGGCTTTACACAGATCTTCACAACAACTTTGGGAGATAGGTGCTGTGATTATCCCCCTTTACAGTTGAGGAAACCAAGGCAAACTGGTTAAGTGACTTGCCCAAGCTCAGAGAGCTAAGTGTCTGAGGCCGGATTTGAACTTGAGTCTTCCCATCTCAAGGCCCAAAGCTCTATCCACTGTGCCATCTAGCTGCTATTTTGTATTAACATGGATTCTTTTTAGTCCTGCGGTGTGAAGGAAATTCAGGGTCATCTTTGGGGCAATGAGTTTTTCCATTCCTGGATTTCTTCTAGCAGTCACTGAATGTCCACTTATCATGGATTTTGTAGACATGACTTCCCAATCTGGCATGTGAAGAGCTTGTCAAAGCGGCAAAGGGGATTAATTGATCCTTTAATTTTATTTCTTATGTGCACTGGCACATAAGAACTTATTTCCTACTGCACTGAATAGGGTGTTATGGGAAAAGAACTGGATTCAGTGTTTTGGAGGAAATTCCTTGTTGGTGTATAGCTCGGCCTAGATGCCTTCCGGGATCCCTTCCAGCTCTAACATTCTTTGATTCTGTGACTGATGGAAATTCCAGTATCTATAGAGGCTGCTTCATCTCAGTCCAGTGGTATATGCAGAAATGCTTAGGGGCCCCAGAAATAGTTATAGGTCACTTAAAATGAAGAATTAGAGGAGTGAGGCTTACTTGACTGTATTTATTCACTGAGTGATCCTGGAAAAGTCACATATCCCTTCTGAGCTCCTGTTGTCTCATCTACAAAATAAGGGTGTTGAAGGAGATGATTTCTTGAATCCTTCATAAATTCTGTGATCTTAAGAGGGAAGGATTCTAGGATCTCAAGAGGAAGACTTTTTCTACCCCTTTCTACCACTGTCATCATTGACTGGCTGAGCTATCAGCAACTGCTGTCATATTGCCTATTGACTTTAATACGTTATTACATCAAATTAGAATCCTGATGGGGATTGATGGTTAAACCAACTGGTGACAGGGGGGATTCAGGAGGACTGGGGTCTTCTTCATTACACATACATCTGTGCAGAAGAGTCAGACTTAAGGAAGAAGGGAAGAATAGGAGAGATTTTTTTCTGTCTGATATTAGGGAGCTTGTAACAATTAAGAATGGAGAATACTAGAGTGCTGGAGCCAGATTTAACCAGCTCCCAAGATCTGACTGTTCAGTTTTCGCTGTGAGCATTTATGCTTTGGAAATCAGCAAATGCTACAAATCAGGGTGGGATTTACTGTTTTGTTGATCATCTAGACTTAGGAAAGTGATGGAGGAAACATTTTATAGTGCAGATTTAACATCAAAGTGTATAGAAGGGATATTTGTTTTTGAAAGCCAGTTGTTAAACCTTAAAGAACATAACATTGCTTCAGTGCCACTGATTCAGCATTGGAAGGTCCACAACTATGGGCTGAGAGTACAGAGTGTCCACTGATGCCCCAGGAACTCTGAACTACAGCCAATGGACATTAGAAATAGATTCTACTGAAGCCTCAGACTGCTGCTTGGTGGTGCTTAGGATCTTACTAGGAGATAATAACTATTCCTCAGACTGACCTGATATTAGGGGCAGTCTCCCCACCTGTCAGTGTGCTAGTCTCCCACCTCCCCCAGCCAGATACTCTTGCCCGTTCTAAACTCCCTAATGCCAGTGAGAGAATTTCTCCTATTCTTCCTTTCCTTCTTCGGTCTGATCTGCCTTTGTAGATGGCTTATGATCCCCTGGGAATGCTTGTCACTTGGCCCAATCAGGTAACCCTCCCAGTTGTGCCTTCATATCTTTGTGGCATCTGGAGACAAAGAGAACACAGGTGTGTTTGTGTGTGTGTGTGTATGTATGTATGTATGTATGTATGTGAATAGGGGAAGGGTGAGTGAAAAATTATAAGAGTGAGGATATAGGGAAAGAATAGGAATGGGAGGGATGGGAGAGGAGAGAAGTAGGAAAAGGCTTTGACTGATGGGAGGGAGAGAGAATGCTCGACTGCCTGCTCTACCAGCCACCTGAGGACACAGTAAGGAAGCAGGACTCAGTCTGACCTTCTAGTCTAGAGGGGAAATTCTGCTAATTTAAAAGGTTTGAAAGATCAAAAGTCATTCCATCCTTCATCCAGAAACTTCCCTGAAGAGCTAACAGTGCTTCAGGCAAGTATATTTTCAAATTATTTGTGGTTTATTCATAAGCTCTTCACCATTGCTTGTTCCTGTCATCTTTATGGGCGGCCTGGTATGCTGTAGGTTCACAGTCAGACTTGTCTTGCAAGGTTCCCTTCAGGGAAGAGAGAGATGAAAGGGCAGGGAGAGTCTGGCGCTCTAATATGCTCTCAAAGCCTCAGAACTTCTAGGTCCATCTCCTAAATGTAGCTGGGGGTCAAGAGGCAGATCGTTGACCCAGAGGATCGGGTCTTAAACCAAAGTTCTATCTCACAGGTTGCATGCGTAATATTAACTTTGGAGTTTACCAAAAAATAATCATGGTAATGATGCTGATAAATGTATTTCTACACCTTAAGACTTATAAGTCACTTTCCTTACAAGTTTGTACAGCATGTAGGGTGTGAGGGGTTGTTTTTGGTCTGGATCTGTAGTCTCATCAGTCTGAGTAATTCCCAGCATGGAAATTCCATGCTCTGATGCAGAAACAGCAGCTCTTCTATAATTTATAATCTTACAGAATAGTTTAGTCCATAGAGAAATTAAATGACTTACAGCCACTCCTCCAACGTGTGCTGAAAGCAGGAATCCATGTCTTCCTGACTGTGAGGCAAACCTTCTATCATGATACCATGATACCATCATACCATGCTGCCTCCCACTACACAGTATCACCTTCCTACAACTGGAGAAACCGAGGCTCAGAGCAGTGAAGTGATTTGATTTTGGTAAGGTTAACTCAGGTAGTAAGGATGAGAGCTGAGTCTAGAACCTAAGTCTGTTGCCTGATGTTGGCTTGATATTAGTTTGCATTTATGCTGTATATATTTGTTTGCTTCTCATCCCCCAATTAGACTGTGAGTTCCTTGAGACCAGGGACTGTCTTTTGTCTTTTTTTTTATATCCCCGGTGCTTAGCTCAGTGTCTGGTACACAGTAAGACCTTAATGATAGTTATTGTTAATTGACTGAAAAAGCACATGTACTGGATTATAAGGTTCCTCATTGCTTTGCACAAGAGCTAATACTGCCCCACCCTCCACCTCCACAGAACTTATGCTTTTATTGCTCTAGGAAACCCACAGGGAGGAATTCCCTCTGCCAATTCAGATTGCTACCTTCCATTCAATTTATAGTCTTAGAGAGTTTAATGAAAAAACTAGTAGTTTTTTCTCTCAATTTTATTGATTCACCTTGTTTTAACATTACAAAAAATTATAGGTGACTCCTGCTTAATAAGGAGTCTCTCTTAACAAAATAAAAGTTAAGTAAAACCAATAATAAAATGACTTCATCTAAAAGTGTGTAAAACAAGTATCTGTAGCCCTCTTCTCCCGGTTCTTTATTTTAAAAAAACACAACATAAATCTGTTTCCTCTCCATCCCACTCTTGACCTCATAGAAATAAAAAAAGAAAAGAAAAAAAAACAAATTTCTTATAACAAATACGCATAACCAAGGAAAACAAATTCTCCCCAAATCTATACACTGTATATGTATATATGTGTGTGTATGTATATATGTAATTTCATTATATACCCTAAATCCATTACCTCTCCATTAGGGAAGCATATTCATAATTGGTCATCTGGAATTAGAACTATTCATTAGTGATCATAGTTCTTACAGTTTCCAAAGTTGTTTGTCTTTACTATGTTATTCTATAAATTATTCCTCAGCTTCTGCTCATTTTATTCTTCATTAGTTATAAAAGTCCTCAAAATTTTTCATTTTTATAACTTTACATTATTGATAATAAAATTTTTTTTGTTTAGCTAAAAAGCTTATCTATTTTATTTTTTCTTCTTAAAAAACCTATCTGGTTTTATTGATCAATTTAATTGGGCAGGGGGGACTGTTTTCAATTTTATTGATTTCTTCTTAATTTTCAGAATTACTATTTTGGTGTTTAGGTTTTCAAAAATTTGCTATTTATAATATTGATGTTGCGTGGGGTATTAAGAGATTAAATGATTTGTCCAGTATGTCAGAAACTAGACTTGAATGCAGGTCATTCTAACCCAAGGCCTCCATCCACTATACCACACCATATATGTGCTGTCTAAAAATGTAATGGGCTACTTCAAGAGAGAGGGAGCTCCCCATAACAAGAGGTCTTCAAGGAGACCCTGGCTAGCTACTTGTCAGGATTATTATGGGAGGGAATAGGGAATCCTGGTCCAGTCCGGGTAGCATGGAGTGACCTCTGAGATCCTTCCTTTCCATTGCTTTATTTACATATATATAAATATATATATATATGTAAACACACACATATACACATATATACACACATATATGTGTGTGTATGTGCATAGATGACCACTTTATAAAGTGCTTTATCTATATTCTATCTGTATTATCTCATGGTATTCTCACAACAGTCCAATGAGGCATGGAGGAGATACCTAATTCTCATTTTACAGATGAGAAAACTTAACTTCTTGGAGATAATTTATTCTTGGAGATTATTAGGTCAGAGAGTGATTTGCCAGTTTGATCTGGGACTCTGTTCAGGTCTTCTGACTGCATGTAAAATTCTCTGAGTCCTCTTTTCCCATCAGATCTGATCTGTGGATTTGGTTCAGTCAGTCAGTCAATTACCATGCAATTATTAAACACCTACTGTATTCCAGCCATTGTGCTACGTGCTAGGGTTACAAAGAAAGGCAACCTCCTTCCCCCTCCACCAAAAAACCCAGTCCCTGTTCTGAAGGAGCTCACAAGTATAAGAGTGGAGACATAAAACCCCAAACTATGCAAACAACTATGGATAAATTGGATAAATTGGAGCTAACCAAGAGAAAGAAGGCAGTGGCAGAAAGGTTTCTTGTAGAAGGCAGGATTTTTCTGGGCAAGGAAGGCAGGGAAGCAGCAGATAGAGATGAGTGAAGGAATTCCAAGTATAGAGGACAGTCTGTGAAAAGTTAAGGAGTTGAGAGATGCAATGTCTTCTTGGGGCTCAGTTACGAAGGACTTTAAAAGCCAAACAGAGGAATTTAGATTTGATCCTGGAGGTAATAGGAACTTGTGGAGTTTTTTAAATGGGAGGAGCAATGAGAGGCCTGACCTTAGAAAATTCAGTCTTCAGTCCCCCAACACCAACATAGTAGCTAAGGGGACATTATCACCAGTATTTGAGAGGCATCCACTGGAGCATTCCAGTGCTGGTAGAGTGGGTTAACTTTTCTCCCCTCCAATCTATCCCACTTCCACTCTGTTGACTTTCTTCACTTTCCCCACTGGTGGTGGGGAATGAGAAAAGTGATGAGTGATCTGAGAGAAGAAATACGGACCAGGGTTAAGTTTTCTGGTTACGTGCTCTTTATTTCTCTGTCGCCAATCCTGCTGATGTTTCCAAGAAGAGGTAAAAGAATATTGGAAAGGAGTTAAGAGTCAGAACAAGAAGTCCTTTAAGAGTCTATTGAATTTAATTACAGAAATTAAAACTTGCTACGCTAAGGACAATAGTTGCCAAAAACTTCTTCTAATCCACCTATCAAGATGCCTCATAAATTCTGACTGATGTAAGAATAAGTCATATACATTTTTCTTTTTTTTCTTCCTGTTGTCTTTGTGGGTAATATAATTTTTTAATTCTTTCTTCCTGTCTTTCTTGTTCTCCCTTCTTCCCCTCTTTTTCTTCCTTTCAGTCCTTTTCCTCCCTCCCTCCTTCCCTTCCTTCCTTCCTTCCTTCCTTCCTCCCTCCCTCCCTCTTCCTTCATCTTCTCTTTCCTCTCTTCAATCCTTCCTTTTGTTTTTCTTTCCTTTGCCTTTCTTCCTCTCTCTCTCCTCCCTCCTTCTCTTTTCTTCTTTCTTCCTTCTTTCCTCCTTCCTTTCCTTAACCTGCATTTCTTTGATTATTAATGATTCAGAGCATTTTTTTTCCCCACATGGCTTAGCTAGCTTAGATCTCTTCCTCTGAAAGCTGCCTGTTCAAATCCTCTGACCATTTGTCAATTGGGAAATTGCTCTTATTCGTAGAAATTTGAATCTGTTCTATATTATGTAACTTAGAAATGAGACCTTTATCAGAAAGCTTGACTGCTAAGATCCCCCCTCCTCATTTACTTGCTTATCTTCTAATTTTAGAGTTTTTTTTTTGTGGAAAAATTTTGAAATACTTTATAATAAAAAGATGTCCATTTTGCCTAAGGTGATAAATCAGCCACAACTAGCATTTATTAGGCCCTACTGTATGCTAGGCACTGTGCTAAGCACTGGTCCTCTCTATTTCTTATTTGATCATGAACTCTTTCCTTATCCATAGATCTAATCATTTCTTCTTTGTTCCTTTGATTTGTTCATGCTGTCATCCATTAGGTCATGTATTCAATCAGAGTTTATCTTGGTAAAAGGTATAAGATACTGGCCCATGGTTAGTGTTATTGTTGAGTCATTTTTTCAATAGTGTCCAACTTTTTGTGATCCTACTTGAGGTTTTCTTGGCAGAGATACTGGAGTAGTTTGCCATTTCCTTCTCTAGATCATTTTTACAAATGGGGAAACTGAGATAACAAGGTTAAGTGACTTGTCCAGGGTCACACAGCTAGTAGGAATGCGATACTGGATTGGAGCTGATGAAGATGAATCTTTTTGATTGCAAGATCAGTGCATCACCTAATTTTCCCAAAAATTTTTGTTGAATAATGAGTTCTTGTCCCAATAATTGGGATCTTTTGTGTCTATCAAACACTAGACTAAGGTGCTCATTTGTGTCTTTTCCAGCAATCAATTTCTCTGTTTCTTGCCCATTACCAAATTGTTTCAATGATTACTGCTTCATTGTAGTATGATTTAAGATCTGGTACTGCTAGGTCAGATTTCTTCCTACTTTCTTTCATTGATTTCCTTGATATTGTTTATCTTTTCATTGTCAAGGTGACTTTTGTTATTATTTTTGTCTAGTTCTATAAAGTAATCCTTTGGCAGTTTGGTTGGCATGATACCAAATAAGTAAGTTAATTTAGGTAATATATTAATTTTTATTGTATTGACTTGGTCAACCTTCCGTCACTGAATTTAAACCAGTTGGACTGTTTACTTTAACCTTTGTTTCCACTTACATCACATCTTCCTCCCAGAGGACAGAGGAGTAGGATGTATGTGTGTATGAGTGTGTGTGTGTGTGTGTGAGTGTATGTGTGTGTGCGTGTGTGTGTGTGAAATAACATAGGCGTGTTCCCCATAGGTGAGCACTCTCCTCCTTTGTCTTCTGTCATGTGCCCTTGAGTGAGCAAAGGCCAGAGGATTACAAGGTCTCCTTCTATACTTCCCTAACACAGAGGTAACCGTCTCGTTTCTCTGTCTGAGACTTCAGTATCATCTTATTGTCTCTAGGACAAATTATAAAATTTTAAGCTTAGCATGAAATGTGTCTGGCAGTATGGCCTTCAATGCTTGTGGGGATGGGGTCCAAGAAGTACTGGTGAAGAAGGCTATTATTTATCAAATCAAATGTCATGTATGTATTATGCTAATTGAATTCAGAAGAATTTCATTCCAGGCCTCTTGGGGCACTTACATTGATTTCATTCTGATCTGAGCACTGCCTACTGTGGATAAAATTAATTTTTCTCTCAAGTTCTTCAAGTTGTAGATTAAAAATACTTTTTAAAAATGTTTTCTCAGTGGTAATCAAGAAATAATAGAATGTACAAAGGAAAGACATTTGATAGCATATTCATATGTTTATGTGGGAGGAGATTTCAGGGGAAAAAAAAGAAAGAGTAAGTAGGAATCTAAACGATATGTAGAAGGAAAAATACCCTACTCCAAAACTAGTGAGAGTCTGCTAGGTGGTGCAGTAGATACAGTGTTGGGGTTAGAGTCAAGAAGACCTGAATTCAAATTCAACCTCAGAAACTTCCTGACCTTGGCTAAGTCACTTAAAACTCTGTTTGCCTATGAATTGGTGAGCCAATGGAGAAGGAAATGGAATCATTGCCAAGAAAACTCCTGAAGGGGTCACAAAGAATCGGACACAATTAAACAACAGCATTCCATCACGGTGATTCCATAAGCAAAATGCTGTTAAGTGTTGTGCTATCCTGCAGGAAGTGCCCTTTGCTTTGCTTAACTCACGTTTATTATAAGGTAGTATCATATTAGATGTGTTAAAAGAACCGTCTTTTCACAGTCATCAATGAAGTTAACGCTATGATGTTAATAACTTGGATTGATTGCTTATGACAGGGGCTTCACTGCCTCTAATCTTTCTCCCCTCCAATTCTCCCTTCACATCTGCTCGAGTTTTTAATGGATCCCCATTGTTTGCTTTGTAAAAAAAAAAGAAAATCACTTTTTGTGTGGTATTCAAAGCCCTCTTAAATCTGAACCCATTTTCTCAGTCTTATCTTTTTCTCAATACTTCAGGTTGATTTACCTTGATTTGAGATGTAGAATTTTATAGCAGAAAATGTACTGGGATTAGATTCAGAAGATCCGGATTTAAATTAATTAATTTAATGATTCACTTTATATTTATATTTATAAATATTTATAAATATATATATATTTATTTTTTCAAATTAAAAATGAAACAAGTTTTATAGACTTCAAGTTAAAGACTCCTCCCCTGCCACTGAAGATATATATATATATATATATTTTTATTTATTTTTTTATTTTTATTTTTATTTTTTGCTTTTTGGAGGGCAGTTGGGGTTAAGTGACTTGCCCACGGTCACACAGCTAGATTTTTGTGTTAAGTGTCTGAGGCCGGATTTGAACTCAGGTCCTCCTGACTCCAGGGCCGGTGCTCTATTCACTGCTCCACCTAGCTGCCCCCACTGAAGATATTTCTATTCAGATGGGCAATTAACATCTTGAATTACCAAGGTTAATCCTTAGTTTTCCATAGAGCCCACTTGTCCCTGGGGAGGTACATAAGTCTAGCATG